>OZ024905.1:55425698-55860698 GCA_964017125.1 Flabesymbios commensalis
AGCCGTTCATGTTTAGTTTAGCGGGCAGACGTTCTGTCTCTTCACCAACAAAACAATTAACTCGTAACATCATTCGCTGAAAAAACACACACGGAAAATCTAACCTGATGGCAGTGAGAACCTAAATAAAGCCGTCCGCTGTAGTAGTGTATGTCATCCCATTTTAAATAATTATAAACTTTTTGAAAAAGTAAAACATAAATGTGTATGGTTTCAAGGCTTTATTTTGTGTCGCTATTCATTAGTTAATGACACTTATAAATGGGGTTAATTTCGTAATTGCCTAATTGTCTGGTACAACCTTAAGTTACATGTATGTTACATGTGCCTACACGTGAACAGGCACCGTTATTTATTTTTGATAAACTAAAGTAATTTGAAGATTGTAAAACGGTAGTACATTCATTATCAGTGTTCCCGAGCTCAACAGAAAATGTTGTGGTAAATATGTATGGAAGCAGACCAGGGGTCACCAGACTGAAACCTATTGGCATATTCAATTCAAAATAAGTTATTTATTGTCATAATAATATAAAATACAACATACAATAATAAGACTCCTTTATACACCTGAAATTGAAGAAGTATCCTATCAAGTGGCAATGGGGACACAGAAATAATTAACATGTCTCCAACAATATACACCACGTTGGCATATGATTTTAAATTTAATAAAAACAAAAATAATGGTATTCAACAATAATACAAAATCAGACAGTACAGCATAAAAATTCACATACAATGGTAAATAAATAGACAGTGTAGATATATGTAAGTACCTTGTTGTTTATTTTGATAGTAAAATCAAATAATTATAGTTATCTAGCTCATCAACACGTAAAGCAATATTCACTGTACATTGTATATAAACAGTCAAGAACAACATTTACTGCTGGTTATCACCGGCGATTGCCTTCAAAGTATTTGGTTGCCAGATTCTAACAGTCTTGGAATACGGTAGTGAAGTCTGGTTTAAAGGGACAGAAATATACGAAATAGAGAAAATATACGGACTGGTTCGAATCCAGGAGGCCGGTTTTCGCTGATACTGTTTGGAACAGATTGACCTCATCCACATTATAAGTTTTTTGTGCAAATTCCTGTGGGGCTTTGCCGTGGGAGGCGCTCAGTTTGTCCGTACCGGTTTAGGCTGACAACATTCCGTGGACAATCTATATGTGCCTACTCATCCCCAAATACTGTCAGTTCTGTCACAGTGAACTTAAAAAAAAAAAAAATAATAACTAAATAATCAATAATTATCTGTTGTAGGTTCGATTAACTTTTTAGAATTTTTTAAAATTCTAAAAAGTTTATTCTGCTAAATATCATTCAAATATTACTCAACAACAATTTTAATAAATAATTAATAATTATGTGTTGTAGACTTCATTAACTTTTAATAGCTTTTTATATTCTGGGCGGGGGCCCTAGGGTAGTGGTTAGCACAGCTGCCTTTCACGCTAGAATTCGGGGTTCGGCTCCCGGTCACGGCGGTTTGAAAGAAACAAAATGTTTCTTCCCCATCCACGTGTGAAACTCAGTATTGTGGGGAGCCTCCGTGACCGAGGGGTAGCGTGCTCGCCCTCAGACCGCTAGGGCTCGAATTTCGAATCTTGTGTCTGGAGGACAGTGTCATCTCATTCATCTCACCATCCTCAGGAGGTTCTCCTGGCCAAGTTTAGCCTATATGTCCACAAAGGTGGCCTGAAGCCCGATTCATTCAATTACATTTTTTATATTCCAAGAAGGTTTTTCTGTTTAAATATCATTCAACAACAATGTTATCATGAAGGTATGTCCTCTATCAAGGGACTAGCAGTGATGGTATATTAAAGACACAGACAGCTATATCATTCACTGTATGATCACTGGACTATGATCAAATGTTACATTCAATGGCATACATGTCAATGGGGCATTCTCATATCAAACAGTGTCATTGAAAAACACCGTTTGTTCACCCTATTTTTCACAAAATAAACATATTAAGCGTATAAGATCAAAATGTTGGCTCAAAATTCTCAAAATGTTGACTCTTATAAACCTTTATTATTAAAATGCAGAAACAGATTCAGAGCTCACCATGCTATGTTATGTAGAGTTTATCGCCTTCTAGTAGCTAGTGTGTTAAATATGCCATCAAAACTTAACTATTTTACTGAACAGGAAAACATATTATTATGAATTTATTAATTGTATTGAATTAGCAAATAAAAAAACACTTTACTTCTAATTCCAAACATGGCGGGAATTTTCGTCAGTACATTTCCTTGAAGCCGAATATTTCTGACAGCATTTTTTAATAAATTAAATTATTCTCAATTGGTTTATGGGAGTCCCCACTATCATATTTGACTAGTCAGTTCTATTAGACATCGATGTTTTGATCTGTCCCAAAATACTATGTACCTTCGCTGACTGGTGGGCGCTGTTTTCGAACAAAACATATCGCCGATGACATGTTCGTGTCTGATGGATGGTCAGTTGAAGAATCAATCAGGTGGAACGGCAGGTACTGACCCAGTGGACCCAATTCTAGATTAATGTTGGGCCTGCGTCTGCGACGCTTGCCCAACATTAATCTAGCATTGTGTGAGCGTCCGTGTTTGCTGGGGGGGGGGGGGGGTGGGGAGTCAGGTGAGATCGGCAGATGCCGACAGGAGACAGCCAGCAATCAGCAATCATAAGATTCCCCGCAGATAAACATCTGCAGGCAAATTTGCCGCGGCAGAGATGGGCGCATGCAAAATTCAGCAGGCGTTTCATTAGCTGGCCAGATTTGGGGCCAAGTCTGTGACGCACGTCAGCGTGGAGGGGCGGTCAGTTTATGGCAGAAAAACATGGAGTCCCGTCCCTCTTAATGCGTCGTTTGATAGCCATTCCCGGGTCCTGCATGCAACATATTCATCCGGCGGCTTCGGGTGTGGAGACCTGCCGGACCTCTGATCCCGACAGAGGGATACCTCCCGGACCCCTGATCCCGGCAGGGCGGACACACGGGTACTCCAATCAAAATCCACATCCACATCCGGCTGGTGATCAATAATGCAATTATCGCCCCTGAGTGTGTTAGCGCCATTGAGATTGTTTTTTTTCTAACTGAACGAAGCGAGGCGTGGGAACAAATCCGTCCATGTTATTTTTACATCGCTGTCATGTTATTTTTACATCTGTTAATTAAAGCGCTGGCAATTCTTTATAAACTATGGAGACCAAAGGGTTTTATTCAATTTGAAATTATCATAAATGTCTTAGTTATCTCTTTCCGATTTATTTGAATACCTATGTTTTGTGTCTACGGCCATTAGAAATATTTCACTCTCCCAGTGCGGGGATCGACTTTAGACGTCTGAATCTGACGTCTGTAAACGGCAGATACTGACGTCTAAAGTTGATCCCCGCGCTGAAAGGGTTAATCTATTCAGATTTAAGTGCATCTTGTTGAAGAATCTGCTTTTCTTGGGTGTTGATCAAAATAGCCCTTGACGGCGTGTTGGACAGGCATGCATGGGCTGGTAGATTAATCATCAGCGGTCCGGGCTTTGTACTGCAGGTCGAAGATGCTCAGAATCTGCAGGAGAAGACACTCAGCGTTCTGTGTCAAGCCTGCCTCAGCGTTGGGGCAACGCTGTAGACGTCAGCCCAACGTTGCACCTGCGTCTGCAGCCTAATGCTCACCACACACGGCATCTTGGCGTGACACGCTTAAGTTTCATCAAGGAGGCCTCAACCTCTTTGGTCCTCCAGTGTCCCTGGACAGATGGAAGTTGTGAAAGGGGTCCACACATCAACCTGTGCTGCAGCGACTTCATCCCTAAAATCCAGGCAACACGAAACTCCAACCCGGCGTTCTCACAATGCTGCGCCAGCTTTGGTAACGTTGGCTCGACGGCGGTCAGATACTTGTTAATGCTGGACGGCTTATCACGATTGCATCGTCACAGAGTGAACCTGGAGGTTAGAAAAGTTAGTCACCCATCTCGTGCAAGAATCTTCATGCAGTGCATCACCCTCCCTGTCTCAGTCACCTTCAGTTTACCATCTACTGCAGATTTACTTACTCATAATGTGTTAACATTCCAGCCAAGTGTCTTTTATTGGGTTGCCATTTTTTTATTTTTACCAACATTTCACTTTCTCTCATAATGAACTTAAAACTCAATTCGTCCCCTTGGATATGAAAGGGTGTATCTGCTACTTTGACAGATACACCATTTCATATCCAAGGGTACGGTATGCTCTGCACGATGCGTGTGATATTATCATATTTTATTTACGTAATATAGATCTGTTCATGCTGCATTGATTACTGTGCCATCAATTTCATCCAGTTCAAAAAATCTAATATTCTCTTCCGAGTGATATCTATTTTGCGTGCTTTTAGTATTATTTCCTTCTAATTATTTATGAAATTTTTATTTCATCAGGCTATTGCATTTTGCCACTCTGCCGTCATGGCATCGATCTACACATCGCCATACTTCCATTGATGGGTGCGAATATGTTGTCTGAAATGACATTTTTTACAATTCGGTCCCAGCACAGTTTTTTATAATGATATTCTTCAACACAACTATTTCTCCTCATTTTCTTTCTAATTTAGTTTATTTTATCAAATACATGTGTGTAGTATACCAAAGGAAAACTAAAATCTCCTGATTCTGATGGTTTATGCAGTTTTTTACCTAGTGCATTTTTGCCATAAATAGAGATATTCTAGCCTGTCACGTTTTATATGAGTTTGTATAATTATTGAACACTACATATAATAATAATAATATTATACCCACTCGAGCGCAGCTGGGGACATAGATTCATAAGCCTCAATTAACCCTTTGAGCACTAATGGCATATTACTACACTAAATGGTTGATTTTGAATACAATCCATTCAAGAAAAAAATGCAAATTGTATTTAAATGAGAACATTCTGTTATTTATTAGATTATTACATCGAGTAATTGCCATAGTCCTTGAGGTGGAAATTGCGGCAGAAATAAGCTATGATTTTTAATTTCATTTTTGACCGTAATTTAAAGATGAGCTTGAAGATGAATAACAGGAGTAAGACAACCTTGACCCGGTGGGATCTATATCTCCTCGGTCAAAGTGAATAAAGTATGGAGTTGTGCATGTTCCACAATAAGTAAGCCTATAAGATACGACTAGTTTGTAAAGTTATTTTTTAATGAGGACATGCATGCAATCTCACTTGGATTTCAGTCATAGCTATGGCATATTTTTTCAATGTTCTAACCCAGTGGAAACAACATCTATGAACGACCTTCACATTTTTTTCAGATACATAGATACCATCCTCGTCTTTACATGACTTAAATTGTATATGTATGATGAAGAATACATAAGACACTTTCAATGTTCTCTTCTTCAGATTTATCTCAGTCTTTGATGGTGCTCTTATTCCCTCTCTTACTCTGTCTCTTTTCCAGGGTGCTTTCTTTGATTGCCTCGCGTGTTGTCATTCCAATCTATCACGCTGGCAAAATATTAGAAGGTGTCTGGGCGCGACAAGCCAAATATTGGCTGTGGCGCACTGCTAAATACGAGGAGACAGGGCGAACAGAGCCTTAATCGAATCTGGCTTAAAGGAAGCTTTGATTTGGCTCCCAGTCATTCGATTGACCTTGTTATGGCCATTATGAAAGACATGTTTGGACCAAAGGGCAAGCGAGTGGGCTGATCTTTTGATGTGGTTGCCAATCTACTGGTGGCCGCGGGCGGGCCGCGCGACACAGATTGATGTAGGACGTCGCGATATTGCCAATCTGCAGATTAGATTGTACTCCCCGAGCCTATTTGCCCCGTTCTGTTCCTGCCCGGTGCCTTCTGGCAGTCTGCAGTCTGGTTTGGGCCATGCTGTCGAGCTCCAGACGCTGGCTCGATGCCGGGACAACGTCGCAGACGTTGGCCCGACATCGAGCCAGCATCTGGGCTGATGGTAGCCACACGGTGCCTCGTGGTGCCTCCATCTGCCTGCTGTGGTTGGTGTCCCGACCTGTTCACCAGCTCATCCATCAATCGCACATCTTTATTTCAGTGAATCAGTTGCCAGTCAGTATCGCTTAGTAATGTATTATACAACACTGATATTTTATTAGCAGCTGATTATACATCACAAAGCAGATTCACGTGTGGATAGCGGATTGACTTAAAATAAAGCATAGGCTATTGTAGGATCAGCAGTAAGGCTGAATATTATATACATTGTATATCATCTTCATAATAGAGACTATAAACGAAGTATCTATTAGCTTCTGCTTACTAAGCGCATAATGGCATATTTACCAAATGAAAGCATACACCACATGCAGGTATTCTTAACCATGATAATTAAGTAATTAAGGGTAACATTTCATAATATGTAAATAGAACAATTATTCCAGCAAAAATACACACATTTACACTTCTTAAAGTTTCTAATAATTTAATAAAATAGTACTAGTAGTACTATTGCCATTGTTTTTAAGTAATTTCTCCAGTAATTTTATGATTGGTTATTATTATTTTCGGCGTGGAAAAAACAATTTATAAAAGTTGATGTCTGTATCTCAGAAAATAGCAATTTGTTCATTGCACCTAATTACAATATTCGTCAGGGATCTGAACTAGTTATTTTCGTCCGACCAAAAAACAATGAGTTGTGATGGTTTACGATATAGGTCCTACATTTAATCGGTATTATGTAATTCATGCGATATTTCAATTAGCTTATTTCATTCAAACAATAACTATTATTTTTTGGGAAATATAAATCAGCTAGTTTTTCTTCCGTCATCAAATGACCATCAAAGATTTGTGAGGGATAATAATAAACTAACTTTATACAATCTTAATATAAACTTCAATGACTATAATATGAAATAGTTTATCTTGTGCAATCAACGTCTATGATTTGTAAGAAGTAATACTAATTAGCTAGCTTTATTAAGTCAGCACAAAGCATGCGAACAGGATATGAATTAAATATATGTCTACTACATGATTGTCATCAGGGAACTTAACGAATTTTATCTGTTTCAACAGATGTTTGGGATCGTAAATTTATCCTCAAAATACAACTCTTTTGAGAGAACTCTGATATTTACAGGCCTATGCAGTGATCATTTGTATTGACGATAATCAAAATACATTCTTAATTGCACTTATCGCCTTGTACTGTTATATAGTGATAAATAGCTAAATGCAGTTTGCTCAGTGAGTACATGTACATACTTGAAAAAATCAAAATACTTTAAAAATCTTAGGTTTTCACTCCCTGAAAAAACAACACGCATCCCATCTGTCAGATCAGACGTTGTTTGGACGCCGGGCAGTGTGGACAGGCCTCCGTGCCTGGCGGGCGGATCCCGGGCGGCCAGAGAGAGGGGGACGTAATAGCAGAATAATCAATTAGCCTCCCGGGATCCCCTGATCAGTACTCGGGCATGTCAATTAGCCACAAGCGCGTCCCCATTAATTATTCCAGCCTGATTGAGAGGACTATGCCATGACAAATTGAACATTATCCTCATTTTAAGACCGTTTTGTGTTAAGTAATTCTACAAAGCGTCGGCGCCGCTTTTTCAGCAGCGCTCTTTATTCCTGTCACGAAACCTGCGAGGAGGGATCCCAGTGGGCGCATCACGTTGTCTTAACGTCAAATCAACGTCTCTGACGTTGATTTTGACGTTGAGACAACGTGATGTGCCCGCTGGGTCGATTTATTTCACGAGGATTCTCATGATGTTTCACATAAAGCGGAAGGCTGACATGACCTTTAGAAATGGGTTTCAAGCATCATTGTGACCAAATAATCTGTCATTGAAATAGATAATATAGTTTGTGGTAGATGCTCAGTTAGTCAAATAATTCAATTTAGAAGATGTATGTTTTCAAAAAATATAAATATTTTTCATCATTTTAAACAATTCAGCACGACAAGGGTTAACCCTTACAACGCTGACATTTTTTTTGTATAAGCCATGGAAACCAAAACGGTTTTTTCAATTTGAAATCATCATAAATGTCTTTGTCAGCTTTTTCTGATTCATTTGAATACCTATGTTACGGGGTTACGACAATTATAAATATTTTTACTCTTACAGTGCGGGGATCGACTTTAGTCGTCAGAATCTGACGTCTAAAGTCGATCCCCGCGCTGTAAGGGTTAAACATAAAACTGCATTATCCAGACATTGTTTGCATATTGCTCTTGAACTTTCTGACTTCAGTCAGATCCTGGGACATAAAGTGCGGCGCAGATTGACTGCATCCTGATCCAGAACTGTCTAAATCTCACGTCAACGCCTGGATCATCCTAATTGAATATCCAGAGCGACTCTTTGCTCCCCACGCCTTTCGGGTGCGGCGGTTCTGATTTCAACTGCATACGTTTTCATTTTCAAGGGTGGCACTCATGATATGCAATGACTGGAAACACATGACTTTATTTCCATTATGTCCTTATAGAATCGTGTGATTCGTGTACCGATTTAGCTCCGAGGGGAAAAAGTAAGCGAGTAATGTTGTTTGGACATATAAACATATAATTATATTGAGATTTCTTAAATATAAGGTGGAGTGTTTTAAATTCTTTGTGCATGAGGCGAAAACACGCTATGCCTCTAGAAACAAGCTATACATTTTCGTCGTGATTGGCGCTTAGCAGGTTCAGTAGGGTTAAATACTTTGTATCACCAATAGGTCATCAACAAAACTGTGAAGTTTGGCGCAGTCAATAATGTAAAATCCGCTAATTTGGAGCCAAAAAACGTGGACACGCTATAGTACGATAATTGGCACTCATTTTAAATCACAGTGAACTGAAACAGTTGATTTATGAACTACAGCTTCTGGCACCAAACATTGGGCAGTTTTCCCATTCATGAGTAAATGAGTGAGTGAGTGAGTGAGTGAGTGAGTGAGTGAGTGAGTGAGTGAGTGAGTGAGTGAGTGAGTGAGTGAGTGAGTGAGTGAGTGAGTGAGTGAGTGAGTGAGTGAGTGAGTGAGTGAGTGAGTGAGTGAGTGAGTGAGTGAGTGAGTGAGTGAGTGAGTGAGTGAGTGAGTGAGTGAGTGAGTGAGTGAGTGAGTGAGTGAGTGAGTGAGTGAGTGAGTGAGTGAGTGAGTGAGTGAGTGAGTGAGTGAGTGAGTGAGTGAGTGAGTGAGTGAGTGAGTGAGTGAGTGAGTGAGTGAGTGAGTGAGTGAGTGAGTGAGTGAGTGAGTGAGTGAGTGAGTGAGTGAGTGAGTGAGTGAGTGAGTGAGTGAGTGAGTGAGTGAGTGAGTGAGTGAGTGAGTGAGTGAGTGAGTGAGTGAGTGAGTGAGTGAGTGAGTGAGTGAGTGAGTGAGTGAGTGAGTGAGTGAGTGAGTGAGTGAGTGAGTGAGTGAGTGAGTGAGTGAGTGAGTGAGTGAGTGAGTGAGTGAGTGAGTGAGTGAGTGAGTGAGTGAGTGAGTGAGTGAGTGAGTGAGTGAGTGAGTGAGCACCATAGACAGCACATCACACACCAGGCCTTTCAACAGTTTGGATCACTGTATGCACAGCCGCGATGGCAAACATCAGCCACGGCATCATTTATTCCTTGTACCTTCTCAACGTGTAGACATTTCTTCTCATATTTTCATTATTTTCACATTGAGGTATGAATTGTTGCCACAATTTCAAGTTTAACCATAAAAGGGCTGTTTATCTTTGTATAAACAATGGCGAGCAAAGGTTTTTAATTTGAAAGTATCATAAATGTCTTAGTTGTAATTTAATTCTTTCAGTGCGGGGACCGTCTTTATACGTCAGAATCTGACGTCTGAAGACGGTCCCTGCTCTGGAAGGTTAAGGCGCATAGAGTGAACACGTTCTTTTTTGTTTATTAAATAATTATGTATTTCATATAATGCAAATCGGTGAATAGTGCGACCGACCCACACGTGACACAAAAACAATACGAGCCCCTTTGGTATTAAATTCACTTCCGCCCCCCAGATCGAAATTGATCGTTTGTTCTTCTACTCAATCATCAAATATCATGTGCGGGACGTTGTCCGCCTGGTTCAAACCCGGGGACAACCGACAGTCACTGACAGCGCTCGCAACAGATCGACCTTGTCCCATGATCATCAAGTGTTTTCAGTCGATGTATATTACTGCTATGGATTGAGAGATTTGTTTGGCCATTCCAAATTTAGGCCGGAAGCAGTCACTGATACTATTCGAAGCAGATAAATTTGCAGGTTAAACCCATTAATTTGTCTGTGTTATTTAGTATTACATGTATGTTGTAAAGAAAAAAGGATATCGTAAAAACAGAAGCTCAACCAACCCTGGTAAGTGGCTTGGTGGTGTGCTACTTGCTATTAAGAAGAAAACGAAACCTGAACTATAGCCAGACGAAGACATCATTTTCTGTGAAGTCGAATGCCTCAAAGATATAAATAAAACTTTTTTTGGTTATGCATACCACCGTCATCATTCTGATCTCGCGCCATAGAGAATATGCTAGTTAAAACATCAAAAGTATATGAGCAAATCTATGTGTTGGGTGATTTTAATATACCTTCTGTCAACTAGAAAAGTTAAATGTACTGCAGCAATGCTACATCACAGTCCTTGTTCTGTGATAAATTAGTTCCCATTTCAACAGTTTAACTCATAGCAGTCTGGCCGTTTTGACATAGAACGTCTGTGTGGTCTGACCATTTTTGTGATTTTGGGACATAATGTCTTACTTTTAATATAAATTTAGAATTATGGCCTATGTATTTCCCATACACCATAGGAACACACATACAATATATATCCAGAATACACTTCATTTAAACGGCCAATGTGATGTTGCCATGGCAACCGACAGCCATTTGAATATGCTAATTAGGTAGTCAAATTTTCGGAAATTTTGTTTAAAAATGGTATTTTTGTAATTCACGGAGATTCAGGAGTACAACATTACATCAATTCACATAAAATATATTAAAATACATCACAAATGGTTCGAAGAAGCATTCAATAGGTCTTTATAAACAAAATAATAGGGCGAATAAGTTATTACCATGGGATTTAGCAATCTTTCTAAAAAAAATTGAGATGCATACTGGATTTCAAATTTTGAGATGCACCAAGTTTGACATTCCCAACTCATCTGGGAAATAACAAAAGCCTCGTATTCATCTGAGCCTGGAGCTCGATTTTTATTTCGGAAACAGTTGTGATGCAAATAAGTCAACTCTTTATGTTCCAGGCTACCCATAATTGGTTCAGAGTTGCGCAAGTGATGTCATTTGGTGAATGGCTAAGCATTATTGCCAGGTCCGAGCTGGGCTCGGACCTAGACTGCAGCGTCATAAATGCCAGGTCCGAGCTGGGTTCGGACCTAGACATACACTCTCATAAATGAAATGAAATGAATCGGGCTTTAGGCCACCTTTGTGCACATATAGGCTAAACTGGGCCAGGAGAACCTCCTGAGGCTGGTGAGATGATTGAGATGACACTGTCCTCCAGACACAGGATTCGAAATTCGAGCCCTGGCGGTCTGAGGCCGAGCACGCTACCTCTCGGTCACGGAGGCTCCCCACAATACTGACTATCACACGTGGATGGGGAAGAAACATTTTTGTTTCTTTCAAACCGCCGAGACCGGGAACCGAACCCCGGACTCTGGCGTGAAAGGCAGCGGTGCTAACCACTACCCTAGGGCCCCCGCCCTTACACTCTCATACCAAGGGAAAAAATGCTAGATCTGGTATTCACGAACGCTCCCGAATTGTTTTCTAGTATTGACGAATGTCCAAATAGAGTTATCAAGTGACCACAAAAGTTTCAGTATTTCATTAACAAATCACTCGTCATCAAAGGGTAATAACAGAGAAGTATTTAATTACAAAGCTGCCGATATGGCTAGTCTAATACAGGCTTTGGAGGAGATTGATCAGGATGAGTTTAGTTTAGTTATAAGACTTCCGAAATTAAAAGATTTTTGGTTTGAAAGAATCTCTTTAATTATATTTTAAACAGTAATAGCTTAGAACATGTTACACCATTGAAAGTTGTGGGTGTCCTTGTCTCCTCTGACTTAAGCTGGAAAGGACACATAGATAATGGTGTAAGTGAATGTAATCGTGTGATGCAATTAGCCCTTTAACAGCCGGTGTCGCATATATTCGGGTTTTATTTTTTTAATAGCACATTAAGTACCACCTTTTAAACATGTTAAATATAAAATATGACATCAATCAACAATATTTGAAAACAGTTGACCTCCATTTTGTCGAATCTGAATAATTTTCACTCACTTGAAGTTGTGGATCGCGTTAGCGAGACACAATTTCAAGTGGGTGAAAATTCAGATTGAATAATTTGGCGGTTAAAGGATTAACCTGTACAAATCATTAATCACTGTTTACCAGGAGCATAGTTGAGTTTAGAGCTCCGGTTTGGTATCCTCAAAATGCCAATGAGATGCTACAGCTTGAAAGTGTACAACGAGGGATGACACGTTTTGTAACTTGATTACCGCAGTTACCAGGACAGGTGTATTGAACAGAACGTTGTGTGATAGACGTGAAAGTTCAGACCTTGTTTTCTTTATAAAATTAATTATTAAATAATAGTAAAGAATAAAACACAGTATACATTGTCGATTGTTCTTTTTGTATACTACTATTGTATTATAATGCTTTTTGTATTTTACTTTTTTTTTGTGAGTACACATATAATGTACATAATGTTGGTAATGCCGCTTATCTTTGTTTCATACCGTTATGCTGTTATCATACACCTTGTATATTTTAAAAAAATAACACGAACTTTTACACACTGCAGTATTCCGAAAGCTAGTGAGTGAGCTAACGGCAGTGGGGGTCAGGACAATGCTTGGGGTCTCGCTAGCACCACATATATACAGAAACTCCCATGCAAGTGCTGAAGTGTTTCATGTCATACGCAACACGTTGCAAATCACAGAGCATAATCTGTCAGTTGTCTCATTTCATATATAAACATCGTCATGACTTTCAGTAGACAGAATATGCCATTATCCAAAGGAGTACGCTGAAGCAAGTTTGTCAAGTTTGTCAAGAAGCCCATGTGGAGCTTCCCAACTACAGCTTGGCAAATATTTATTAACTTTATAACAATAATATTAACATAACAATAATATATCGAATGGCAAAGATTTATTGTACACATGACAAAAAAATCCAAGTGATTATGTTTTTACATTGTTTATTTTCTATAAATATATGCTTTGTTTAATTCACAGGTACATGTATTACTAAGTGTTTGTTAAACGGACGTTAAACGATGGTTAGAACCCCATAGGTAGAGCTAAGTTTGCAGCCCCATATTTTGGACAGTTCGGTGTATTTCAATAGAGCCTCACAGTAGTATTTAATAGCGGCACGAGATTTTGTGTGGATCCATGTTCCCTGTGAGTTTGTAGCTTAGTCAGGGGGCGGGCATCCTCGTCACAGTTTCTCTTTTACAGACCATAGTTTAGAATTGCCCAGGAAGCTTCATCACCACCTTCCCGCGCTATATTTGCTGTGCGCATGCGAACATTTAATTTCACCACAATCCTGGTGTCAGTTTAATTCCCCGTCCCTGAACACCAAGGTGCTTTTCGCACGGGCGCTTTCGCAATTTAATAAACACGGCGGCGCTTAGCGGGGTCCCCGGGGGATCCCGGCAGGCAATCAGCAGGACTAGCATTACCTGATTTAGCGGCCGCAGTGCTGGCCAAGACGTGTTTTATTCTCCGAGGTGTGCAAATATCGCGTGACACACCACGACTTCCGTCACGCCGCGGCCGCCATCTTGGCTGTTTGACGGCAGCCGAGCGCGGCCCGCGACGCTGTATGGCAACCAAGGGAAAATCAGGAGCGCAGCCGCTGCCAGCGACACCTTTGGGCAGTGATTAGTTTTTCTTCCCTTTTCTTGTATGAATAAATTTGCGTGTCCCTCCAGTCCTTCCTGCTACACCACACATACATCGCAATTTGACAGCGAACACGCTGCACCTATGTTTGTTCAACGCTTACAACGCTAAAAGATGTTTGTATAAACTATAGAGAACAAACGCTTTTTCAATTTGAAATGATCATAAATATCTTAGTTAGCAGGTTAGCGCTTTTCGAATACCTTTGTTATGGATCTACGGCCATTATAAAGATTTTAATATTTTCAGTGCAGGGATCGTCTTTAGACGTCAAAATCTGACGTCCATTATATACGTCATATTAAGACATATATGCATAGCGTCTCGTCTTTTAAGATCTCATTTTGTCAGAGAACTATTTCAAAAAATCCCATTTGATTCGGATCAGTTCAGCATCTGCTTTTTCCCACTGTGGGCACCCTATCCATGCATTCAGCGGCGTCTTAACCAAGACGAGTCCAGCCAGTCTTCTGTGGTTAAACTAGCGGTGGCACGATTGCACAAGTCCCTGTCTTGTTGATTAGGAAGTGACTAGGCATCCCGTTTTTCGCGTCTGTCTCTCGCCCCGTGGGACCTTCCAACACCATGTTCCACAACTAAACTCCCCTCCATCTTACACGCTCTTCTATCCCATTCAAGATGCTCATACGTAGATGGTGCAATGTTGGGCCAGTGCTGATGTAGCTGGGTGGTTATTAGACGCCTCATCTCACTGTCACACTGACAAATGACACATATTCTCAAGCCTTCCTAATATGTTTTCCTTGGATTGTAAATTCGAAAGTTTCAGCTCAATGCGTGAAGCGTGGAACACACCAACGCGATTGCCCGCGCGACGTCTCGCGCGACGTTTGGAATAATGTTGTTTGACTTGTGGGCCAGCGTCGCATTTACTGGCCCTCAATGCAAACAACATTGTCCCAAACGTCGCGTGAGACGTCGCGCGGCACTGAAACGATTGCGACGCTCCGATCTGCCTTCAGCAGATCTTGATCACGCAATGATCAGGGTGGGTGATTCTATATGGATCATGGGACCATGAATAACAATATACTCTCTATTAATCCATGTTGTATTAATTAGGCCTACATCGTTTTATTTTTTAGCATGATAACCATGTTTCTTATTTTATCAACCATTTTCTATTATGTATCATCATCTGAGATGTTTTCCACAATACCCATTTTTCACCTATACGGATCGTGTTGCAATGTAATACGAACGTGTGAGAAGCGCAGTAAACCGTGCAGACAACGGGAAATGATCGAACAAGAGGCATTCACGTCTTCGACGCTGGCCCAACATTGATACTGCATTGGGTGAGTGCCTCGTGTTTGCTGGGATATGGGTCCGTAAGGATACGCAGCCATCAACAAGTGTTGCCAACACCATAATAAAAAAAGTTATATGTTTTTACAGGAAGATGTCGGAGTAATATAAATCGTAATGAGATTGTAAGAGCTGTAAAAATGACACCGTAATAATCGTATTTGCACCGCAATTAAAGGCATTGAATAGAAGGCGCAGCAATGAGGTAATCTTAGACATTGTGATGGCTGTGAAGATAGTAATAACGTGATGTTGTCCGGTGGCTAAATCCTCATGGCTTTACCGGCTAACATGAGAGGTTGATACAATGTTGGACTAATGTTGGGCCAGCGTCGTAGACGATGGCCCAACATTAGCCCAACATTAAATTTACATTTAGCCCAACATTGTTTCAATGTGATTACTGTGTTACAGCCAGAAACCATGATGATACCGTGATAACGCCGTGTATGTCTGTATATAAGAGATCCATCTGTGAGCGTTCCGCCACGTGTCCTAGCAGTGTGAACTGGGCCTGTGAAGGATATGATTAATATATACTTTTGCATACACAATAAAAAAATAAACCGCTAAAACATTAGGTCTACATGGTAATAGCAGCACATTATTCGTGACATGAAAAACTAGGTCATCTTGGCTCATTCTCGTGATATCAGTTGAATTACTTCCTTTCGCAATTTGTTAATCTTTCCACTCTCTTACTGACAATTTACTATTATTT
The DNA here is from genome assembly GCA_964017125.1 of Flabesymbios commensalis. NCBI lineage: Eukaryota > Metazoa > Annelida > Polychaeta > Terebellida > Flabelligeridae > Flabesymbios > Flabesymbios commensalis. Next base: position 55,441,673 of record OZ024905.1, read on the forward strand.
CCTCTTAGTTAGGCCTACTTTTGTTGGAATATGTAATGATGACATTCATAATTATATGAATCAATATATCTAGAGTTATACACTAACATAAAACGTACGATGACTGGGAAAACACATGTGACCATGTTTAAAATGTGAATATAGTTGTTTATCTACTTCGATAACAATAAAATAATAATATATATATATTTTCAATTTGAAAAAACACGATTTGGAGTAATGATACTTTTGCTAGATAATTGTAGTTTCAAGTATATAAAATGTACATGCGGATTAATACCAATGAATTATTCGATGTGCTTTGGACAAAATATGTTTATCTTTTATTGATGGAAGTAGGCCCCTGCGACTTTGAAAAAGTCGCATCGATACTGCATGGACAGTGGCCTAGTAACATAAACAACCGGAAACTACACTATTTATAGTTGATTGTGCTGGCGATGACGTTTTCCATCACTCCAACAGATTTTTCTTCTTATTTTGATCTGTTGTTCACACCTACACAGCAGGTAGGCCGATACCCAGGTTGTATTTTGTTGACAACGTCTCTAACAGTCTGATGTTTGCCGGACTGCACTCCGGACGAGCCTGAATATTTGATGACCAGAAAAAAGGGCCGGTCACAAAACCGTTCACACTCAGTGCACAATTAAATAGAATGAGAAAGATTTCGCATCGGACGGCGCCCTTCAAAGACAGGGGGCGACCAGTCGATAGGGGAGTACAGCAGATACAAGTCGATAGCCGAGCACTGGAAGTATAAATATTAGATCCAGATGTAACACGAGGTCCGTCGCGCGGCCGATCGTCTGATCCGTAAAATCATTACAATCCCGACAGTGTTTTGGTTTCTCGCTCCTGATTCCACGCAGCGCGCGTCGCGTATAACATAGACCCCGGCGTCGGCTCAACGCTGGGCTTACGTCGCAGACGTAAGCCCAGCGTTGACCCAACGCCGGGCTGACACACCGCGAGTCCAGAGTACTGATCCAGAAAATCGTTTACGTGTCACAACCAGTGCGAGTATAGAATGCCGGGGGCTTTGAGGTATGACATAAGCTGTGTAACAATCCACATTATGCTTTGTATTTATCAGCCCGTCAACCCCTATTTCATAATAAATGTTACTTTTATGCTCGATTAAGTTATCCCACATCGCTATTTGTGATTTAAAAGATTGATATCGATGAGTATTCCTCTCAGATGTATTATTCAGACAATAGGATTACGTAAACACAATGAATGCACTAGCAAATAAGAAATATCAGTAAGGGGGGGGGGGGGATTTCCCGCAAATTTAATGTAAATTGATATACTTTTATTTTAGTGAAATAAAATAATTGCTATGTTGGTTTTTGTATCCAAAACAGAAAATGTTTTTCAACAAACTAGTTAGTTTTAATTTGAATTACTTTACAAAACTGTTATTTGGAGACAAACGGCAACCACACCCTTTATTGTATTTTTGAAGTTGTAGAACCGTATTAAGAACTCTTTCGGCGGCTTATACGACCTCGATGAAGAGCCATGTTTTATCTAGAAAAAAATCAATGTCATAGAGATCGACTTTATTCCATTCCCTGTAGTCAGAATCTACAGACTCAAATATATTCACCACTTTGATATCACGTGACTAGCTACTATGCATAAGCAGATAAAGTGTTTGTAGTCATCAAGTCGTCCCTTTGGATATGAAAGGGTGTAGCTGCCACTTTATAAAGTGGCAGATACACCCTTTCATATCCAAAGGGACGAAGTTATTTCGTTTACATATTATATCGGTCCACGCCAATGTAACTCGTGTGTTTCACCGTTCCCCCGCTCTGGCATGTGTTCTCCATCCACCCTTCAAAACCCGCGCCTTTGATTTACAATCACATTTTCGGGGTTTGTAAACTGAATTAGGTTGTCGGAGACTTATCGTCAGCGCAAAATAAGTGAATTGCTTTAACGTTCTGCGCACCAAATTCACCCTTACTTTCAGAACGATTTAACAGAGGGAGATTTACCGTTTCCGCTCTATTTCAAGCTGGCCGTGCTGCATGCACTCTCTTAGATACTGAGATTATAACATGCTGCACTCCCAGCGGACTCTAATTATAAAATTCCGAATTAAAAATAAGAGAAACACAGAGAAACGTCTTCGGTGCCGAGACTGCTTTAATTTCTCGGAAGAATTTGTGGGCAGTTAATGTGTTTGCCAAAGCGCGGGTACGAGCCCTATGGGAGGGCTGGTGAGTTATGTCCACCATATTCGCCATGGTGAGCGGATCATAATGCTGAAAAATGTGCCCATTTCGCGGGAATGCCGGTTGCGACGCGGTTTGCCGGGCCTGTCCGCAAGGAGAGCTAGATCATCATTTAGACGTACCGCTGACACCGGCATATGGACCGACTGGATTGTAGGGAAACAACCAGTGACAAAGAACGGGACAGACAATCCCGGCTAGCGCCGCACGTGGACGCTATGCCGGCTCAATGCCGGGCCACCGTCTACGACAGTGGTCCAGCATTGATCCGGCATAGCATCCACGTGCAGCCTGGATCTCTAACACTCCACCCACTCATCCCTTTTCCGTTAAATCCCCAAGTCGCAAATACTGCACTTTTGTTTTTTTCTCCGTATTATGTTTTGTTAAAAACCAGTTGACGATGAACTATTTTTGCCGTTTTTAAATAATATTAATTGTGCTAATGAATGATAATTTATAATCACTTCTGCTCGGCAATTGTGTTGCTTAGAAATGCTTGTTAATAAATTTAATAGTAACCATGTTATGGCATTTATTACTGGGAATCTTTTTGACATAGTTAATACTGTTTTTATTGTCTTTATTTAGTACTGCTTTTCAGTGAAAAGTTGAAATGTCTGAACATTGGACTAACAAAATGTTCAGAATTTTTCCCAGTACTTTCTATGCAAATTAGAATTTATATATCGTGAGTGAAACAAAAACATTGTCAATTCGAAATGGGTTTTTTTAGAGAAAATCTATCCGCATCAGAACTAATTTTAGATAAATGTTCCCGGCCCAAGTATGATTTTTCAGTCGTATTTAATTAGTGATGGGCAGAGATAAGCTGATGCCGTCACCACTCTTAATTTGTCAGGAGATATAGAACACTATCATTGGTGCCATATCTTTCTATTGTAGTAAAATTTCGAAGTCCAGAAACAAAGTAACACGTACATAAAATATAGTCTCGTTTACTACATGTACCAGTAAAGTGTTCGGGAAACACGACACACCCTGCTTTTACACAAACATGAATCAGTATGCGGCGCTCCGCGGAACCCCGGATGAGTCAAATATGAGCATTGATCACCTATTCTTGAATGCGGATATAATTTGACAGTCAATATGATAAGCTTATTATCCTACTCGAAGTGCATCATAAGAAAAAAAAGGATGTATCACTTTCTCATACGTCCCTGATAAACAAGACTGTGTGTTTGTCCCTCTCGCACTCTTTACATGTGCTTGTAAACGTGGCACGAACGTTATTCATGGGTGGAGATAACATTTGTTTATTAGGCCCGGCGTAGGCCAGGAGCCTATACACCTTTCCCAATAGCAACACGCCACACACTACTATTACACTTCTATTACAACACGCCACACAGTGATTAAAACTGAACTATTTAGTTGGGAGTCCTGCTTATGCGCAAAATAGTGCAAACAGTGTATTAAGATTATTTAGCCTGAGATTGTGTCCTATTTAGGGGAAAGAGGGGTGCTGTGTGTGGGAAAAGGTAGACATTTCTATTTTTATATATTTCAAATATAACGTTTGAGGTCAGACAGTTGCGTTTTTTAAAAGTGTTAAGAAAAAATCATATTCACCAATATATTTGTGATTAGAGCTTAAAGGGTTTTAGTTAGGATAATGTTGGCCCAGTGTCGCAGACGGTGGTCCATCATTATATCAGCATTGGGCCGAAGTATCGTGTTATCTGGGAAGTGGTACGCGAGGAGTAAAGCGTCACCCGCATATCACCCCAATGCTTTTTCAATGTTGGGCCAGTGTCGAAGACTGTGGGTCAACATTGAAACAGCATTGGGCGAGTGCCATGTGTTTGCAGATGTGCTGGACCAAGTATACAACAGACCCAGTACTGGATTAGTGTTGGGCCAGCATCGTGGACAATTGACCAGCATTGAACCAGAAATGGGCTGCGACGCTGGTCTAACATTGAATCGGAATTGGGTGGGTAGGCCTTCATTGTGTGTACGGGTACATCGTAGAGACGCTTACGCTGACTTATCAGTGTCAGTGTCACAGTACTTTTAGGAGTGAAAGAGACAAACGGCGATTCACTGGCAAGTATTGATTTGATGTTGGCCAGCACCGGCGATGGTGGTGGAAGGAATACACATCGAATATATATTTTAACTTGTCTCCTTGGTTCTTTCCTTAATTATATCACAGACATTAATGAACACTAATACAGTTATGTTTACAAACTATTAAGTCGATTTTTTTGTCTATAGCACTCAAACAGACTATAACCGGGCCTCAGAGTTAGGGAACTCCTTTTCTCGTTTACATTGTGTTTGAAACCTATAAAATGCATGGATGCCGGTTCAATGCTGGATCACCGTCGTGGACCTACATTTAATTAACACTGCATCGTGCTTGCTGAGTTCCACTTGGGCACGAAACACCCATCCTGTAGTCTTCAGTTGTATTCATTCTCACTGTAGTGGGGCATACACCCTGCTAGATGACAGGATGGATACACCTCGTACACACGATACACCGCCCCAATGCTGGGTTAATGTTGACTCACCGTGTGTGAAGCTGGCTCAACCTTAGCCCAGCATTGAGTCATCATCGCGTGTTTGCTGGCAGGCATGCAGCATTGATTCAAAGTCTTGTGTTTACTGGGTAGCTGTGAGTGTCGTGCAAAGTCCGCCTATATAAAATGCACGATACATTTAAACCCATTTAAAAACGCACGATACATTAAACTTGAACCCATTTAAATGTTAGAGAAGAGTCGTAAACAGTGGCCCAAAATCAACCTAACGGTGATTTGCAATTGTAAACATGATAAAACCTGTTAGTGATTGATCATGACATCTTGAATAATACTCCCTCGATTCCACAGAGGCCTAAATGTACTTTTTACAATTCACAACTTGCTCACGCACGTCGCTGTTAGGCACACTCACGTGTTTTTAATCTACAACACAACACAACACATCAACTAACTATCTTCATACACTCGCTTTATCAGGCTCTAATCGCACAGATTTACATGTGAGTGTTTAATTATGCTCACACAGTCATTTTAATAATACAGATTTGTGGCCATCGGGAACAAGCAGAGATATCAATATCGATCGCGCGAGGCTAAAACACAATTCTTTAACTTATTAAAAACTAGAAAAGGAGTTCCCGAATTCCGAGGCCCAGCTTAAGTCTGTTTGAGTGCTTTAGACAAAAAAATAGCCTAATATTTGGCAAACATAACTGTATTAGTTTTCCTCATGGGCCAGAATGCTAAATGTCAAGGATATAATTATTGGAAAAAACAAGGAGACACGTTACAACGTGTAGACCTATTCCTTCTCCCACCATCGCCGGAGCTGGCCAACATCCATGCAACACAATGTAGGCCTACCTACCCAATACCGGTTCAACTTTGGGCCAGCGTCGCAGACCATTGCTGGTTCAATGCAGGTCGATCGCATTCGACGCTGGCCCAACATTGAAACAGAACTGGGTGATTGTTCGGTGTTTTCTCTGACTGCCATACGGGTGACACTTTATCCCCTGAGAGGCCACTACCCGGATAACACGATACATTGGCCCAATTGTGAAATAATGTTGGGCCACAGTCTGCGACGCTTGGCAACATTATTCCAACCAAAACCCTTTAAGCTTTTAACCACGAATATAATCCTGAACTTTTTTTTTTTGTCTGAAGACTTTTTAAACACGAAAGTACTTAACCTAGGGACCTCAAACGTTATATTGGACATGCTGATAAGGACTTATGTACAGAAATGTCAACCGTTTCCCACACACAGCACCCCTTTTTCCACCAAATAGGATACAAACTCAGGCAAAATCTACTTAATATAGGTTACCGGCTTTAGGCCGCGCCTAACCATCTGATACGGTCAATATCTTCGGTCAATATCTATATTTCCATTTCTCGTGGTCAAAAACATGTGTGATTGTCGTGAAATCAATTTTTCTCAAGCTAAGTTCGGGGGCTCCATCAAGTGCCTGTGTTCTTTGTGACGATGGTGTACACCTAACTAAAGTTGATAGTAACCAGCTATGCAAAACCTTAGGTCTTGGTGTGCGCATTCCTGTGAGTAAACCTGGGTCGTCTCACACCAGTAATAAAACACATTTACCAAGAAATTATGTGAGGCATTCTCAACAGCCTGATGTAGGTGAACGTGGTGAGCAAACAAATCCACACATGCAGCGGACACGTAAACCTCGCAGGAGTTTGAAAGAACGCCCAGTCAGACGTCCTAACAACCCTGATGAAGAACCTCTGTGTGATTTATGTGGTGTGTCTGGCCATCTCACTGATTGATGCCGCTTTGGGTACAAGATTACATGCCACTAATGCCAGATTAAAGGTCACAAGGTCCAACCGCTGCCCGAGCCCCTAGAAGTCTGGCCAGGTCTGGCTGAGCTTGTCCAATAACAAACTGTGTCAGAAGTTGAACGTGACATATTTAAATGCCGAAAGTCTTAAAACTCTTACTTCATCTACCAACAAACTAGAGGCTTTGATAGAGCTTAGCCAGAGCGATATCATAGCTGCTGTCACTGAAACCTGGTTGAACAATACAATTGTTTTTTTCACCAACTTTGTTGCTTATCATAAGGACAGAGAAGAGACCGTCAAAGACAAAAAGGTGGAGGAGTACTGGTGGCAAATAAAAAATATATTTGCAGTAGAAGACGGGAGGACCTAGAGCCAAACTGTGAAATTATTGTTACTGAGCTAAAGTCTGAGAAAGTTAAGAAAATGTCTGAGAAAGTTAAGAAAATGACGATACTATCATTTTAAAGGTATCCATCTTATGACCTTGCAATTTTTGTACATTTTTGAGGTCAACGTTACATAAAGTGTATACAGAGTATAAGCATGTTTGTTTCCTTGGAGATTTTATCTTTCCTAATATTAAAACTCCCATAGGAGAAAGTATGTTTTAAATGTAATGGATGAATTTAGTCATTCGCAAGTGTATGAAATAAAATCAAATTCATCTGGTATAATATTTTAGACCTTGTATTTTCTAATACCCTGGATATTTTAACGAAAATCTCTGAAGTTCTTCATGCTTTTTCAACAGATCACACAGTTCTCTTTTTTTATTGACTTTATTATTAAACCAGTGTATAAGAAAACAGAACGTACAGTATATAATTACAAAGCTGCTCGCTGGGGTTTATTTAAAACATATATTATTGAAGATGACTTATGCAACGTTGTAGGCCTACACTAAGCATCATATGTAAATGATGCATGGTCCAAATGGCTCTAGAAGGTTGAGCATGCAAGTCAGCTAAATATTCAAATATGCAGATATCAGAGGTCGGGGGTCACATAGGGCAAGGTATTGTGGAAGCCACGCTGATCCAGGCGTGGCCCACTTGCATGCAACAGCCATTAGAGAAGCATGTGTTATTTTACAAAATTTTCCTTCCACCTCCCCGACTCCTTACTATATGATATTTTATGGGTATTTCATTAATTTTAGTGTGACTACGCTATTGTATCTTACGTTTTTTCCTGTGTCTTCACGTGAAATTAAACTGTTTTATCACACCAGTGATTCACTGTTACAAGGGGACTGAGAGTCTGAGACCCCTACCTTTAAATGAAAAAGATGCTTTTTTATTACAGATAAATATTATCATTATGAATAGTATTGAAACATATTATGTAACTAAAGGTAAATTGTAAATATATTACACAATTATTTGTAAAACAATTTTAACAAGAGAATGTAATATTAATGTTACACAACATGTTGATTATAACATTACCCAACGGAAAGTCTTTTTATTTGCAGTGGCCTAGAATTTTTTTTTATGTAATGAATGATATAGTCGGGCCACTGTTTTGTATTTGTGTATATGGGTATTTACTTAGTATTTACAATAAAAATACTTTCATATCTCCACACACGGTTGTTTTGTTCTCTGCTTGCAGCTTGACTAATACACTTTTTACGAAGGTCATATTTAGGTTTTGATCGGTGAATAGTGTACATAAAGATATTTTAACCGAAGCTAGCTTCGTCTACTAATCCCAATCAGTGGAAAGAAACAACTATTACTCATGTTTTCTTTTCTAATTAATGGTGATAGATCTAAAGTATCTAACTATAGACCGGTGTCTTTGTTGTCTGTAGCATCTAAAGTTATGGAACGATGTATTTATTAAAATGTCTATAAATCTGTTAAGAATATTATTACTCCATTGCAGCACGGTTTTATAGGTGGTGAATCATGGGCAACTCAGCTTGTGGATGTTTGTGCCATGGTCAGTAAAATTGTAGACAGTTTTATACAGACTGATATGTTATTTTTAGATTTATCTACAACATTTGATTCTGTCAGTCATACTCTACTTTTACATAAACTAGGCTTGTTTGATTTCTCAGGCCAGGTATTATCAGCTTGGTTTGAAGATTATTTAAACGATAGAAGACAACGAGTTGTACTCGAGAATGTAGCTCTGGTTTCATCAAGGTTACTTCTGGGGTGCCTCAAGGATCTATATTAGGTCCGCGCCTCATTTTGTTACTTATAAATGATATGCCAGCCTGTGTTTAATCATCTACTGTTGCAATGTTTGCTGATGATGCAAATGTTATGAAAAGGTTAGAAATAAAAAGGACTGTGAAAACTTTATGAATTGAGTGTACTTCTGAGATTAAGGCTCAACCCGAATAATTGCAAAGTTATGTCATTTTACACGTAGTGTAAGTCTTATTAATTTTAATTATACCTTGAAAGGAATGCCATTAGAATATGTTTCATCTTTCAAGGATTTAGGAGTTATAATGGATAATGATTTATCACAAAAAAGTCAAAAAGCCAATATTTTAAGTAAGTGCAATAAAGTCAGCGGAATTATCAGGTGTTCATTGGGATACAATGCCCCTACTTCTGTTTCAATGAATCTTTAAAAAGGTTTGTAAGGAGCATTGCAGAATATTCTTCCTCAGTGTGCAAGCTCTTGACCGAATTCAGCGAAATTTCACTAAATTTGCTTTGCATTTTGTCGATTTTTTCTACAAAGAACGTTGTTCGTTATATAATATTTTACCACTTTGTCCTCGCAGGGAAATATGTGATTTAAAACTGCTGTTCAAATCTATGTATGTACCTACTTTTTGTGATGGTATAGCTAATACTGTTAAACCTGCTGTGCCTAGTGCAAGGCTGCGTTCCAATTTGCATATATATCATTCGCTCGGTCATTTTTGCTGATTTTAAACTGATACTTTTTCGGGCGGAATAAAATTTAAAAACTGTCGTTGAACGTTTCACAAAAGTGACAAATTCCGGCTGTTCCCCTCCTCATACACGGGATTCCCGGATGTGACGTATACATTGACGGAACGGACATTTTCGCCAGTGATATTGAAGGATAGTCAAAGCATGTTACAAACAAGTGACCGACCATGAGACGTTTACGTCACAAACCCAGTGAAGTATGGACGGAGTACGTTTGTGAGTACTCTACAATGCGTGGGCCTATATTCAAAATCCTTCAACATTTGACCTTTAGAGATCCGTGCAGGATGGCTGATCCTTCTGCCATAAGTATGTTGTCAAGACGACATAGAGATCCAGATGATAATCAGCAATCCCGGAGACGGATTGCATCCGAGATCCCTGTAGTGTATTGGTGGGATTATTAACCCTTCGAGCTCCAATGCGTCCTGGTAGTTATCACCCAATGTGATCTTTGTGATTCACCACCTGTGATAATTATCGCGTTTCTGATCCATTTGTTTGCTGTATTATTGTCACAATATGATGTGTATCGAGGTAGACCTAAACAAAGATGCATTCACTCCAAAATGCTTATATTCGCTAGTGGTCCTAATGACTGTTTTCTGTCTGTAAGGGGTTAAGATTGCGGTTGCTTGATAAGGCGTTCAGAGTGATTCCACCAGGGTACAGTCCCTCTGGGACTCTTGTTGTCATTCTACGATCCTGAATTGCGGGCTCGCAATCTCCAAGTAGACGGAACTCCGTAATTACATTTATTATTCCCGCATTTGATCATTTTCCAAACGTGATTTTAAAGATGGAAGACCGAAAAAACAACCATCAGTCATCGAATTCGAATCACTAAAATGAAGAAAAATGTAACAATTTCCAGTGATTCGGGATTTGATGACGTCATCCTGAATACCGTGTAATCTGTAGATCCCGGTTGGGCAGAGGGATCAGATCCATGGACACAGTGTGGTGATCGGGCGGGATCCCCGGGCGGCCGGTAACGGAAAACCTGCTGCAGATTTGCATCCGTGGAAGGAGCCGGAGCCGGGCCGGTAATTGCTCACTTACCCAATTATGGTAATACTGCGGCGGCGGTCCGCGCGCTAGATTATGTGGCGGGACGGACGTGCGCACCCCTCACACTGGAGGAAGCGGACGCCTCGTGCGGGCGGGAGGGGCCGGGGTGGCAAACTGGCCACTCCCCCGGGGGAGGAGGTCCTGTGCGCCCAGGAGATGGCACAAGACCCGGTGCCGGTTTCATGTTGGGCCACCGTCGGAGACGGTGGCCCAACATGAAACCGGCACCGGGCCAACGTTTCATGTCTACTGGGCGGACCGCATCCCACTGCAGTGGAACCGGATCATCTCTGTGTGTCACATTAATGCTGGTACAATGTTGGGCCAGCATCTGCACAGTCTGCCTTCGCATGATGGTCAGCAGGTAATTTTCAATTAGCTCAAATCTGACACCAACCAAATTGAAGTGGATTTCCAGTTTAACGGATGCTTGTCCACACCATAATCCTCACTATCCTGTGTGGGCCCACAATGTTATTGACATGCGGGATTCATATGTATCATCACCATGGCATATGATAACTAAGTGACTACATCAACCTATATTATTTGCAATACATACCCAAATTAAAATATTGTCACTTTGAACGATCAATTTAATTAGGCGATCATAAATATTTATGTTTAAGCATGGGTATGAATATGTAAGGATATATATTTTCAGATTGATATATTTTTTTAACATGCGAGAAATCAAAACTGGTTTATTACGAGTAGACTAGTGGTGAGTATTAAAGCCGGAGAAGTCTACATGTGGAGTGTCCAATCCAATATGGTTGGTGTCATATTTAAACTAATATTTTGAATTTATTTATTAGTAAACATGGAAGGTTAATATTTCATAATGCAGGAAAGACAATAATTTTGCTGTTTTTAACATGCCTATAGACCAATCAATTTGTTTAAAATTCTCACAAAGTTTTGTATTTGTATAACAGTATACCTCAACTGGCAGAGGCAGCATAATATAAATTGAAATAAGCAAGTCAATAATTCAATGGAATTTTTAATTACATTAAAACAAGCTTACGTGTATATATAATTATACATTTGATACTATATTGGAACATGTTTAATATATGCCTACTTGTTAGCGAACAACACACTATTCACGAAAATTCGGTTGATCAGGTAAGCCAAATAACATATTGCAATAGACCTTGGGATACATCACTATTCAGCTCAAATCACTTACATTTGCACCGTAACTGAACATATCAACGATGAAGACAATTTGAATTAATTTGATAGTGAAACGGTGTCATCGCTCCGCGGGGTTAAATTATGAATGATTCGGCCTGCCATCGGGGAGTAAAAAGTTGGTCAGATATTGATAGTTCATAAATAACGGATGTAGATAAGTGACGCATGCGCGTGTCACGTCTCCTGATTCTACTAATGCCCTGGTAGATCATGTGTCTCACACCGAAAATACGTTGGGTGAATGTTGGGCCAGCGGCTCAAGACGTCAGCCCGGCGTTGAACTAGTGTAGTTCAGTGAGTGGGTACCCAGCTATGGATATTGCGCTTGATTATCTTGGACTCTGTAATCTCGTTCACTGAATCCCTAATGTGGTTTGGACGAGTCTAAACGTGACATGTCTGATTTGCAGGCTCCACTGTAATTATTTAATTTTGTTTCAGTCGATCTTTCATAGAGAAACAAACATATAGGCCTACATAATTGTATTTTACCTCAGTTTTTTATGTACAAAAATAATCTCACAATGCATTTATTTGGAGTTGAGCGAGTGTCTTGTAGGCAAACAAGCCACATTCCCTAGGTTGTAATTTGACCAAGGCTTACCACAAGCCACTAAACGGGGAATCATTGGTTGAACCAAGACAACGTGTGGCGTTAGCCAAGCGTGTGCGTAAGTGAGTCGTTGTGCGTGATGAGTAAAAATGGTTTTGCGTCTGTTAAAGGGAAAAAGTGAATCTTGGGTGGGCAGGCTTACCCAGTATAAACACAAAACATTTGTATGACATTTGTACAACGTCGGCCCAACCTTATTTGACGCTGATCAGACATTGTACAAATGTTATACAAAGGTTTTGTTTTTACTGCGTATAGGCCCACACCGTTTTTCGTGTCTTAGCCGTGTTGTATACCGTGCCGCATGCCGAATGCCCGACAATATGATAACATGTCGCACATGACCAGAGGATGAAAGACGATGCTCAGATATCGGCCAGTCATGTTATGATGGGCATCATAATCGCAGTAATGGCGATCCCGCGGGTCTCGTATTCTGTATCAACTGGCCATTCTCACAAAGCTCTCACCAGAGAGTTCATCCCATCCCAGTCAGCACGAAACATGTATACACTGCCAACTCTGGTTCGACGCTATGCTAACGTCCGAGACGCTACCACAAAGTTGGCAGTATGTTTTGATAGTTCAGAGCAAACTGACCTCAGAATAAGTCAACTGTGTGACACATGACATGGTATCCAAGATAACACACAACATTGGCGAAATGTTGGGCAATGGTCGGTCTAGCATCACATATGTGATATGTGAGACCATGGTCAAAATTTCGGGGACTCTCTGTGGCCAAGAGGTACATGTAGCGTACCCGACCTCATACCGCTAGGGTTCGAAGCTAGAGTCATGTATCTGGAGGGCAGTGCTATCTGATTACTAGTATTACAAATAACTAGTATTACAAAGTATTACAAATTCATTAGATATGATGGCTTTTTCTATTCAGAGAAAAAACAGAGGTCACAGAATTGAAATTATGTTCAAAGCTGTTGCCTCCTAAAATTATAATCTACTTCAGTTTTTTAATTATCGTGATTGATTGATTGATTGATTGATTGATTGATTGATTGATTGATTGATTGATTGATTGAATGATTGATTGATTGATTGATTGATTGATTGATTGATTGATTGATTGATTGATTGATTGATTGATTGATTGATTGATTGATTGATTGATTGATTGATTGATTGATTGATTGATTGATTGATTGATTGATTGATTGATTGATTGATTGATTGATTGATTGATTGATTGATTGATTGATTGATTGATTGATTGATTGATTGATTGATTGATTGATTGATTAACTGACTGATCGATTCGTATATCTATGTCCGTGTATATGTGAGCACCCACACCAAAATAACATGAGATATATTTTTGCCGTCTGAGTTTTCGGAATTTAGACACCGCCCTTACATGAGATCAGTTCTGGAGTCGGTTCTTAGTGACATGTCGTTCATCCTCCTACACGCTGACCATAATACAAGGCAGGCGGGCTGGGCTGTCAGACAGACCGGGGCGGAGGACCAGTGGGGTGGCACCACATACCATCTGATCTCATGACATTTGATCCCTGACACCAGAGGCCGCCCTCTGCTGACCGCCACGCTCCTAACTATCCCAACTCGTCAATTCTTCAACCCTCTAAGGACGAAGGCTCAAAATGTGTTGCAATTAAATTCGGTCAAGTCATTTGTTTTGTTAAGAATTATTTATTTATCATCGTACGTTTTGTCGTGGTATTAACGAGCACATCTATGTCCACTATATATCTCATCTTAAAACATACCACAAAGGTAACATACTATCGTATAATATTTTTATATTAAAAATTGGATAAGTTATAGCAAGGAATCTATAGGGACTATAGATTCCTTGGTTATAGTATGTTTAATTATCTTTCATTCATAAATATACGCCTATAATTATGTGAGAACTCTGTAACAACCTTTAAATTAGAAGTAGCAATATAGACGGTCGCCCTACTATATTCTAGATAGAGGAGACTGGCATCCGTATTATCTGTACAGAGACTGTTAAAGACCTCTATTATCGGTCAGTAATTATGAAGGGGAGGAGGTCATTGACATAATTTGCAATTTAATGCGACTGGGGCACGATGCTAAGCGAGATCCGAGCGAACCCGGGGTCGACCTTCGGAAATCATCGGACCATCGGGTCAACCAGTAGTTCACCCGGTGCTGGATCAATGCAGTGCTAGCGTCGCAGACGCTGGCACAGCATTGATCCGGCGCCGGCCTGGCGTCCCGCGCCGGATGCCCCTGTGTGCGGAGACGGCGAGCGTTGCGGTCAAAACTGGCAGAACAGGTCAATAAGCAACGGAGGGGCAGGGTGATTATTGGAGTGGTCGGGTGAGCCCGCCCCGGTAGAGGTCACACGTATCAGTGGCAGGGTGACCTCCTGGGGGAGTCACCCCTTCATAAGGTCATCCCGACAGAAATAAAATGAACACGCCTCCCCCCGCCGTATTCTCCACATTGTCTCTCCATTCTGCCGGTAATTGCGGCCACGTGCAGGAAAACATGTGCAATCCAGCGGAGTGGAAGCTCCTAGTGATTGTTCACGCCGATCTCATATGATCTCATTTCCCGGTCATGCAATGAGATATAATCATCATTTGGCGCCGCCCTCGAATTATCATATTTTCTTGTCATGCGATGAAATATCAGGCGCCGCTAAGACGACGAAGCCGTATGATTTGACACATTTCTCGACAGCTCTGGTGATTAAAGTACACGTAGAACCTGACGTTCACAATGTGCATGGTATTTATGCACTCAGTATAGGATACATAATCATATGTGAGCTATACTACAACAGATATGATGATTAAAATTACCACTAAGTTCATGAAAGCCTTTGCAATTCGTTCATCGAAGAATTTGATTTCGGCGAATAAACATCACTAAGGTTGATCCATACAGGTGGGGTGTTTACTGTATTCAACGCAGGATATCGGGTGATGTAGCCGCCACCGCTGTCACAGTGTGTTTTCTAAAAAGCAGCAAATCTATGAGCTTCTTGTTCATACTTCGCATAGCAATTCGTTTGGTGACAAGTTCACCCTAAAATAATCAACCTTTTAATTGATATGGCGACTGACGAAGAAACGCTTATTAGTGCGTTTCGGGGAATCATTTTTATCAAAGCTAAATTTAATTTTGTGCATATGTTCAGAAATGTCCTGGTAGCAAACATTCTCTAGATGGCCGTTTAGCAGTCATTACGATTCAGCTGAAATTTGCAATATTTACGTATCTAAAAGAACAATACAAAATAGCTGGACCATAGATATAGACCAATATATCAAATTTTACCTAAATTGAACCAATGACAAATTACACTGATGATTGCCGCTGGTGAATGGAGACCCATTACTGTTCAGATCAGGTGTTATGCAAATATTTTTGTATTATTTAAAATGATGTACAAATAGAAAAGCAGTTCCCGAACTGCCGAGGCTCGGCTTTAGGCTGTATGAGTGCTATGGACAAGAAAATAGCTTAATATTTTGTAAACATAACTGTATTGGTCTTCCTCATTGGCCAGAATCCTAAATGTTAAGGATATAATTAAGGAAAGAACCAAGGAGACAAGTTAAAATGTATATCTTCAACGTTTATTCCCACCACCATCGCGGGTGCTGGCCAACATCCATTCGATAGTAAATCGTGCTGCCGTATCTCTACACACGATGTAGGCCTACCCACCCAATTTCGGTTCAATGCTGGTCCAGTGTTACAGCCCATTGCTGTTTCAATGCCGACAAAGTGTCAACGACGCTTGCCCAACACTACTCTCTCTAACACTGGCTCTGCTGTATACTTTGCGGCAGCATCCCAGCAAACACATGCTATATACCCAATACTGTTTCAATGTTGACCCGACGTCTTCGATGCTGGCCCGGCATTGAAACAGCATTGGATGATTGTCCCGTGTTTCCTTGGACTGCTATGCGGGGTGACGCTTTCCTCCTCCCGTCGCCAGAAAAGCCACTTCCCAGATAACACGATACATTGGCCCAATGCTGATGTAATACTGGTTCATCGTCTGTGATGCTGGACCAACATTATTCCAACCTTATCATTTTGAGCCCTAATCATGAATATAATCGTGAATATATTTTTTTTGTTAGCACTTGTTAAATACGCAACTACTTGACCTAGCGACATCAAACGTTATATTTGACATGTTTCGGTTTTGGAAACATTGCATGCTACAATGTCATGTATGCAGGTTATTAATATAAAACAAACTGGCCGTATCACACGAAGAAAAACTATGACACATTTCGCAGACATAAAATATAAAAAAGATGAAAAACGTGCCTGTTACAAATTTTACAACACCGGATGGCATAAAAGAATGAGTGAATTGCTTTAATTCGTATCTTATACATTGTGGCAGCATTGCTACAGAAGAAAGCTCAAAGTTGTGACTATGTGCTGCAGCTGCTTTTACTTAGTGACCCGAAAATATGTTGTATACCGAATGTGGTGAATCTGACAAAAATCTCCATAGTCTTACAGTCGTGCATACTATTAGTCAGTATACGTGACATTCTAATTATTTTTATTCAGACATTCTTAGACTCCGTTACACATTTGTCATTCTGCGCTGATAATATAATTATTGTGACTGACATAAACCAACTACACAGTGTATTTTTCTTCATTACATGTGACATGTTGCACATTGTCGTACAGACCCTGGTCAGTGAGGTTGTTTTCACCGCATGCAGAAGTTGTCTCGTGTAGCATATATACTAACAAAAATTCGAACAGTATTTGTACAACGGACCCGTGATTTGACCATGTGTTAAAATTAATCTAATCGTTTGACATACCCTTATTACAAAGCAACAATAAACATTTGTTTTGAAAATTATCTGCTTATCCCTCATGTTTTAAAGCATGAAAACGCCAAGGTCAAACAGCAATATAAAAAAAAACTCCTGAACAATTCAAACACACATATATATCCGCGATACGTTCTATAAGTATTTCGTGTTCGATGTCACCGTGTTGCGATAAAGTGTCGTTCATGCATGTAAACTCACTCAATTACAATTTTTAAAGACCAACTATAATTTTTAACCCTTTAACCGCCGGTGTCGCATATATTCGGGTTCTCATTTTTTATTAGCACATTAAATACCACCTTTTAAACATGTTAAAGATAAAATGTGACATCAACCAGCAAAACTTGAAAACAGTTGACCTCCATTTTGTCAAATCTGAATAATTTTCACTCACTTGAAGTTGTGGATCGCGTCAGCGAGACACAACTTCAAGTGGGAGAAAATTCAGATTGAATAATTTGGCGGTTAAAGGGTTAAAGGCCAATTATAATTTTTAAGGACCACAGCTTATATAAAAAAATATTTCAGTGCTTTAAAGTTTAAAAAGACATGAGAACTATGGAAAGGTGTGTCTGTTGACCGTGCCGTTGGTGTGAGAGGGTGCACCTCCTGATTGCGAGGATGGTAAATGATCTTTCAGCCGGCCGCGGACATATCTGACATGAGTGCCGGGGGAGGGGAGCCACACATACGTGCCAGCAATCCCGTCCGGATCGAGACAAGTGCCGGTGTGAAGCGCCTGCCGGACAGGCGGTGTACCCCGCGCACGAGCCGGCCATTGTCAAATTGGTTTGGTGAGATGCCCGCTATTAGATTACTCTCACTTGGCCGGAATATTATCACATTTGCGGCTTCCGATTCCATTTGCGGCGGGCGACGCAGGCGGGTAAATCCAGAGTGGATGGACGGGGCCTGATGAGGGTCGAGTGGTGGACCCGTCCCGGTCACCGTCCCGCGGGGTCCAGGTGCCGTGACGGGGGACTTCTGTGGACAACCGGGATCTCACAGCACCCGGACCGGGCGCTGTTTCAACGGCGGGACAGCGTCGCAGACGCTGGTCTGTCGTTGAAACAGCGCCTGGTGTCATTTTGCAGGATGCCTTTTTCCTCACACGTCCACACTAGTCCGCACCGTCAGCAGTGATCCAGATGTGACAGACAAAGTATATGTGTCCTTGTGTCGCTGACACCACCGGGCTGGATGAACGTCCATCAACATTAGCAAACTAGATTTACTGTAACACTTAATACTTCAGCTCACATCATTTCATTGGAGCACTGCCTATAAGCCAGTAATACATTATTTTTCAGTAAAAATACGACACGTTGTTTCATATGGCGACAAGTGGACAATATGACGACAAGACAGTGGAATCATAGAAATCTTATAAGTCACATTTATATAAGCCTGTAAGTGAGAAAACTGGGATAAACATGCATTTATCTTTGCGTCATTTGAGTCATTTTTTGAGTCATTGAATAATGTCAGTGTGTGTGAATAACTAATATAATTATAGAGGGCCTATGTAATGTTTTTCAATAAATAAAATCTATTTCTTAAGTTGATATGTCGCTTATTTCGCTTTACATTCCCACATTTCAAAGCACATATATTCAAAGCTATGTTTTCGAAGCTACATGCACGCATTGTAAACTATGTGTTGCTGCGATGCTAAAAGGGCGGAGCCCCTAGGGTAGTGGTTAGCACCGCTGCCTTTCACGCCAGAGTCCGGGGTTCGGTTCCCAGTCACGGCGGTTTGAAAGAAACAAAAATGTTTCTTCCCCATCCACGTGTGAAAGTTAGTATTGTGGGGAGCCTCCGTGACCGAGAGGTAGCGTGCTCGGCCTCAGACCGCCAGGGCTCGAATTTCGAATCCTGTGTCTGGAGGACAGTGTCATCTCAATCATCTCATCATCCTCAGGAGGTTCTCCTGGCCCAGTTTAGCCTATATGTGCACAAAGGTGGCCTAAACCCGATTCATTTCATTTGCGATGCTAAAGTGCAAGGATTGCGGCAATCTTTCCGGAACAATTTAGAGCCTGCAGCTCAGCATGAATCGTTAAATCAATGTTGGTTTAACGTTGTTCCACCGTCTACGACGTTCGACCAACATTTAACCAACATTAACTATTAACCTAACCAAATTGATATCAAGCTTTACAGGTTCCTAGACGATTCCTCCTGGCCTGATTTAGTGTATATGTCCACAAAGGTGGCCTAAATAACAGGTTGCAACATTGTTTAATGGGTGTGTCGGCCTGGATGACAGGGTCTAAGCTGAAGCTTAATCCTAGCAAGACAGACTTTCTTCTTATTGGGACCAAACTTCAACGTGAAAAATTCTTGAATAATTTCCCATGCTTAATTCTCGGTCAAGACACACGTCCATCTACATCAGCTAAAAATCTTGTTGTAGTATTGGACAGTAGCCTGAATTTCCGAAAACACATATCCCAAACATGTAGGGCATGCTTCTATCATATCCGTGACGTGCGTCGAATTCGAAAAAGTCTGTCCTTAGATCTTACCAAGAAAATTGCAGTGGCACTCTTCAGTAGTAAGCTAGATTATTGTAACTCCCTTTTTCACAATATGCCAGGAAAGGATATCGCTAGATTACGACGCGTTCAAAGCTGCCTTGTAAGAGTGGTAACCAAGGCCCCACGATTTAGTCGTTCCGTTCCAATGCTAAAACATTGGCTTCCTGTCAAGTTTCTCATTCATTTCAATATATGCGCGATAATTTTCAAAACCCTAAAATACAACCATGCAGCCTGCATATCTGGCTGACTTGTTCGGTCGAAATGCTCAAAATATCTACACTCCACAAATTCAAATAGATCTGTTGTTCCTCGCATAAAGACTAAGAATGGGTCAAGAACTTTCTCTATATCTGGTCCAACCTTATGGAACAATCCTAACATTCCGTAAAGTACTTAAATCTCACCTATTTGACATGGCTTTCCCACCCTAGCCCCTCAGCAGCCCGACCCCCTGTTGGTGAACCTGCTTTGGCCTCGATTATGACACATTTTCACGCTAAGGGTTTGTGCGCCATTGAGCTCGGTCCGCTGAAGATATAGGCGCTACAGAAGTTTTATTGATTGATTGATTGCTTAAAGTCCCATTCATTTTATTTCCTAGACGATTCCTGTTCAGAAGCCAGGCTTTATCGGTCTCTTAACAGCTTAAGGTAGTGGTCACATTATCACCATAGGGGTACATGTACACACAGAAAACACAGCGGGGGTTAAAGAAGAAATGGTGGTCAGGGTAGGCGCCACCTGGTTAATAACTGTAAACATAAACGTGAAAAGGCGTCGCTTTATAGGTGATCTATCACCCCTTATATGGTATGAGTAATTATGTCCTTATATGGGGTGGAGAGGGTCACATGATAGCCAATCACCCCATATAAGGAAACACTTGTGCCCATCGTGTGGCAACTTTGATTTATTTGGCACAAAATTATTCATACCATATAAGGGGTGATATATCACCTTTAAGTAACTGCTATGTTCTATTGTTCCATGGTTCACTACTCTTCACGATACACTTACACCTTTTTACTTTTTTTATACAACTATTCTTACATATAATTTATATTTAGTTTGTAGTTTTGTTCTGTAGTTATAGACCGACCGCTGTGCGCTTTCTATGATATCTACTTTAACTACGTCTTTGAGCATAGCGTTGGTAACGTTGATTTGCATGATTTGGATATATATACACGTGTCATCCGCACAAATGTCGTTTTAAGCCCCATTCATTCATTCATTCATTCATTCATTCATTCATTCATTCATTCATTCATTCATTCATTCATTCATTCATTCATTCATTCATTCATTCATTCATTCATCCATTCACTCATTCATTCATTCATTCATTCATTCATTCATTTATTCATTCATTCATTCATTCATTCATTCATTCATTCATTTATTCATTCATTCATTCATTCGTTCATTCATTCATTCATTGCCCAGTTTAGCCTATAATTTGTGTGCACAAAGTGGCATTATTTTATTCATTGCCTTCGATTTCGTAACTTGGCATCTTTTATATTAATCTGTCGTGTGGGACAGTCATCGAATGCTTTCCGCAATCTACATCAAAAAACAACTTTAAAGTATTTGATGTTGGTTCAAAATTGGGTTAGCATTGGGTTATTATATCGTATTTTCTGTGGAAAGAAATCTATTTCTATGTTAAATATTTTATTCGTGGCCTCCTCTTTGATTTTCTAAGATTTACTCTATTATAAAAACAACACGTGAACTATATACAGCACAGATAAATTTGATCAAATGACAAATAACTACTGTATACGATCGTAAAGGTCACCAGTAAACAGTCGAGAAATAAAACAAGATTATTAAAATAATGTGATGTGAAATGCAGATGGTTGTCAATAATGAGCACGTCTACGATATTCCGGAACATTTGCTTTATAATCTGAAATTTATCAGATAATATATCATTAAAAAAAATAGAAAAGGATGATTTGTCGAACATGTGAATCCCCGGCAGCAGTGTATAATTTTAAAAATGGTCAGCAGAACCGAAGTGCAATAGAAAGGCCTCAGTGAAGGAACAGCCTACGTCATCACGGTGTCCCCTGTACCAGGTTAGTGCTTGATTAACCCTTTAACCGCCGGTGCCGCATATATATATATTGATTTCGTGTTTTCATTTTTTATTAGCACATTAAGTACGACATTTTAAATATGTTAAAGATAAAATTTGACATCAACCACCAAGATTTGAAAAGAGTTGACCTCCATTTTGTCAAATCTGAATAATTTTCACTCACTTGAAGTTGTGGATCGCGTAAGCGAGACACAACTTCAAGTGGGTGAAAATTCAAATTGAATAATTTGGCGGTTGATGGTTGAGGTGGCTATTACCGGCACTAGCGGAGTGTGTGCATTATGATTCATCATGGCCGTAGAAAACCCTGTTATATTTGCTAATTAGCACAATAAATCGAACCAGATGTTTTAAGTACACTGTCAGGACAATTGGCAATTACAATATAGCGTTTGTAGAACACTCTTTGTTCATATTCGCCTGCCACCATGCGAACAATTTTAGCAAAGCAAAAATATAGCCATATAATAAAAAAACTTGGAAGAAATTATCTGTGCAATGCTGTATTTTTTAAAACCAAAGAGACACATCCTTTAATTGTGAGTGTTTGCTTCTGAGCTGGGCCACACACACTGACGTCATTTTTCACCACTAGATTGCGTCTCGCTCTGAATTTCCCAGTAGAGCGCTGACGCGGGAAGCAGTTAGGGCGTTTTTTTTCCTTGTGCGTTATTCTCGTTGTGTCAGAGGATCCCAGAGAATACGGATAACGTAAGAATCGCAGACTATGCAATTATAACCAATGATATCATGTGAGTTCTCTGGACCGGCCACAAGGCACACAAGTGACTGGTGAGCCCAGCTAAACATGGAGCGTATCCCTTCTCGTAGGCCCCGAGAGGAAGGGCTAAAGATTATTAGTTTAAGATTCCATCAGAATGCAGGCTAGATTGATGGACTGGGATGGCGGCAAGAGACGCCTTTAGCTCCTAGCCTCCCCCACGCTGGGCCAATGTTAGGACAGTGCTGGGTTAATGTCTAAAGCATAGGCTCACCATTATTCCAGTGACTAGGCAGCATCTTCTGTTCGCTGGGCCCCGCTCACCACGACGTGGGAGAGCACTGGAAATTGCCTGGAGAGTGAGCGACTGAGCAATCATGCCGAATGATTTGGCGTTGATTTCCGATTATTCCCGAATCGGTCATCATTCAATACAGTCGGAGTTTTTCCCGGACTCTTGATACCACGATAACGAACAGGCTATTGAATCGTTTACCGGGACTTCCAACCTCGGCGCGCCCCTGAGATCATGATAGAGGAGATGGGAAGCAGTCTATAGACATGGAGCGGACAGATAGATGCCTCAAACTACAGTCAGAAACACGACGCTTTATATTACGTATAGGATAAAGCCCGAGGAGCTCTACATTCTTAGCTGCGGAAAAGGCCGAGGCCTTTTCCATGACTAAGAATGTAGAGCTCCGAGGGTTTTAACTAACTTAAAACACATTCGACCATAATAAGGATCCCTTATAATCAACAGCTTGATCACACCTGACTGATTATAGCGTCATATGCCTACCATGATAATTTGTCTGTACTTCATCAACAATAACTCTTCATTGTCGGCTTAGTATGTAGTGGTCGGACAAAGAAAATAATGTAGCTGTCTGTTTTAATTACATCTACTCACATTTCATGTACCAGACAGCTCTAGAATGTAGCTTACTTGTTTCCAATAATTGAAGTATTAATTCTCCATTCCATAAAGCTTGAAAAGTAGGGTTTTCATTTGCAATTGATTGTGGGGAGGGGGGGGAGTGGGGGGGGATCGTGTTCCCTTAACAGTGTACTAGTATTTTGCTTAGGTTTTAAAGGGATTTTAACAGTTATGATTTTATTAGTATGTATGCTTTTGGCCACTATGTATTTTTTCTCTGTTTTAGATGAGCGCGCGCATTAGATTTAGGCCGCGCATTACCAAAAAAACAAACATGTGTGTTTTTTCTGCCCAGCGCGCGCATTAGATTGTTGCCGATTTTCGGTAAAAAACGTCAATTTCGGGAGATAAAAAACATTTCGAAAAAAACCAAGTAGATTTCAAACGATAAAAAATATTTTCCGGCTATTTTTTTTTGCTTGTTTTTTTCGTCGCCCTCATTAACTTTTTTTAAATAGGTCAATTTTTTTTATTTTGTCGCCCTCATTAATTTTTCCAGAAATATGACCAATGTTTTTTTATTTGGTCGCCCTCAATAACTTTTTCAAGAATATGTTCAATGTTTTTTTTTCCTAAATGTTATTTTCCGCCCTCTCTCATTAGATTTTGGATTTTTTCTGATCTAAAACAGAGATATTAAACAAAGTGGCCTTTTCTATATATTTGATATGGAGATTGAGATTTTGCACCGGTCCACAATTATCTTGTTATGTTCTTTTCTAATGTTTTGTTTAGCAGAAGGGCGTGTCATGTGCCACTCTTTTGAGTGGTACATGCCACACTATGATTGCTAGGGGGGGGGGGGCGAAATGTAATACTTTCAATTCACCCAGGACATTGTGTTTACACTATCACCTGTTTTAATCTGTAATAGAAGTCGGCAAAACTTTTTTAACGGTCACATGACTTGCTTGTTGACATAAGAATTAGAGTGTTTTCTACAAACTTAGACGTCCGATGATGCATTATAATATATAACTCCGAGACTACAAGCAATTTTTCTGATCAATCTTAAGGCCATCTCCTCAGGCATTTCTCATCTATACTGTATTTGATTATGATTATTTGATTAGTAATAACCAATCAACATACATTGGTAAAATGTAAAGATCATGATGATACAGTATAGTTAGCTAATGCCTGCGACACAAATCCAATTCAGCCTCCATTAGATGATCGGCCGACGTATTTTTTCGCCCAGCCGATGATGGCATGGGCATGGGGGCTGTCATGTGATCATCGGCTGGACGCTGGCCAGATGAGCGAAAAAAAACGTCGGCTGACAAAATCAGTGGATTTGATAATATTAGAACCGTGTTGAGCCTTTCGTGTCCCGACTCTTCGGTGCTTCTACACGTGCCCTCGTGACGACTGGAATGGCAATGAACCTCGTCATCATTTCTGACGTATCGCGCCTCTGAGATCGGACCACTGCAGCAGGCAGGCGCCGCAGACGTTTAGTATCGTGTTATGCGGCGTGGCAATGCTGGCTGGAGCTGATGTGGCTCAGAGAACAGGGGCTGCTCTGCAAAGTCAAAAAGCAGTATCTGCTTACTTGAAAAGTAAGCAGATAGGGCCTACTGCCTTTCGGCTTTGCACTGCGGAGGGGCTGCTTGCAGCACAAGATCAACCACCAACCATGGCCTCAATGCTGGACCAGAATGTCAGACATTGGCCTGTACACTGGGCCGCCATTGGCGCGTGCCAGCAGGACGTCCACGGGCCGCCACGTGGGAGATCCCAGGCAGATTACCGTGGTCCGGATCGCTGACCATCTGCCCCGGTAAGGACTCCCCGCGCCACACCATCTGCCACCGCCGGTCACTCCTGTCCACCGCTGTCCAGCGGTGGACAGGAGTGACCGGCGGTGGCGGCCAGCTCAGCCTTGGCTATCTGCAGCCTACAATCCCAGAGAGACAATTGCGCGGTGAGGACCGGTCGTTACGCCGCCGCGCAATCAGGTCAGGCCGAGGAAATCAGAATTTTATGACCTACTCCCGGCAGGTCAGCGGAGAGTTGTAAGTTTTCTCCGGTCAGATTGTTGAGACTCCGATGACTCGTTACGTCAAACTGGTCATACCAACCACCACAACACCTTCCCATTCCTACGAGGAGAAGGAGTGGATCAAAATATTGTCCTGACGACTGAAAAATATACGGCTACATGTCATGAGAATGACTGTTGGTCATCCTCACCGGAAACTTTTGCAGTGGAACACCATATTGATGCAGTGGGTAGCAGCTAAAAAGATATAGCTGTGATCCAGAATGTTTTCAATTTCCATCCAGATAGATAGGATTCTAAATACAAATAACATTAGATGAATTGCTTAAGAGGAATTTATCATCATTAGACGTTTGTCATTATAAAAGTAAAATTAAAAAAACAACACCACTTGGTGGGATAAATAAGCTGAGCTATGATCACAGGCAAATTTATTCTTCTGATGACACGCCACAGCTCTGGTATTCAGTTTCGAAGAAATAAGATGTTTCTTCCGCGCCGTAAGGATTCAATGGCAGTGTCATCTGATTCATCCCATCATCCTCGCGAGGTGGTTCTCCTGGTCCAGTTTAGCCTGCATATGTACATGATTGGTTTAATGGTATAATGTCATTTGCAGGGTGCTAGGTCCTATTCCAGTCAGTCTATTACACTGTTATTTATTAATGTTTGTTAAAAAGAGCACCGACTGTATAATGTGGCCATTTACATACGTTTTTATTGCAGTAAAGAGAATTACCGATAACAATGACCGATGATCGGTCATTTTGAATTTGATCGAATTAAAAAAAATCAGGGTGCATCCTTCCCCTAAAACCTCATATTTGGTATCACGGTAATGGTCTATTCACCGTCTAGCTACAGGTATCTGACACGGATTGTCAGATATTAGGCATATTAAAGTCAATAATCGCCACAAGTTGGCCATTTTGAAATACATCGAGTTTTTCAGGGCATATCTCACTATGAAACCTCACATTTTGTTTTATAGTAATGGTCTAGCTATCTAGCACGGTATTCCAGGTTAAAACAGTATATTGAAACAAATAATGCCGATAGTGCCAAAAGAGGGGCCTTTTGAATTTAACTGGTTCTGGTCACATTCCTTTCTGAAAATTCATATTTTGTTTTATTATAATGGTCTAACTATATAGCACGGTTTGCCATATGAGGGATATCAATGTAAGTAATGACCGATAGTCGTTCATTTTAAATTTGATCAAAAATTTGATCAAATTTTTCAGGGTATATCCTTTCATGAAACCTCGCATGTTGCTTTATGGTAATGGTCTAGCTAGTGTATCTTGGGCGGTTTTCATGATATTCCGCAAAATCTTAATAGAATATACTACTGTCAAATAGGCCAAAATGCTGGATCAACATCTAGGTCAATGTACAATACGATAAAAAAGCACAGCAAATTAAAAGAACATTTGAAATCATATGTGCAATATGGCTGTAATCCACCCAGTAGTTTTAAAGATGTGCTCCGGAAACGAAGTGCATCTTATTACGTCATATTAATGAATAAAAAATAAGGCAAAGTACAATACAGGTCAGACACCTAGAGGTGTGGTGTGCAAAGTTTGAAGACAATCGGACAATTAGTTCCCTAGATAGGCTCCGGAACAAAAAGTGTTCACGCTAACGCCGACGCTGACAAAAGTGAAACAACCTGTGTCCCTCCTATCCGTATTTAACGAGAGAGCCATAAAAATGAGCTTAAAAATATAGATCTAACAGCACTTTAATGAACGACTATATATAGTTAGCATCATGACGAATATAAAACTGTTTGAAAACACTATATAGTTTATCATGTTATCTTATTATTAGAAAATTCAAAAAAGGTCAATAGGATAATCCACAATGTGCCTGTGAGTTACAGAAATGTCCGTCTGTTGTTCAATATCTCCAATTAATATGCTTCTAGATTAATTAATCGGTTAATAAAATAGTTGATTCGTAAATTTTGCTGTACAATCATCATGAATTTAATTGATAGATTTTGTAAATGTGTTGGATTCGATTGATAGATATGTGCTACCATACATTTGATAATTATAATGTTGATGACGTCTTTTCTAATTTTATTACTAGGTCAATCAGATGTAAGAGCATCATATTTAATCAAACACACACATATATTTTTTATTGTTCGCTGGATATCATTTGGAGGGAAATTTATCTTTTTTTTACTAGGTAAACAAAAGCGGGTCTTATTTTCTAGCAAGAAATCTTAGTCTTAAACAAAACTAACAAATTCTTGGTAAATATTATGTTTAGGTGATTATATTATTCACTGAATTCAATCTATACCATTTATCAATATTTATTAGGCTATGCATTGCGTTTGCTGAGCCACCTCAGTTCAGTTGGTTTGATATCAGATATGTGAAGTGACATAAAATACCATAGTCTTATTCAGTTGTACTTTTGAGAACAAAATGAGTATAAATAGATGGCGAACGATTTAGCCAATTTGAAATAGTCAAGTTTAACAAAGCCTATTTTCTTCTTCGTGTTTTACTACTTTATAAAACTAGTTAATTGAGATATAGATCTGATTTTATAGATTTGATTTCAGAAGATTCCTATAAAACCTCCTGGGGTAGAGAGTGCTCTGTCCCAGCAAATACAAAATATTTGTATAACATTTTGCACATCATCGGTCCAACGGCTTCGACGTTAGCCCAGCATTGTACAAATGTCATACAATGTTTTGTGTTTGTCGGGGTGGCCACCCTGTTATCCTTCTGCATGGTGTCAGGATGTGCTTGTTCCCTCTTCAATCTCTGATCCTTGTTAAATTTAGCGATGCAGACAACTGCAGATTACACGTTAGGGATGATTGCCGAGCCAGTGCGCTCACCGAGCGGTCCTCCAGTAAAACCTGTTTTTTTTACTTTATGGGATCGCTCGGTCCCTCTCGGTCTACTCCGCCTCGCAGGAGCAAGCAGTAGTAACTGCTTACTTTTCAAGTAAGCAGTTACTCCTGCTTGCCTCTGCGTTGCAGCACGGACAGTGACTTCCTGAAGGGGGACCGAGGTAAAGTTTTACCCACAGAAAGTGCACCGGCGATAAAACAGGGACACAGAGGAAACAACAAATGGCTCAGATGAACGACACTGACTCCGGGTAATGACTGGCGTTAGCGTCAACCGTGAAGATAGAAGGCACTGACTTGGAAATCCTGACACGCCCATCGAATCAGCTTCGTTTCCGGAATTTTACAGCCGATTTCCGCTTCCGTCGTGAAATCTACTGATAATACGCGGCTCGCCAGATGGGGACACGCTGCAAACACGGACGCAGCAGTCATCTGTCACTGCAAGACCATGCCGAGCAAACACGAGACGCTCACCTGATGTTGAATTAATGTTGGGACAACGTCGAAGACGGTGGCCCAACATTGAATCAACATTTGGTCAACGTATCGTGTTTGCTGGGAGGCAAGGACAAGAGACTGTAAGCCAAAAAACCCATAACATCCTGGACAAACATTGTTGCACAATTTATATAGCCAACAATTTAGGAGGACATCATAATTTTGATCTCGATGTATTTATTATAAGTATGAGTCCGTCCTACTTATAATAAACGTCCAGGACGGTGTTACATTGACCATAGCTCAGCAGATCGAGTTAAGATTAGCAACTTAAAAATAGATCCACTATCAGTCGGCTGATAGCGTTGTCTGTACAATAGAAAATTTGGAAAATTTGTAATTTTTGTAAATTAATTGATTTTTCAAATGTATCGATTCTCCCTTAAATTAAAGACATTACAGTGATAAAGTTCCGTCAACACAAAACGTCAGTTTCACCTCAAGTTGAGCATGAGATACATGATATAACTAAGAAGTACATCATTTGATATCTGGAACTAGATTGTTCTGAGAAATTAATCTGATAAATTTATTTTCTACGTAAACTTTAAAAACAACTATTTTTGTTCCTAAAAATATTCTTTCTCTCCCAAACTATATACTACAAGAGTGGCTTTAAGACAAATTTCTTTGGTGAGCCTCATCCAAGTATATCAGCATTTGTCGTTTAGGTTCTCCCAGTTAATTATTTTTTATTCACAAATTCTCGACAATTTTTTTTTACAATAACTGTTCAAAAAAATCTAGATCGCCGTCAAAAATTAAATGTTTTTTTCGCTGCTCACTCCTAAAAAAATTGTACTGTGGGGAGCCTACATGTATGTCACCACCGAGAGGTAGCATGCTCGCCTTCAGACACTAATCACATGAATCGCACAATGTTGGATATTTGAGGAAGGAGTAGGGCATTTAAAATTGATAGATAACATTTTTTTTTACAGTAACCACTCCAGCTTTCAACCACGTTCTCAAGCAATCTTTGCTGGGTGATGGGGGGGGGGGGTGTATTTTCATGAATTTAATAAGCATGAAAATGATTTTGTGTGGTGTTGAGGTGAAAAAAGTCTGGCAGACAAAATTGCATCGAAGTGTCATTTTGTTCAGCACAGTAGTGTTTAAAAAGTCAAGTCTGGACAAATGGTTCAATAAATTATTGAGATCTCACCAGGCTTGAAAACTGAGACGAGTGATCATTTATATACAACATCTGGCTGCATGACCTGAATATCAACTACTCAAAACGTCATGGTCATCCTTCTTAATTATCTATTTCATCTGACTGTGTGCCCTGAATGCAATCTACTCAATACGTCGTGGTCAGTAAAAGCATTAACCATGTCACCCCTAAATCTGGTCTAACACTGCCACCCAATAATTTAAAACGTAACTTCTCTCCGAAAATATCCAAATCCATTATAAAATCAGTATATAATCGCCGATGAACATTTATTTTTTATAATAATTTTTGTCTAGTCATCCAATGCTTTCTTAAGATCAATATGTTATTATTTTATCTATTTTCCACTTTAATTTTGCTTGAATGTTCACCATGATTGAATTACACACGAAAGGTATATTCTTCCACCAGTACTTAGAGTCACATGGACATGGTGAATTCCATATGAAAGGCATTCTTCCCACAGGTACTTAAAGTCACATGATCATTAATTCCATATTGAAAACTTTATCTCCCCCAGTAGGCTAATATAATCACATGATCATGAATTGCACACAGAAGGCATGATTTTCTAACCAGTGATTAGAGTCACGTGATCATGAATTCCACACAGAAGGCATGGTCTTCTACCCTGGTCTTTTTTAAACATAATAAGATCACAACTTTTACAAGGTGAACTAATGTTAAAGGTATCAGCTTCTTCCTGCTGACTATTAAGGTGGCTGACATCCCTATGAGTAGCTCGACACTGTGCACCCCATGCAACGACCATCTTCTTCTGTTCTGCATGAGCCTTTACGAGCATCTTCTCGGCAAGAAATCCATCTTCGTCTTTTCATGGGACAGCAGTCATTCCAATGGGATTTTTTTTCTATATTTGTGGCATCTTTTGTATGCTAGATTATGACTGGCAGACCTCCCTGTCTTCTGTCTCGAGTGGCACCTTTCAGAGATGTGGGGATATCATTGCGATCAAAGACAAGGTGGACTTCATCGGCTTCGCTGTATCTCTCCAGGATACGTGTCGTGAACTGTTTAAATTGTGATGTTGTCAGGGATTTGTGATGACTGGACATCTGTCATGACATCAACAATCACCAATTTCACTGCAGTTACGTTTTCTGATTCTGGCTCATTGTTAGGACGTTGACTCTCTTTAGCAGTGACATTTGTTGGCAGCTTCTCAAGGACGGCTAGCCGATTGCTGTTTACATGGCACCACAGCATTGTACCATCGGTCGCCTTTGTACTACTAGCAACTCATGCCTGTCGACTGTTCCTTGTGGTTTATGTTGGGTCTTGACTTCAAAACCAACACGGGTGAACAACGTTCCATCTTCCTTGGTCTCCACTACCTTGTCCCCAGTAGGCCTTATTGACATTCATTTACTTCCCTGTAGCTTTCCAAGTCTGAAGTTTCCTCTTTTTCATTGTGTCCCAGACGTTGACCTTTAATGAACGGATTTTGTTAGTGACGACCTCCCCAGATAATTGCTGTCCAATGGTGCGTTCAGCGCACAGATCACTTTTGATCACGTCTTAGTCATAGCTGCCTTTGTAACCAATTTGTACAGGTCCAGCTCTTCTTCTGCAAACATTCAATAGTGGTTACAATGTATTCAATGCTATTCTCTTGTCTGTTCACCAATGCAACTGAGAGAGCATGATGATGCGTCTGTACAGGTGATGAAATGCAGCGATCTTACGTCACAGGCCTCTCTGGCAAGCCTGGCCAGCTCTGGTGTGATCCCTCATAGAGCGATTAATGTGTTCAAGTGCGTAGTCTGCCCCTACAACACAGAATGCCACACACCTGTTCTTGTTCACTACCCTTAATAAACTATTTGGGTCTGACTGTCTCAGTAGTTTCATGTCAGCCAGGTACAGTGGCATCAAACGTGCATAACTCCGCTTGTCTAAGGCAAAGAAGTGCTTTGTAAATTTTTGTACCGACACGACAAGTAGGTTCTGGTCAACAGTTCTGACAGACCTAATGAACATGAGCATCTCCATAAGCATCTGCATGCATTACCGCATCACCACCTGCAAGGGCTTCCCATTTGCAACATCAAACTGAGCCATCTTCTCCATCACCTCACATGATTGGATTGCCTGCACCATGGCGGAATGCGCTTCTTGCATATCTTTACAAGTGTCATCCACACCTGATCGAGTAAGATATTCTGCTGTTTCTGTTAGTATTCCATGTAAATCCGGGTTTTCCGTTAGGAATACGGTCTGGTATTGATGGAAAAGTCGTAAACATCGTAAACAGCAAACCATACTGTATCTGAACGAAGCCCGACGTCACACAGCTAGTATAATCCAGTATAATAGTGAAGAACCATCACCACTGTAAAAAAAAATTATCACCACCCACCTGTAAAATTTAATAAGGCGGGATTAGAACGAGAGTTTGCACTTAAAATATATGGGTACATATGGGTACACCATACCTGCCTGCACAGTATTTCAGACTGCTAACGCGATTTTTAATGTTATTTGGGGTGCCCTTTAGACATTTGAATGGGTGGTTTATCATCATACAAAAATCCCCACTGGACTCGTTTTCGGTGGAAATGGTCCCTGACTAATAGGATAGAGACCTTTTTTAAGTTCTAACTTGATTATTGTCTTGTGCTATTGCTTGAAACTAGATTTTCGGTCATGGCTGCCTAATTTGGATATTGTATGCTAACTTATTAATCTGGTCCTAGTTAGGTGTAATTAATTGCAATCGTTGACCATGAAAACGGGTAGACACTTTTTTAGTATTCAAACTTGATTAGTTTCTGAAATATTGCTTGAAAGTTGATTTTTGGTAATGGCTGCCTAATTTGCATAATTAATAGCTTGAATAAAAATAACCGGATTTCAGAGACTTTAAAAATAACCACCGTGAAAAAGGGGATGGTTACGTGTGGCCCACAGTCTATTTTTGTCTTAAGCTATAGCCACTTTTCCTTTGTAATGGACGCCATCTTTGATTTTACTCTCAATGCAATTTCTAAAAATATTTCTGGAAACACGTAATCCTGAATTATGCCCATTTCTGACAAGCAATCATGCTGCGGAACCAAATCTTAAACTATGCTACTTTCTGACAAAAATATATACATGTTTATATTGTTTGACCTTTGCTTCATGGCGGCCATCTTGGAAAAATGAGACTGGCATACACCCTAGTTTTAAAGATGACCATACAGCTATATGATTTAAAGTGGATCATTGCTTGTAGCAAAAAATGTCATCCAAAAGTTATTAGAGCACAAACAGCTGATATGGGCGGCCGCCTATTATGACTTTATTCGTTCTCGAAGATGATATAATTTATGCCTGATCTACATGATTGAGCTGAGTAGAGTGAACATCATAGATTGAGTGAACATCTTTGAGTTGAGTCTACTATTCAGCCTTTGTTGGGCCAGCGTATCGTGGGGAGGTTGTATTGCGTTCCATTGTCACTGTGATCCCCGTGAACAGGAGACATTGACGCAATGCTGGCTTGATGTTGGGCCAGCGTCTTGGGTTAACGTCTCGTGTTTGCTGGGTTGTGGTGGAGGTGGAAGACGCTGTCTGAAAGATGTCTGCTTCTCAATATGGAAGGTGGCAAGGCAATGATGGTGCAAATCAGCGCCAAATGGTACTCATCTTTCACGGGAACAAGCGAGTCAATCTTGGCGCCTGCAGCCTCTCCCCAGC
The DNA here is from genome assembly GCA_964017125.1 of Flabesymbios commensalis. Lineage (NCBI taxonomy): Eukaryota > Metazoa > Annelida > Polychaeta > Terebellida > Flabelligeridae > Flabesymbios > Flabesymbios commensalis. The sequence goes on from OZ024905.1 coordinate 55,475,494, forward strand.
CACCCAGTGTTGCCGTGAACCAGTCTGTTCTGGCCACCCCGAACAAACCAATTTGAGACGTTCATTGAGCCCGCTGATTGCGCCTTGTACATCAGCAGACCACTGCCTTCTCTTCAGGCTGAGCTCCTCTGGGAAATCCCTCCGCGCTATCTGCTGCCAGGTCCACTTCTGCCCCAGACATTTAGTCCGCGTTGTGGGCGGAATTTCCAAATCCAATTCGACTCCTCATCGAAATGATTTAATCACTGTTCAATTTTCGGGATGGCAACAATCAAGATTCTGTTTCCAAATAGGTGCTACATGCAGTTGAGATTAGTTCCAATAATCTCGCATTGCCGATTTTAAACACCACTTTTTTTTGTTCAGTAATTTTATTTGAACTGATGATTTAGATCAATTATCCCGTGAAATGTGAACTGTCAAAACAATAGGGCCTATACATGTAAATGTATTACATCTTTATAAACGAGGTAATCTTCAAGATGATGTATATAGGTCTATATTATATATATGCCTATGCATACCCTTTTGTAATGACCCAATGCAATATCTCAAGACATATTAGGCCTGTAATTATAGACGTGCTAGAATACTTGGAACATAATAAAATTCATGAAGAAGCCCGAAGTGTTCAATAAGCCACAACAAATATCGATTACATCATCCATACCTCACAAGCAGCAGAGTTTTTTTCTCAACCGTTCATTTTGTGCTGTTAAAAAATATGTGCAATAAATAAACTTCATGATTACCATGCCTTTAATAATTATAGACTTGTATAGGCCTATGAAATAAGTACAATTGTACATTTTTATGTGCAGCATTTCCGAAAGCACTAGGGTGGAAATAGTGATAAATATTATAATTCATTGGTGGACATCATCATATATACGGCATTATATATCCCGCTGTTGGCAAACTACATGCGGCGTGAAAACCTGTTAAGGCACACGGCGGTAGAGAGCCTGTGTGTGAAAACAACACTATTGGCGTGAAGACGGCTGGCCATGAAGGCCGTGAGACCACAAGTTGTGAGTTTGAGTGGTTTAGTGTTTGGCAAAGTGTGGTGTAACGTAATAATGCTGGGCTCGGTGTCAGACACTGACAGCTTGCCCCCGTCTCCCCAACAAACTGGAGACGTTGGTTCGACGCGGGCTCAAAGAAGAACTAATGTGCGAGATGTTTACCCTGCTTCGAACCAACGTCAGGTTAATGTAACATGGTTGATGCCACCTCCTAGGATGTTGCCCCTGACCCACCGCCCCACCAGCTCGCTTCCCGACAGCAATGCTTACAAGTAATTGGACAAATAGCGCAGGGAAATTGCCGTAAATGGCGGCCATCTTTCAATGAGATTAACGTAGGACTGTTAGTGGTAGTGGCTCTACCACTGTCATTTACATGTGCTGACATGGTGGCCAAAACGACCGTGTTTTCTACACCTCCCGACCAACCAATTTGGTGTGGAAGGCAGCCTGTTAGATTGGCTGCAATGCCATTAGCACGGGCCTGGTGCTGAGATGGCCTCCATCCCACAGGACCTTCCCCACCAAGATTAACGTTGTCTGGCACCGTCTTCCGGGAAATGACTGGAAGAATTTGCAAATCAAATTCGTCAGTAGACGGTAATGATTTAATCACTGGCTAATTTTTAGCACGCTTTCTGGCGTCTATATACAGGAGAAATGCTAAAGTGGTCTCGTCTTCATTATTCTGTGAAATGCCAACAACCAAAGCTTCTCAGGTTATTTACCTCCTAAATGTGTGACACATCACTTCTTGTACAAGAGGTAAACAGAGAAAATAAATTAATGTCGGAATGCTCTACCCATCTCCGCCAGCGGCACTTGCTTTAATGAAAAGAAACAAGGCGTGATTTCAACTGATTATATGAGCCTAAAGGAAGCCGTATGATTGCAATACATACTTGCTAAATATAAAAATGTATTTTAAGTTTAGGGGCCTACATTATTCTAGAACATACCCTCTGCACAACGCAAATACAGGATAAACAGTAGTTCACTGTAGTGTAACTCTCTGTTACTCTGTTTGTGTGGTTGTCGTCCATCCTTTGTAGTGTAACTTTATGTTACTCTTGTTTGTGTAATTGTCGTCTACTCCCTGTAATGTAACTGTATGTTACTCTCGTTTGTGTAATTGTCATATACTTCCGGCCCTGTAGTGTAACTGTATGTTACTTTCGTTTGTGTAATTATCGTTTACTCCCTATAATGTAACTGACTGTTACATTTGTTGTGTGATTTTCGTCTACTAGTCTCCTTGTAGTGTAACTATATGTTACCTGTGTTTGTGTAATAGTCGTCTACTACTTGTAGTGTAATTGACTGTTACATTTGTTGTGCAATTGTCGTCTACTCAATGTTGTGTAACTGTATGTTACTCTCGTTTGTGTAATTGTCGTCTACTCCTTGTAGTGCAATTGTCTGCTACTTTTGCTTGTGGAATTTCCTAGTCCTTGTAGTGTAATAATGTATGTTACTTTTGTTTGTGTAATTGTCGTCTACTCGTTGTAGTGTAACTGCATGTTACCTGTGTGTGTGTAATTGTCGTCTACTCCTTGTAGTGTAACTGACTATTACATTTGTTGTGTGATTGCCGTCTGCTCCCGGTAATGTAACTTTATGTTACTCTCGTTTGTGTAATTGTCCTCTATTCATTGTAGTGTAACTGTCTGTTACCTTTGTTTGTGTAAATGTTCTCTACTCCTTGTAGTGTAACTGACTGTTACATTTGTTGTGTGATAGTCTTCGACTTCTTGTAGTGTATCTGTATATTACGTGGCAGTACACACTATTGTGCTATCGCGCCACGGGAGTAACTTAGCAAGGCCTGTTATCATTTATGATATCATTCATAGCCTTATGTGTATTGTGGACATTGTGGATTTTCTGGGATCTCGTCGGATGGAAACTGCGCCTACGTCTATTGATGTTATTTTACGTCCAACTCAAAGTCAGTCTGACGAGCAATCTGATTAACTTGGTTCTCTGACCCCCACGACACGACATCGCTGCACGATGTCCTAGTGTATACGGCACCTGGCAGTCACAGGCGGTCACCCATCCAAATATGAACCGGGCGCGACGTTGCTATAACTTCAGTGATCGAGGCGACACCGATGAGACAACGCCGTATTCCGTATAAACTGTATGTTACTCTTGTTTGTGTAATTGTCTTCTACTCCTTGTAGTGTAACTGTCTGTTATTTTTCTTTGTGTAAATGTCATCTACTCCTTGTAGTGTAACTGTATTCTATGTTATTCTCGTTCGTGTAATTGTCATCTACTCTTTGTATGGTGTAACTGACTGTTCCATTTGTTTGTGTGATTTTCGTCTACTCGTTGTAGTGTAACTGTCTGTTACTCTTGTTTGTGTAGAAGTCGTCTACTCCTTGTACTACTGTTACTCTATGTTACTCTCGTTCGTGTAAGTGTCGGTCGGGGGCCCTAGGGTAGTGGTTAGCAACGCTGCCTTTCACGCCTGAGTTAGGGGTTCGGTTCCCGGTCTCGGCGGTTTGAAAGAAACAAAAAATGTTTCTTTCCCATCCACGTGTGAAAGTCAGTATTGTGGGGAGCCTCCGTGACCGAGATGTAGCGTGCTCGGCCTCAGACCGCCAGAGCTCGAATTTCGAATCCTGTGTCTGGAGGACAGTGTCATCTCAATCATCTCACCATCCTTAGATGGTTTTCCTGACCCAGTTTAGCCTATATGTCCACAAAGGTGGCACAAAGCCCGATTCATTTCATTTTTATTTTCGTGTAAGTGTCTTTCACTCCTTGTAGTGTAACTGACTGTTACTTTTGTTTGTGTAATTATTATCGTCTACACATTGTAGAGTAACTGACTGTTACATAATTCTGTTTGTGTGATTGTCGTCTATTCCTTGTGGTGTAACTGTTTGGTTACTCTTGTTCGTGTAATTGTTGTGTGCGCCTTGTACTAGTAGTGTAACGTACTGTTACATTTGTTGTGTGATTGTCGTCTACTCCTTGTAGTGTAACTGTATGTTACTCTCGTTTGTGTAATTGTCGTCTTTGTAGTTTAACTGACTGTTACATTTGTTTGTGTAATTGTCATCAACTCCTTGTAGTGTAACTGTCTGTTACTCTTGTTTGTGTAATTGTTGTTTACTCCTTGTAGTGTAACTGAATGTTACTGTCGTTTGTGTAATTGTCGTCTACACCTTGTAGTGTAACTTACTTTTGTTTGTGTAATGGTCCTCTAATCATTGTAGTGTAACTGTATGTTACTCTCGTTGTCGTCTACACCTTGTAGTGTAACTATATGTTACTTTTGTGTAATTGTACTCTAAGCCTTGTAATGTAACTGTATGTTACTCTCGTCTGTGTAATTGTCGTCTACTATTTGTAGTTTAACTGACTGTTACATTTGTTTGTGTAATTGTCGTTCACTCCTTGTAGTGTAGCTGTCTGTTACTCTTGTTTGTGTAATTGTTGTTTACTCCTTGTAGTGTAACTGAATGCTACTCTCGTTTGTGTAATTGTCGTCTACACCATGTAGTGTAATTATATGTTACTTTTGTTTGTGTAATGGTCTTCTATGTTACTCTCGTTTGTGTAATTGTCGTCTACTATTTGTAGTTTAACTGACTGTTACATTTGTTTGTGTAATTGTCGTTCACTCCTTGTAGTGTAACTGTCTGTTACTCTTGTTTGTGTAATTGTTGTTTACTCTTTGTAGTGTAACTGAATGCTACTCTCGTTTGTGTAAGTGTCGTCTACACCATGTAGTGTAACTATATGTTACTTTTGTTTATGTAATGGTCTTCTAATCCTTGTAGTGTAACTGTATGTTACTCTCGTTTGTGTAATTGTCGTCTACACCTTATAGTGTAACTATATGTTACTTTTGTGTAATTTTCCTCTAATCCTTGTAATGTAACTGTATGTTACTCTCGTTTGTGTAATTGTCGTTTATTCCTTGTAGTGTAACTGACTGCTACCTTTCTTTGTGTAATTGTCGTCTACTCCTTGTAGTGTAACTGTATGTTACTCTCGTTTGTTATTGTCATCCACCCCTTGTAGTGTAACAGTATGTTACTCTCGTTTGTATATTTGACGTCTACCCCTTGTTGTGTAACAGTATGTTACTCTCGTTTCTGTAATTGACATCTTCTCCTTGTCGTATAACTGTCTGTTACTTTTGTTTGTGTGATTTTATGTCGTCTAGTAGTATAAAAGCCATGTTACTCTCAGTTGTGTTTCTGTTTCCTGTTTCTATGTAACTGTGTAGGCCTACTACTTTTACTGTTGGTTCTGCAGTATGTTCATTTTTCTTGTTTTGGTGTTGGGTAACTACAATCAGGCAGTTGTCTGTTTTTTTCTGTTTTGCTGTTGCTACCACTAGTCTAGAAGGGTCTAGTTTTTTGTGTAAGCAAAAAACTGGAGATGTCTCCCCTCCAGTAGCTTAATGGTTGATAGGTAATACCCAGCAAACACGGGTCGTTCATCCAATGCTCTTTTCAATGTTGGGCCAGCGTCGAAGACGATTTGCCAACATTGGAAAAGCATTATGTGAATACCCCGTGTTTGCTGGATAGCTAAGTGGATCCATATCATGCAGCGGCCAAGTCGCCTACCACACTATGCCCAACAAACACGACACGTCAACCCAATGCCAGTTTAACGCTAGTCCACCATCGCCGGCTCTGACCATCAATCATTCAACAGTGGACAGTGCTTTCTGTAGGCGGTGGTGTGTCCACAGAGTACAAGCTGACACCGACCCAATGTCTGTGAAATGCTGGGCCAGCGTCGCCGGTGCTGGGCAGTATCCATTCAGTCCTAGTCAGTAGGGCCTACTTTATGCTGGCAAAATGATGTTTGAACTAAAGCTGGGTTAATGTTGGCCCGCCGTCTGTGACGCTGGCCCACATTTAGCGAGACGCCAAACACGCCACGGTAACCCAATACTGTAATAATGTTGGGTCAGTGTCGTCGACGGTGGACCAACATTAACACAACATTGGGTTAACGTCTCATAGAAAGTGTTGGAGAGAAATGAATGGGAGAAAGAAACAGACTGAGCGGACAGAGGTAAAGCAATATGTCCCCACCTCTGTGTACAGAGGGGAGACATAATTTAGTGTTCATCTTTGTTCTTTTACTGTATCATGTGTATGGTCTCCTTGGTTTCCGTCTCTGTATAATCGTCTTGATCATGTTGCTCTTTTTTTCTCAGTTTTGTGTCTGTTTAGTATTCATGGCTATACATTTTGCCATTCATCCTTGGTTAATTAATGCTGAGTGGATGCCTGTTAATCTTGGCATTTTATATTGGTTTCATGAGTGTCTGCTCGTCTTGGGTTTGTGGCTGTTTATTATGTCTCCCCTCTATAGGGGTGGAGACATGTTGGTTTACCTGTGACCGCTCAGCCTGTCTGTGTGTTTCTGTCTGTGAGTGTCCCATTCATTCAAACACGGGACGTTGACACAATGCTGGGCTAATGTTGGCCAACCGTCTACGACGCTGAGCCAACATAAGCCCAGTATTTGGTTAACGGAGGGGAGGGAGGAGCTTATATGGTGTCACAGTCACAAACGGCAGGCCAACATTAACCCAAATTTGGTTCAAAGCATCCTGCTGGTATAGTCTGTGCTACACAAGACCACCATTGACCTGGAAATATGTCCAGCACCGGCGGCGCTGGCCCAACATTCAACAGACATTGGATTGGTGTCACACCACCGCCAACAGAAGCACTGTCCAGTGTTAAATGGTTGATGGCCAGATTCGGTGACGGTGGACCAGCATTAAACCAAGATTGGGTTGAGTGTAGTGTTTGCTGGGCATTGTGTTGTAGGCGAGTTGGCCGCTAATATGGGTCCACTTAGCTATCCAGCAAACACGGGATATTCACACAATGCTGTTTCAATATTAGCCCACCGTCTTCGACGCTGGCCCAAAATTGAAACAGCATTGGGTGAATGACGCGTGTATGCTGGGTATAAGCTATCAACCTTTTAGCTGCTGGAGGCGAGACATCTCCAGTTTTTGTTTACAAAAACAGTGAATCTTCTAGTTATTATTGGTTGACAACTCTTCATCGGTTGCTATGTCTGTCTGGTTGTCTATATTTATCTAAATATAGCTTTTTACATATCTGTTTGTCTTGGCCTGATCAGTGTTGCTCTTGTTCCCGTGGTCATATAATGTATTTGATATACGTCTTTCTTAGAGATAGGCCTATACTGTAGATCTGGTAATCTTAGCATGTTTAAATTTTCGCAAGTTTTTTATTCTTGGCCTTTTCACTAAGTTTAGAATTCGTGAATTTTTATTTTTCTTTAGCAGCGTTATCATGATAATAATTTTAGCGAGATTCTTGAATTCGCGAATTTGTCTTCCTCGCGAAAATTAAAACCTCGCGAATATTACCAGATCTACAGTATGTAGATATTATATTATAATAATATTGGTAGGGATATATTCCTCTTTTTGTTTTACTTGTAATTTCTCCATAATTATTTGACTTTTTTAATTGTGTGGCTGTGTAGGCCTAGGCCTACATCTGGTTATTTCTCTATCTGTATCTACTATTGTATATATATCTACTCCAGTTGATTTATTTATTGTTTCTTCGTCTGAACTGTGATCAACGGGTTTCTACACAGCCTCCTTGGTGGAATCTGTTCTTATTGGTTTCATGTGGACTGGTTATGTTTTCTTTCGCTTATGTGACATGGGTTCTACCTATAAGGACTCTGGCGCTGTATTGGACTGAGCAGGCGAATCATTATCCCAGCAAACACGTTACCCGGTACCTTGAACCAATGTAGGTCGATGTTGACCCATCGTCTACGACGCTGGTCGAGCATTGACCCAACTTTGGCTCAAGGTATAGTGTTTGCAGGGATATCCCACAAGGAGCACAGCACCAGGCACATCCTCATAAAGATGGCTCGGTTTAGCTTCAAATCAGATCAGGTATCCAATCTGCCGCGGGGCGGGTGAGGGTCGTTTCAATATAGAGTGGCGGCACTACAGTGAAGCACCAATGAAGGAGAATGAAGAGTCAGCAGGCCCCCAGGGATTCCCCTCAAAGAAGCCAACCCACAAGCGCCCTCGTGTAAATTGAAAGTAATTTGCGCCCCAAACACTTTGATTGAGGCCCCCACTCGACACTTCTGCCCTGGGCTTATTCTTCTGCTGCACGGACAGCAGTGAGGACGGAGGCAGATCACAAATGGGGCTGCTGTTTGGTGTCCACAATAAAGCCCTGGAAAACCTGCCATCAAACACCGCGTTAATCTCGGCCAGAAACTTGTCCTGAGCACAGGGGAAATCTTGATGTAGCATACTGGCCCGCGCTGCCGACTAGGCTGGTTGATATCACAAACCTACAGTCTCCCCTGATAGCTAACACACATAATTAGCTTGAGCGTTCTTATTATCACCCTCCTCAAAGTACAGCCACTGTCAATTGCCAATTCCTTATAGGCAGGAAAACATACTGAAGCAAAACGAAGTTCTTACAGAATCTTTACCTTTCTTCTTTATAATTACATAGAGACACGGACGTTTTTATCCTATACCGGAATTATCAAACACCATCAAACAAATATTTTGCTGACTAAGAACTATTTTTGTGTACACACAAATTAAACTACTTATTTTAATGTAAAATATGATCGTAGTTTAAAGTAAAATAAGAGAGTTTTCGTGTCATAGTCTATCCTGAATACCATCGAAGAGTTGATAGTAGAATTACCATGCCAGTGGTCTCCCAACCGACTTACACAGCTTTTTGTGTTGTAATGTGACGTCACTCTTACCGGGTTTACGTGTAGGCTCTACTTCTGACTTAAATACCTAGCTAGAACTTCGTGAGGATAACTGTTGTCACACCCGTGAAATAGACGTAATTGTTGGTATAATTCGTAATTGCCGGGATAATTTTGAGAGTTTTTTTCCGTAAAAGTGGGTGGTTTGATGATGCTACAGTCTCTAAAATTACGGTACAAAGTGAACGAGTGAAAATTCGTACTTGATGGTTCATGTTGATGGTTTTGTATCATAACTTGTCTAAATGTATACAGACGAAACACTGATCCGCGTGATTAAAGTAGGTGGAGATATAATCTGGCGCTCTCGGATCAAACCCGGCGTTTGTCACTTGACATCTCCTAATAAATATGTATACACGAAAAAAAATGAATTGTTCTTATCAATCTTTATCTTCATATCACATTCCACATATTATAATACAGTATCATACAATTATTCACATAGGCATTGTCCATATTACCTAATGCATAAAACATATTGCTACATAATGGAAGTTCCATTATGTTCCATTATGGAACATAGTGTACTGTTAACCATTAAATCGCTGAATTATTTTATGAAATACTTGGAGGCCAAACGATTTTTTTTCAATTTGAAATCATCATAACTGTTTTAGATAGTTCTCTCCGATTAATTTGAATACCTATGTTATGGTTATACGGTCATTATAAATATTTTTACTCTTTTAGTGCGAGATCGACTTTAGACGTCAGAATCTGACGTCTAAAGTCGATCCCCGAACTGTAAGGGTTGAAGCGCTTCCCAATAAATTAATCATATATTTTTTTAATTTTTACTCACTTGAAGTTGTGTCTCGCTACCGCGACACACTACTTCAATTAAATAAAAAAATACCTGCATATATATATATACGGTAAACAATTTAAATTATAACATGCCAATACAGTAAATTTAGTGTTGATTTTACCTTTAAGTTCTCTCGTTTGAAGGGCCAATAATAAAAGGTCCGAAAACGGCTATAGCCGAGATTAACACTTTAAGGATTAAGAGGTAGGCCTACACACAGGTTCACATCAACTTAAAAATGATGCCACTCACAGACTGCAGTCAAAACATAAACAAATGGCGATTTTTGTTAAAACATTATTCGAATAAAATATCAGTCCGATACTAACATAATCAGGTGAGTGCTGAATCCCTTGCATGTATTATGTATTACCAAGTTATTTTATATGAATGTTAGGAGCCTATACACCTATGCAAATGGCGACATGGTTGTGAGGTGAATTGGCATGAGAGGTTATTACAGTATGTCTTACATATGTGGCGACATAAGGAAAATCTGGGGAATGCAAATATCTAAAATTGACTTTTCAAAGCACCAAAAAAGTAGCAATGTGGCGACTGATCTCCTTTCTCATGACCACCCCTGTAAACTTCTCCTCCTAACATACACAAGTTGATGACCCAGTGTTGCCTAGATATTGTGGCATCGTCTACGACGTTCGTCCAGCATTAAAGCAGCAAGCATTGTTTGCCCAGCATATGCTCTCCTATATTCTAGTAGGATATTACTTTTTCTATGGGTAATACTGAACTTAAATTTCAGCAATTAGATTATTTTAATTTGACCAATTACCAGTCCAGCCTTGCAATGTTATATCCCACTGGGCACACGACGTTGTTGCGACGTTAAATCAACGTCATCGACGTTGCTTCAACGTCGCAACAACGTCGTAGACTGAGAAGTCGTAGACTCGTAGTGCCGTCATAGTGACGTGATAGTGACGTCATAGTGATGTGAGAGAGGTGACCAGAGCGTGAATCTGTGTCATAGTCAGGCCAGTGGTCAGAATGAAGCTGGTGAAGTAGTGCACGGCGTACTCCTCCTTAAAAACATCACGAAGTCTTCGTCGCTTCACACTCAATCTGTAACATATAAATAAAATGATGGTAGTAAAATACCAACAAGATTTCAATTTTGTCACTTGAAGCAAGGAATATAGAAGAACTTCTATATTCCTTTCTTGAAGTTGTGGATTGTGTCAGCAAGACACAACTTCACGTGAGTGAAAATCACAATTAAATAATTTGGCCGTTAAAGTTTTAGGTAGCCTTGTGGTATTTAGGTAATTGTGTGGTAATTCAATGGACATATGTGGTGAATTTAAGTAAGTCCACGTAGCTTGATCACTCTGGTAAATGCCATAAGAATCATTTCGAGAAGAATTGGGTTTTACCCTCAAGAAACCCCACAAAAATACCGTTTAAAAAGCTAAATTTTGTGGGGATCAGTCCAGGTTGTAAACTTGCCAGACCGACCAGGGAGGCTCTTCTGTCTGGCATGCCAGTGCGGACAAAGGTTGAGAGGCCGGCCTGGAGTGGACATGTCCAGCGGCTGGATGTGGAGAGAACTGGAGGACATGGTGTGACCGGTGGTCATCAGCCCGCCGTCCTCTCAGGTCCTTGGAGCCTCGGCTAACCCACAAAAGTGCAAGACGCACCCATCCAATCATGGAGGTCTTGCATGTTTTCAGCTCCCAGGTCGCCGCGGCTGGCGCATGAAATATCACAAGTCTCTACCTGTCAGATTGATTAGCGTTCTGGTGTGAGGTTTAGGAGGGGCCACTTCCCCCCCCCCCCCCCCAGCCGGTCTGAGCATCCTCACCAGCTTCACTATGTGTCCTATTGAGTCGTAAAATACCTCAAACATCCATAGAAACTGGCTGCTGATCGGACGCTGCGCTGATTGGAAACCACACGCTGTTGTTAAGTTTTAATAATTGACAACCATCATTCCTAAGCAAAACTCACTCTGGATCTCACCAGCCTCTAACCTCGACCACTGCGCTGGTTCAGTGTCGGATCAACGTCGCAGACGTTGATCCGACATTGAACCCACGCAGTGCCAACGACTTGTCCATCGGCGCCTCCTGCGTGTTCACCCTGTTGGCTTTTAATCACTGTTCCTACAGGGAAGTTGTTCTCTTGCCGGTAACGACTTTGCCCCGGTCTCTCGCCTTCCGCCTCCTCTCGCGCGTGTCTCACCGTCGTTTAGCTCGCGCTGCCAGAGGCCTCCTGCTTTCTTGCCTTGAGATTTTGACGTCCGAAAAATGCCCCCGCGAAATTTCAACGACGCCGCAATCCACGAGGGAAATCACTTGATTCCAGTTGCTGCGGATTCGGACATATTTTTTGCGTTTTCGTTGACATAATTTTCTTTTCATTATAACCTTTGCATGATGATTTATTCACCAACAGGCAGCTTTATAGGGTGCTTCGCCGATACGGCTAATTCGTTATCAAATCTGACACGATATGAGACATGGTATACCATAACAAGCACTGTCTTGTATAAATTGTACGCTTTAAGTGAAAAAACACTTGTATTGCCAACTTTTGTATTTTCAGTCTGTTTTTTTACGTTAATCATAAAAGATACCAACAAAATCGGTCGGCGTGGCAAACAGGCTACTTATACGGTAATCATCGTTACAAACGACAATTATTTGAAACAGAAGAAGCAAAACCTCATAAGTCGATATTACCACAATATACGGTTTAACTGCGTTCTAGAGAGGGGCGTGGCGCAATGGCTAGAGCGTGGTATGTCGCTGCCTGTCGTGCGGTTTCGAGCCCCGCTTGGTGCAGAATTTTCGTAGAAATATCATGTTTCTCCCCTCTCAATATCGGGACATTGTTTCGATGTTGTGTCCTTGGGCGAGGCACGTCATCGTAACATGCTTCACTTGACTCAGGTGTAAATGAGTGCCTGGTAGGACAGACACGGCAATGTATACAATTGGTTCAATGCGCCGAAATGGCTATAGGACTGTATGCTCTCTATGGAGTTGAAATGGCACATGAACTAACAGGTCCAGTGACCAGGGGATAAAATTTCAAGTCGTGGATGAGTCTTCAGACTTGATATCAGACTATAAACCTGCACCTTCACTTTAAGCCACTATAACTATTTTTAATCAGCGATTCTACACCGCCCACTGTATACATAATGGCGTTTCATAGCAGAAAATGCCGATATGTTGAAATTAAATTGATATAGTTTGAAACTAGATGTGACTGTTTGAAAGCATCCCCGTTAGATTTTGCCCGGTTCGGACTGTCCATCATCTTTTTCAAAAATTTAACTTTGAACGCTGCATAATATGTTTTTATTTAAAATGTCGGCAACACCAATCTCGATTCTGCTCGAGATGGCTGCCGTTAGCTATTTTATTTTACTGGATTCTTCTCAAAAGTTAACCAAATCATCAGAAATACCAACGGTATAAGATAACGCGTTCACAAGCTTTTCCTTCTTGAAAACATATTATGGCCCGGTGTAAAAAAATATTATAGGTGTACAATTTCCCAGCCACATAAGTCATAATGTTGTATCTGTGAAACAAAATGCATCAGTTAAGTTGTTAGTGGGAGCTAAATTGATTTGTAGATACGCCGCGGCAGCCGGTGGAATAAAGCTAAACACTATCAGCATCCTGATAGTAATCGGGCATACATAATGATATTTATGAAAATTCTGTGAAACCTTGACCTCTTTTTTTCACCGAGCTAGCTAATACAATAAAGTATGGGGGAGGGTGTCTTATATAATCTTGTTTTCACCGAGTTGCCATTCCGGTGACGTCACTGCGCTTCACAGAATATCACAAAGGCGCAAATATACAAAAAGCATCCGGATTCATCACTCCATTTGGAAATCTCTATTTCCTCAGGTTATGTAAACATGAAATAAACAGTACAAGTGCGTATCTCGTCATATCGTCGCCTCGGAGCTAAAGGATCCTATCTGACACTCGTAAGAGTGGCAGATAGGATCCTTTAGCTCCGAGGCGACGATATATATTTCAGTAAAACCATATACCCAGCAAACACAAAACATTTGTATGGCATTTGTACAAAAGTCGGTCCACCGTCTCCGACGCTGGCCCAGCATTGTACAACTGTTATACAAATACCCTCTCAAAATGGTCATAACGATATATTGAAAATACTCATTTGACCGCAATGACGAGAGTGAACTTGCCATTTTGCCACACAAATTTGACCGTAGTCCGGAATGGTGGTCTGACCGCATTGGTGATCGCCTTTGATATGGCTTTGACTGAGAACGAATTCGGGCCGAAAAAAGTCGACCGTAATGACGATCTGACCGCATTGGTGATCTGACCGGAAGGCGAGAGTCTACTGTACTTTGTGTTTGCTGGGTATGCGGTTTGTTCACATGCATTCTTCTGGCAACATGACACATTGACAATCTACACCCAAGTATGGGCAGAACACTGTATCTGCCATGATGCGGAAATCGGTCTGGTTATAACCGCTGATTATAACGGAAAAAAGTCTGATCCCGCACATCAGACGATGCTAATAAGGGTTCGCATCCAACACGGTCGCTGATACCCACATAGAGCACATGATGCGCTAGGTCAGTATATGAGGAGGCCATAAAGTGAAAACTTTTGGTGGTTGGGATATTGCTACCAGATAGTTCCTTCTAGTTTTCACAACGGGTATCCGTCCTTTTTTTATTGAGGAGTATTGAAAAACAGTTACTGTTGAAGGTTCACGCACAGAAATCACTGTAGAATAAATACGGTGTAATTTTCATCAACTGATTGCAATCATATATATAAATGTGTGTATATATATATATCTTGTAAACAAATCATTACCACAAGGTAACGAATCTCTAAGGACTATAATAACCTATAACTATATTAACCCCAACAGATTGGATGATCAGATAGTATGCTACTTATAGTTAATACTGGCTGGTTCCAAATCAATGTACATGGTTACCATATTGTGATTCCAATGTAACTGTGATACTAACGGATTTAAATAACAATGTCTATTCGTAGAGATGGGAGATTAATTCAGGACCATGACAGAGAGTGAAGATGGCAGTCTTGTATAAGTGGGAGAAGACAGAGGGGGTGGGGCGCCTACTGGCAGCCCTACATCAGCCCAGCCCGGCCTGCACCCCAGGGTCTTATTCCCACTGCCGTTGACCTCAATCATGTCTCAGCTTTTCTGCGGCTGCCCTAAAACACGCCGTTTTAATCACATTAATCTTCCAGACTAATCTGATCCGACCTACAGATTTGGGAGGCCGGTCCCCGCGTCCCAGGCCGGTCATTGGGTGGGTTGGGGCCGGGTCCGGGGACGGGTGCGGGGGCACGGCCCCCTCTACCCCCGGGATCCCGGGCTGACCTTAGACGTTGGCACGGGCTCCCGCAAGACGGCCCGAATCAGCTCATCATTTCCACATCGCCTTGTCCCAAATCACAGTTACATTCTTCTAATGGTGGGCCCATACTTCATACTATAATTACATAGAGACACGGACGTTTTTATCCTATACCGGAATTATCAAACACCATCAAACAAATATTTTGCTGACTAAGAACTATTTTTGTGTACACACAAATTAAACTACTTATTTTAATGTAAAATATGATCGTAGTTTAAAGTAAAATAAGAGAGTTTTCGTGTCATAGTCTATCCTGAATACCATCGAAGAGTTGATAGTAGAATTACCATGCCAGTGGTCTCCCAACCGACTTACACAGCTTTTTGTGTTGTAATGTGACGTCACTCTTACCGGGTTTACGTGTAGGCTCTACTTCTGACTTAAATACCTAGCTAGAACTTCGTGAGGATAACTGTTGTCACACCCGTGAAATAGACGTAATTGTTGGTATAATTCGTAATTGCCGGGATAATTTTGAGAGTTTTTTTCCGTAAAAGTGGGTGGTTTGATGATGCTACAGTCTCTAAAATTACGGTACAAAGTGAACGAGTGAAAATTCGTACTTGATGGTTCATGTTGATGGTTTTGTATCATAACTTGTCTAAATGTATACAGACGAAACACTGATCCGCGTGATTGAAGTAGGTGGAGATATAATCTGGCGCTCTCGGATCAAACCCGGCGTTTGTCACTTGACATCTCCTAATAAATATGTATACACGAAAAAAAATGAATTGTTCTTATCAATCTTTATCTTCATATCACATTCCACATATTATAATACAGTATCATACAATTATTCACATAGGCATTGTCCATATTACCTAATGCATAAAACATATTGCTACATAATGGAAGTTCCATTATGTTCCATTATGGAACATAGTGTACTGTTAACCATTAAATCGCTGAATTATTTTATGAAATACTTGGAGGCCAAACGATTTTTTTTCAATTTGAAATCATCATAACTGTTTTAGATAGTTCTCTCCGATTAATTTGAATACCTATGTTATGGTTATACGGTCATTATAAATATTTTTACTCTTTTAGTGCGAGATCGACTTTAGACGTCAGAATCTGACGTCTAAAGTCGATCCCCGAACTGTAAGGGTTGAAGCGCTTCCCAATAAATTAATCATATATTTTTTTAATTTTTACTCACTTGAAGTTGTGTCTCGCTACCGCGACACACTACTTCAATTAAATAAAAAAATACCTGCATATATATATATACGGTAAACAATTTAAATTATAACATGCCAATACAGTAAATTTAGTGTTGATTTTACCTTTAAGTTCTCTCGTTTGAAGGGCCAATAATAAAAGGTCCGAAAACGGCTATAGCCGAGATTAACACTTTAAGGATTAAGAGGTAGGCCTACACACAGGTTCACATCAACTTAAAAATGATGCCACTCACAGACTGCAGTCAAAACATAAACAAATGGCGATTTTTGTTAAAACATTATTCGAATAAAATATCAGTCCGATACTAACATAATCAGGTGAGTGCTGAATCCCTTGCATGTATTATGTATTACCAAGTTATTTTATATGAATGTTAGGAGCCTATACACCTATGCAAATGGCGACATGGTTGTGAGGTGAATTGGCATGAGAGGTTATTACAGTATGTCTTACATATGTGGCGACATAAGGAAAATCTGGGGAATGCAAATATCTAAAATTGACTTTTCAAAGCACCAAAAAAGTAGCAATGTGGCGACTGATCTCCTTTCTCATGACCACCCCTGTAAACTTCTCCTCCTAACATACACAAGTTGATGACCCAGTGTTGCCTAGATATTGTGGCATCGTCTACGACGTTCGTCCAGCATTAAAGCAGCAAGCATTGTTTGCCCAGCATATGCTCTCCTATATTCTAGTAGGATATTACTTTTTCTATGGGTAATACTGAACTTAAATTTCAGCAATTAGATTATTTTAATTTGACCAATTACCAGTCCAGCCTTGCAATGTTATATCCCACTGGGCACACGACGTTGTTGCGACGTTAAATCAACGTCATCGACGTTGCTTCAACGTCGCAACAACGTCGTAGACTGAGAAGTCGTAGACTCGTAGTGCCGTCATAGTGACGTGATAGTGACGTCATAGTGATGTGAGAGAGGTGACCAGAGCGTGAATCTGTGTCATAGTCAGGCCAGTGGTCAGAATGAAGCTGGTGAAGTAGTGCACGGCGTACTCCTCCTTAAAAACATCACGAAGTCTTCGTCGCTTCACACTCAATCTGTAACATATAAATAAAATGATGGTAGTAAAATACCAACAAGATTTCAATTTTGTCACTTGAAGCAAGGAATATAGAAGAACTTCTATATTCCTTTCTTGAAGTTGTGGATTGTGTCAGCAAGACACAACTTCACGTGAGTGAAAATCACAATTAAATAATTTGGCCGTTAAAGTTTTAGGTAGCCTTGTGGTATTTAGGTAATTGTGTGGTAATTCAATGGACATATGTGGTGAATTTAAGTAAGTCCACGTAGCTTGATCACTCTGGTAAATGCCATAAGAATCATTTCGAGAAGAATTGGGTTTTACCCTCAAGAAACCCCACAAAAATACCGTTTAAAAAGCTAAATTTTGTGGGGATCAGTCCAGGTTGTAAACTTGCCAGACCGACCAGGGAGGCTCTTCTGTCTGGCATGCCAGTGCGGACAAAGGTTGAGAGGCCGGCCTGGAGTGGACATGTCCAGCGGCTGGATGTGGAGAGAACTGGAGGACATGGTGTGACCGGTGGTCATCAGCCCGCCGTCCTCTCAGGTCCTTGGAGCCTCGGCTAACCCACAAAAGTGCAAGACGCACCCATCCAATCATGGAGGTCTTGCATGTTTTCAGCTCCCAGGTCGCCGCGGCTGGCGCATGAAATATCACAAGTCTCTACCTGTCAGATTGATTAGCGTTCTGGTGTGAGGTTTAGGAGGGGCCACTTCCCCCCCCCCCCCCCAGCCGGTCTGAGCATCCTCACCAGCTTCACTATGTGTCCTATTGAGTCGTAAAATACCTCAAACATCCATAGAAACTGGCTGCTGATCGGACGCTGCGCTGATTGGAAACCACACGCTGTTGTTAAGTTTTAATAATTGACAACCATCATTCCTAAGCAAAACTCACTCTGGATCTCACCAGCCTCTAACCTCGACCACTGCGCTGGTTCAGTGTCGGATCAACGTCGCAGACGTTGATCCGACATTGAACCCACGCAGTGCCAACGACTTGTCCATCGGCGCCTCCTGCGTGTTCACCCTGTTGGCTTTTAATCACTGTTCCTACAGGGAAGTTGTTCTCTTGCCGGTAACGACTTTGCCCCGGTCTCTCGCCTTCCGCCTCCTCTCGCGCGTGTCTCACCGTCGTTTAGCTCGCGCTGCCAGAGGCCTCCTGCTTTCTTGCCTTGAGATTTTGACGTCCGAAAAATGCCCCCGCGAAATTTCAACGACGCCGCAATCCACGAGGGAAATCACTTGATTCCAGTTGCTGCGGATTCGGACATATTTTTTGCGTTTTCGTTGACATAATTTTCTTTTCATTATAACCTTTGCATGATGATTTATTCACCAACAGGCAGCTTTATAGGGTGCTTCGCCGATACGGCTAATTCGTTATCAAATCTGACACGATATGAGACATGGTATACCATAACAAGCACTGTCTTGTATAAATTGTACGCTTTAAGTGAAAAAACACTTGTATTGCCAACTTTTGTATTTTCAGTCTGTTTTTTTACGTTAATCATAAAAGATACCAACAAAATCGGTCGGCGTGGCAAACAGGCTACTTATACGGTAATCATCGTTACAAACGACAATTATTTGAAACAGAAGAAGCAAAACCTCATAAGTCGATATTACCACAATATACGGTTTAACTGCGTTCTAGAGAGGGGCGTGGCGCAATGGCTAGAGCGTGGTATGTCGCTGCCTGTCGTGCGGTTTCGAGCCCCGCTTGGTGCAGAATTTTCGTAGAAATATCATGTTTCTCCCCTCTCAATATCGGGACATTGTTTCGATGTTGTGTCCTTGGGCGAGGCACGTCATCGTAACATGCTTCACTTGACTCAGGTGTAAATGAGTGCCTGGTAGGACAGACACGGCAATGTATACAATTGGTTCAATGCGCCGAAATGGCTATAGGACTGTATGCTCTCTATGGAGTTGAAATGGCACATGAACTAACAGGTCCAGTGACCAGGGGATAAAATTTCAAGTCGTGGATGAGTCTTCAGACTTGATATCAGACTATAAACCTGCACCTTCACTTTAAGCCACTATAACTATTTTTAATCAGCGATTCTACACCGCCCACTGTATACATAATGGCGTTTCATAGCAGAAAATGCCGATATGTTGAAATTAAATTGATATAGTTTGAAACTAGATGTGACTGTTTGAAAGCATCCCCGTTAGATTTTGCCCGGTTCGGACTGTCCATCATCTTTTTCAAAAATTTAACTTTGAACGCTGCATAATATGTTTTTATTTAAAATGTCGGCAACACCAATCTCGATTCTGCTCGAGATGGCTGCCGTTAGCTATTTTATTTTACTGGATTCTTCTCAAAAGTTAACCAAATCATCAGAAATACCAACGGTATAAGATAACGCGTTCACAAGCTTTTCCTTCTTGAAAACATATTATGGCCCGGTGTAAAAAAATATTATAGGTGTACAATTTCCCAGCCACATAAGTCATAATGTTGTATCTGTGAAACAAAATGCATCAGTTAAGTTGTTAGTGGGAGCTAAATTGATTTGTAGATACGCCGCGGCAGCCGGTGGAATAAAGCTAAACACTATCAGCATCCTGATAGTAATCGGGCATACATAATGATATTTATGAAAATTCTGTGAAACCTTGACCTCTTTTTTTCACCGAGCTAGCTAATACAATAAAGTATGGGGGAGGGTGTCTTATATAATCTTGTTTTCACCGAGTTGCCATTCCGGTGACGTCACTGCGCTTCACAGAATATCACAAAGGCGCAAATATACAAAAAGCATCCGGATTCATCACTCCATTTGGAAATCTCTATTTCCTCAGGTTATGTAAACATGAAATAAACAGTACAAGTGCGTATCTCGTCATATCGTCGCCTCGGAGCTAAAGGATCCTATCTGACACTCGTAAGAGTGGCAGATAGGATCCTTTAGCTCCGAGGCGACGATATATATTTCAGTAAAACCATATACCCAGCAAACACAAAACATTTGTATGGCATTTGTACAAAAGTCGGTCCACCGTCTCCGACGCTGGCCCAGCATTGTACAACTGTTATACAAATACCCTCTCAAAATGGTCATAACGATATATTGAAAATACTCATTTGACCGCAATGACGAGAGTGAACTTGCCATTTTGCCACACAAATTTGACCGTAGTCCGGAATGGTGGTCTGACCGCATTGGTGATCGCCTTTGATATGGCTTTGACTGAGAACGAATTCGGGCCGAAAAAAGTCGACCGTAATGACGATCTGACCGCATTGGTGATCTGACCGGAAGGCGAGAGTCTACTGTACTTTGTGTTTGCTGGGTATGCGGTTTGTTCACATGCATTCTTCTGGCAACATGACACATTGACAATCTACACCCAAGTATGGGCAGAACACTGTATCTGCCATGATGCGGAAATCGGTCTGGTTATAACCGCTGATTATAACGGAAAAAAGTCTGATCCCGCACATCAGACGATGCTAATAAGGGTTCGCATCCAACACGGTCGCTGATACCCACATAGAGCACATGATGCGCTAGGTCAGTATATGAGGAGGCCATAAAGTGAAAACTTTTGGTGGTTGGGATATTGCTACCAGATAGTTCCTTCTAGTTTTCACAACGGGTATCCGTCCTTTTTTTATTGAGGAGTATTGAAAAACAGTTACTGTTGAAGGTTCACGCACAGAAATCACTGTAGAATAAATACGGTGTAATTTTCATCAACTGATTGCAATCATATATATAAATGTGTGTATATATATATATCTTGTAAACAAATCATTACCACAAGGTAACGAATCTCTAAGGACTATAATAACCTATAACTATATTAACCCCAACAGATTGGATGATCAGATAGTATGCTACTTATAGTTAATACTGGCTGGTTCCAAATCAATGTACATGGTTACCATATTGTGATTCCAATGTAACTGTGATACTAACGGATTTAAATAACAATGTCTATTCGTAGAGATGGGAGATTAATTCAGGACCATGACAGAGAGTGAAGATGGCAGTCTTGTATAAGTGGGAGAAGACAGAGGGGGTGGGGCGCCTACTGGCAGCCCTACATCAGCCCAGCCCGGCCTGCACCCCAGGGTCTTATTCCCACTGCCGTTGACCTCAATCATGTCTCAGCTTTTCTGCGGCTGCCCTAAAACACGCCGTTTTAATCACATTAATCTTCCAGACTAATCTGATCCGACCTACAGATTTGGGAGGCCGGTCCCCGCGTCCCAGGCCGGTCATTGGGTGGGTTGGGGCCGGGTCCGGGGACGGGTGCGGGGGCACGGCCCCCTCTACCCCCGGGATCCCGGGCTGACCTTAGACGTTGGCACGGGCTCCCGCAAGACGGCCCGAATCAGCTCATCATTTCCACATCGCCTTGTCCCAAATCACAGTTACATTCTTCTAATGGTGGGCCCATACTTCACCCTGTGTGTGGCCGATGGAAGTTTGCTTCAAGTGGCCGGATTTTCCTGGATCAAGATTTCAGATAACAGATCCCAGAAAAGGCTGAGTTCACCGTTGAACTAATCTAAACTAAGCTGGCCCACCGCCCCGTCCAGCACGAATGCCGTGCAATTCTGTACAATATATTATCCACCTCCCTGAGGAGCCAACCTCGCCTAAATTTTCTGGTCAGAACTTGTTGCCTGCAGCAGTTTGGGGGCATGGGGGCGTCCATTGCGGGCGTATACAATATACACGACACGTTGATCCAATGCTGCTTTAATGTTGGGACCACGTCTGCGACGTGGGCCCAACATTAAAGCAGCATTGGATCAACGTGTCGTGATTGCGGGAACATACCGCGGGGTAACCAGGGGGTTATGGTGAACAGACGGCGATGTGGCCTCCCCGCCCGCCTCTGCCTGCAGCCACACAACCGGGCAATCAGGGCAACAGGGATGCCGCCCGTCCAGCGGCCGTGGTCCATCACGGACGGGGACCTCGTACATCATGGTTATATACGGCGGCACCGCGGTGGCTGTGCGCCTGCCCCCGGGCTGTGGACGTCTGCACGACACGGGTCAACCAGCTGGGCCAACATCACGGTCACCTTCGTTTATAGGTCAGAATGCCGCGAAAACCTCACCTTTCACTCCGAAACAACTGACAATATATTACAGCGGACTGTTGGTTAAAGGTTGGACGAGCCCATCAGACGTCTCTTCAGACTCAGAATTCATTCTTGCCTTCTCAAAATTCGAACGCTGGCGGTCTGAGTTTGATCACGCTTCTTGTCGGGCACGTAGGCTCCCGCAATATACATTTTCTACATTTGGCCGGGAAAAACATTCTCTAAAACTGGAATACCGTAAGCTCCTGAGCTTTGTCGTGACAGGCGGTAGTGCTGACTAGTACACCAGCCCCACCGCTGTTTTGTAGTTTATGTTGGGTCAAAGGGTAACCTAAACAGGTACCGTCGTCCAGAAAGCGTTTGCACAGATTGACCAAGAACAATGTAATGTCGTGGAAATGGTGCATCCCCAGTAAGCACAAAACAATGTAGGCCCTATAACATTTTTACAATGTTGGACCAACGTCGAAGATGTTGGGCCGACGTTGTACAAATATTATACAAATGTTTTGTTTACTGGGTCTGTAGTCTGTACATGAGTGAAACTATTCAGCAGTCAGTCTAAAGTCGGTCCCGGCACCGTAAGAGTAAAAAATATTTCTAATGGTCGTAGACCCATAACATAGGTATTCTAATGAATCAGAAAGATCTAACTAAGACATTTATGATGAAAAAACCCTTTGGCCTCCAATGTTTTCATTAAAAAATTCAGCGCTTTAAGGTTTGAAGCGCTGAGGTATTTACTCACATTTTCATCGTGTAATGTTGCAAACGCAATTTCCACCAACGACTTGATGCGAAATCTATACACGGTTAAATAAATAAATATATATATATATATGTGAAAGTTAAGTGTGTTGTCCACTGTCGGGAACGTAAATCGCAAATCTCCGCTCCTAGCATTCTGAGGGTTAATGTATTAAATGGCGGCAACATGTCATTTGGCTAAACGCTGTCAAAACCAATGAAGTGGAGAGAGACAATAAAGGCCGAGGGTGACGATGATGATCGGACAGATTCATCACACCAAGCGGCGTGTCGGCGCGCGACGCACAAAAAAACGTGCGCGTTGGCTCAACGCCGGGCCAGCGTCGGCAGACGCTGGCCCGGCGTTGGGCCAACGCCGCACGGTGTATTCCGGCGACGGGTTTTTAATGACTGCCTTAATCCATTAGCGGATTAGACGGTGTCTCTGATCCGTGACTGAGTGACCCATCACGGCCGCCCCCCCCCCCCGTCCATCCTGCGATCCAGACAAAAATCATGGGTTTTATATACACTGTGACACTTTCTGATTTGTCCTTATCACCTACATGTTCACCAGTGTATATAAACCAACCAGACACAGACATATGTCGTGATTGCGGCATTGTTTCATAATTCAACAGAGATTTGTTGTGATTGTGGTATTTTTCAGAATCATATGTTGTGAGTGCGATATTTTTCAAAATTCAGATTATTTCACCACACACAAAATATTTTGTAATTACGGCATTGTTTAGAATTTAACATAACTTATTAATTATGCTGTAGGAATTTTTTCCAAGTTCAGTTGCTTTCACCCAGAATATTATGTTGTGACTGCGTTATCTTCCAGTTTTCACCACAGTCATATGTTGAGATTGCGGTATTTTTCAGATTTCAAAGACAAAGACATTGCGGTATTTTTTTCCAAATTTAAATGTTTTCACCCAACAGAGACAAATATTGTTATTGCGGTATTTTTTCGGAATGCAGATGCTTTCACCAACAACGACATTTTGTTGCGATGCGGCCTTTTCCAGACCCGAACAGACCCATATTTTGCGAATGAGGCATTTTTCGGAATTCAGATGATTTTATTCCAAAAGGTGATGTATATTGTGCAGCATTCTATTTTTAATAACGGAGCCACGATGAGAATTGTCTATTCCCTGTTAGCCATATTTTTCAACTGTTTTTCAATTTTTTATAATTCTATACTAGTATATACATTCACAATACATAGGCCCCTATACAATACATAGTACAGAACGAAACAAAAAGACCATACGTTGTTGGCGAGTTGAATGGATGGCTAACTTATGGAGCAATAAGTCAGATAATCAAGTACATCCATAATAATATTATTATAGTGTCACCATGACCACACTAATTATCAAGTTGCAGCATTGCTCATGTTTATATAAGAACCATCTTAAATAGGTGACTGACACTTTATCCCTTGGCGACGATATGTGAAAAAAGCCTTGGTAAAAAGATGTCCTTCCACAATTTATTATGTGATGTACATTATTATATAAAAAAATACGTATCAAAAAAATCTCTGACGCAAATCAGGAAAGTAATCCCATGAAACATGGCGAGAAATTATTGTGGAAACACGAGATCTTATGCTGGTCTAACCATTTCAAGCCTGAATGTACCATTGTCATCTTCATCCACTACAAGCCGCGAATTGCTGTCGCAATTCTCGACTTGCAGTGGGTGAAGATGACTTGAAGTGGGTGGTAGTTGAAAAAAAAATGCTATCATTAAAACAGTTCCATGAACATTTTCGGTCTAAAACCCCCTAGATTTTAGGAAATTAATTCATTCTTCAGAGATGCTAAATGATGCTTTAATGCATCGTGAGGACTTAAAGGGTTAAAGTTGGGGCATCGGCGTGCTGGCCCACAAAACCTGCATTAGATACAAATAGAGATACACTATTGTCTATGAACAGCACGGTGATAGTTTATCAAGTGCTTCAGGGTTTACAGTGATCATTGCCAGAATGACAGATAAAATAATTGTTCACAGTTCGTGGCCGCACTTTGCCGGCCGCGGCTGTCGCCGATGCATTATCCCTGTGAATTATTTAGCAGGCAAAATTAATCTCGCAGGTTTGATCGCCACAGATTTCCCCTTAACCACCACCCCATTTCGGAAATTGAGTTTCGCTGCTGCCTGACGTAGCTGTCGCGTAATTTCAGTTGACCAGCCATCGATGAAAAAGTGCAGACCCTTTCCGAAGGAGAGGTCGAGCTTCCAAGTATGGTGCAGGCATCAAAAAGGGTGCCATGCATGAACAAAACATAGACTATTATACAGCAGCCAAATTTAATCAGAGGAATCATAAGCCTTTATGGAAAAATTAAACTAAAGTGTGGGATGAATGGGCTGTAAATAATGCAATTTTAGTCGATGATAAATGTAATTTCACGAATTCGTAAAAAGAAAGTCAAACAAAAAAATAGTGGTCTCAAAAGTGCTGACTGCACCCTTTGCAAAAGTACAAGTTATTGTAAATTCTAAAAAAAATCACTCGAGAAAAATGCTGCTATTTTACGGTATAGTTTGTGCGGGATGGGGCTGTCCGCTCCTCTTGTCTCCCTTATCGCTTCATCACCTAATTATATAAACAGCAGGGCTTGATCAAAAAGCCTGGCGCGCCGCCACCACGAATGACAACCAGGCCGAACACTGGCCGTGTGGCGGGCCAACGTCGCAGACGTTGGCCCGCCACACGGCCAGTGTTGGCGTAGCGCCTCTGGTTTGCGTGGATCTCCGCCGCCCAGAGCAGAGCCGATGGCCTGCAGAGACCACCCGGCAAAGATTGATTATCTGTACAAACGGTGGTCCCCGGAGGTCGCCACCGCCTGGCGCCCACGACGTCAGGTAGTCATACAGTCGTGGTGGCCGTCACCGAGCAGGACACGCTGTCGGTGAGCTGGGCCGGATCCAGATTCTCCCGTCTCCGCAGAAATCTCTATTCTATTTAGGCAGGACACGAAAAAAGTGTTTAAATTTATTACTCAACGCTGACTTAAGCGCCGGGTCGGCGTTGTGTTGTGAAAAAGAAAACAAGTGAATGACAACAGAAATGAAAAACAACTTATCTAAATTTTCGGGAGCAATAAATGTTCATGACCTCATTGAATAATCAGTGAATTTGGTAATGTTCTTGAACACCATTCTCAAGAGAACATACGGCATATAATTATACAGAACACATCAACGTTGGGATACTCTCCAGTTTAATTTTACTTGGGATAGTTTTCCTTCCTAGATAGGGACATGGCGCAATGGTCAGAGCGTGGCTTTTTCTCAATGTCACTCACTGCTTGCCGTGTGGTTTCGGGCCCCGCTTGGTGCAGGATTTTCAGAAAACTTTTATGTTTCTCCTGTCTCAATCTTGGGACATTGTTTCGATATTGTGTCATTGGGCAAGGTACTTCACCCTCACATGCTTCACTAGTCTCAGGTGTAGATGGGTACCTGGTAGGACTTATATGGCAATTTATACTATGAGTTCAATTCGCCGCAATGGCTGCAGGACTGCATGCTCTCCGTGTAGTTGAAATGGCACTCGAATGAACAGGTCCAGTGACCAGTGGTTAAAGTGTAAAGTCAGCTGATAGTCTTCAGATTTGATATCAGACTATAAACCTGTATCTTTACCTTTTTTGTGTTGTGATCCATTTAGTGATTATATGTTTTTCTGATATTTATTTATTTATTCAATAGTAATAATCACATGATTTGCGCTTATAAGATCCGTGTTTGAGAATAAATTGATGAACGAACAAACGAACGAACGAACGAACAAATGAATGAATGAATGAATGAATGAATGAATGAATGATTAAAGGAAAGAAGGAATGAAGGATGGAAGTAGGAAGTAGGGAGTTTTATGCCACTTTAATGCACATACAGATGGTGAGATAAATCAGATGACACTATCACTGTGGCTAAGCGGTGGAGGTAACTGGAGTTACCAGTAACAAAAAAAAATTGTTAATAGTAACTCCAGTTAACTGGAGGTAACTGGAGTTACCAATAACAAAAAAAAAATTGTTAATAGTAACTCCAGTTAACTGGAGGTAACTGGAGTTACCAATAACAAAAAAAAAATTGTTAATAGTAACTCCAGTTACCTCCACCGCTTAACCACAGTGACTATATACACCCTCCATTTTAGTTTCCTTGAAAACTGAGCGGGGCAAGAAACTCCTTCGTAACTGGCGGTAGCGTTATCCACTAGCCTACACCTGATCGTTTTTTGAAGAAAACAATAGTAGACAACGGTTACCATGATAAATGTAAGCACTTCGTTATCAAGTCCCAGTAAAGAGGAGATTTTCATTAATAGATGCCCTCACGATGCATTAAAGCATCATTTTATATCCGTGCAAACAGACTTAATTTTCCTACAACTAAGGGTTTTGGAATAAAAAAATTCATGAAATTGGTTTACCAATACATGGCAATTTTCTTTAATTTTTAAACCACATCAAATCATCTTCATCCACTACAAGGCGGGAATTGCGACAGCAATTCGCGGCTTGTAGTAGATGAAGACTATGGTAAATTCAGGTTTAAAAGGGTTAATCAAAATCAACTGCACAATAGTTTTTTTTTAGACGAATTCAATTCACTATTTACACTTTTAATAATGACATTGTTAACATTTTATTATTTCATGTTCAAGAATAATACATTTAGATAACTGTTATCATCATAATCAACGTAGATGAGCCATGTAACACTATAAAATGCTTTAACATAGGCCTACGCATATTTAAATCAGGAGGGGGTGTGATTCCTTAAATTGCCAAAAAATGGGGGAGGTCTGCCTGGCTGTTGATCCCGTAACCCCCCCCCCCCCCTCCCTTTCGGACGTGGCTCACTAAGTGGCGAGTCGCCGCTATCCTGCCGAGAACAATGTTCACAAACAGAATGGGATAAAACCAGTCTCACGCTTGACTCGGTAATTGGTAAATTAGCAGGCGCGATGAAGAGCCGCCTTTTTCTAAGGTCTCGCCTTACATCATGGCAGACGGCCAACGGCAGACTCTGAGCCGTCGCATTAGCAATGCTGGATCTACGTCCATGGTGTTGGTCCAGCGATGAGCCCGCATGTTTCGTGTTACATGATGTCGGTGGTGCAACTCATAATGGATTAACATCTAGCAGGTTCAACTTCGACTGCGATAACCTCGACCACCAGAGGGCAGCCACATCAACCATATCAGAGCACCCTGGCGAGAGTAATCGTGTTACGCCAGTCTAGTCATGCCGCCTATCTCACATCAAAGCGTTACCAGACGAGCACACCATCACACACACGCCATCACGCCACACTCAACTCTTATATCCCTATTTCATAATGAATTTTGAATAGCCAGAAATATCTGACCACAATGGGTTGAACAAGGAATTCACTACTTCTGTCTACAACGCATGCACTTCACAGTGGATCATTCGTTTCTGATGTAACTTTGGTGTAAAATTAGAAATGTTTGTTATCCATGTTAAATATTAATGTTTGTATGCATGTGCGTCACTAGCAGCTAATAGGATAAACCCCGAGGATGATTCAGCAATAAAATGCTGTACAATCACCCCTGATTGCCATATGGTTATTAACCCTTTCAGCACGGGAATCGACATTAGAGATTCTGACGTCTTAAGTCGGTCTCCGCACTCAAATACTATTAAAAATTAGAATGGTCGTAGACCCATAACATAGGTATTCAAATGAAGCAGATAGAGTTAACTGAGACATTTATGATGATTTCAAGTTAAAAAAACATCCATGGTTGATGTACACAAATATTTCAGCTTTATATGGGTTAAACATGGTAAGCTGTGAATGCTGGACAGTAATCTTATTATCATGTTTATATGGTATATGTACCCATAATTATATCATCAGCGCAAGAGTCCAGAAATTGTCTGAACAGTGTTTCTAAGTAGATTCTCATGTATTTGTTTTTCAATATTGTCGGGAACCTCCGTGACCGAGAGGTAGCGTGCTCGGCCTCAGACCGCCAGGGCACGAATTTCGAATCCTGTATCCAGAGGGCAGTGTCACCTCATTCATCTCACCATCCTTAGGGGTGATCTCCTGACCCAGTTTAGCCTCGCTGTGCACAAAGGTGGTCTAAAACCCTATTCATTTCATTTTCAGTTTTGAAGTTATCATAGCTTTTTATGTTTGTTTCTGTAAATTGCTTGAAAGCTGTAAAAAGTGCTAGTTTCTAAGAGAAAAAAAGTCGTTGTCGCTTAGCGATGTTTCCTTAATATAAGGTATCTACATGTAGAATTGCAATCAACTTGTTTGCAGAACGAGTCGAAGAGATACCATAAAGATGCGGCGTCAGTAACCGATGTCTCAGTGTTATCAAATGCTACTACACAGCAACTCTTTACTCTTTAACCCTTTCAGTGCGAGGATAGTCTTTATACGACAGATTCTGACGTATAAAGACGGTCCCCGCACTGAAAAAATCTAAATACTTATAATGGCCGTAGAAATATAACATAGGTATTCAAATGAACCAGGTAGAACTAACTAAGACATTTACGATGATTTCAAATTTACAAAACCTTCAATCTCCATGGTTTAAACAAATATAATGCAGCGTTAGAAGGGTTAAAGCCAATATCATGTACCTTTAATCCTAGAAAACTAGATACATGTTTCCTTACTGCTTAAATTTGCCAAGACATAACAATATTTCCGTTGAACATGTTGAATAATTGCCATTGTATTGCCCCATCAAGACAAGCGTTTATCGCATTATTATACAGTGCATCTTAAATGTTTGCCTCATATTCAACAAATATTGTTTTTACCCATATAAAAATTTGAGTTAATTGCAAGTGGACACAAAACAGTTGCAGTTGTGGTGCCTCAAGGGTTTGTTCTGAGCATGTGAAATTTGAGATCTAAGCATCGACAGGCGCCTGGTATGCCGTACTACATTTTATCCCTAGGTGGATCGATTTTATTATTATTTTTCAATTAAATGTAAAAACGACAATTCATATAACTGACAAAACTACCAATTCAATGAGACATGCTTCTCAAAATAAAAATCAGAAGGTCTAGTCTGGGTGGCTGGCAGGTTCACCCTTTCAGTGCGGGGATCGACTTTACACGTCAGAATCTGACGTCTAAGACGTCAGATTCTGAAGTCTAAAGTCGATCCCCGCACTGAAAGAATCAAGAAAATTATATTGGCCGTAAATCCATAACATAAATATTCAAATGAAGCAGAAAATTGGAAATTAAAAAAAAAAAACTTTAGTCCCCATAGTTTATACGAAAATATTTCAGCGTTGTGTGGTTGAGGGATCGTCGTATCTGGTATTACCTGTGTCCTCAGCACTTCTATAATCAAACAAACTGGCAAATCGACAGCCTTTGCCAAACTAAAGGTAGACTAATTGAATAAGGAGGGCCACGGGTCATGATCTAACACAGCCCACAGAAAGGTAGAAACCTTGCTGTCTCTAATGATCTGAAGTTGTAGTTGAAAGAGAGACTCCCACAGAGCAGACCAAAGAGTTTGGAATGCCACCCGATCTGAACAAGTGCTTCTTGTGATGCTGTTTTGTGAGGGACTGCTTTCCAGAAGATTGGCGGTACTCGACGCAACAGAAGTCTTGACAGGCTCCTACTTTTAACGTACGCTGAATCTGATAGAAACCGATAATGATTTATGTAGCTTCTCACAAAATGTCGGATTTTAAATTTCACAGATCGGAAACAATTATGTAATAAAAATGTTTCAAACAAGAAATGTTGTTTGTGAAAGTGAAAATGTTAGTTTTGCATTTAGCGATATTAAGCCTGTCTGTCAATAGTGATGAGTGATGAACAGCATCTAATAAACATGCTAAATATTTATATTATTGTCATTCAAGCAATATTGCTAACATCAAACAGAATACTACTTCAATACAACCAGATGAAGAAAAGCAAACCAACTTTTTGGAGATGACTAATACAAAGTAAATTGTCCAAAAAACTGCCAATTCGAATGAAATCACTCTAATAAAACAATACCAATACCCATTCCCACTTCATGCTTAAAATATTAAACAAATCAGATGCAATAAAATATAATCTGCTAATACCAAAAATATGCAATTGAAAGGTATATTTAGATACAATTTGTTCTATATGGTGTTCCACAAGGGTCGGTTCTCGGACCACAGCTTTTTAATGTATATACGGCGACGCTGGCCAGGATCATTAGAGCTCATGGTCTCGAGTGTCATTTCTATGCTGGCGACACACATATCGTCGCCTCGGAGCTAAAGGATCCTATCTGCCACTCTGACGAGTGTCAGATAGGATCCTTTAGCTCCGAGGCGACGATATATACATTTCTGTCAAACCAATGTAGAAAGATATGGATAATGCCGTCTCCAATATTCAGCGCTGCATTGGTATATAGGACATAGGTATCTGGATGAAGAAAAAATTTCCTCAGATTAAATGATGATAAAATCGAAGTTTTCGTGTTTGGATCAAGGTAGCAGATGTCGAAAATAACAATACCAGGTGTACAGATTGGTGACTTGCTCATCTCTCCCGCCAGTTCAGTCCATAACTTAGGTGGGATGTTTGACACAGAGATGTCTATGAGAAATCAAATTGCCAATGTGAAAAGGTTGTTCACGCGTTTATCACCTCGCGACTTGACATGAACAACTAACTTTTAGCCGGACTACCAAGAACTCTTCCAGCGAAGCTGCAAAGATGTCAAAACATTGCAGCTAGAATCATTACCCGCACGCCTGCTACTGATCACATCACGCCGGTATTAATGAATCTGCATTGGTTACATGTTACTCAGCGCATTGAATATAAACTTTTGCTGTACGTATATCGTGCTCTGAATGGAATGGCTCCTGCGTATATTACAGAACTACTCCAGCCATACGTGACAGGACGATGTTTGAGATCGTGTGATAGCCATTTACTGTGTGTTCCATGTACAAGCCATTCTTGGGGTGACAGGGCCTTGAGCAAGGCGGCTCCTCTGCTCTGGAATACACTGCCACTAGACATCAAGTCCGCGCCATCAGTGTCTCTGTTTAAATCTATGCTGAAGACTCATTTTTTCAAAAAAAAAACATTTTTTATAAACTTGTTTTGTACAGCGCTACGAGCAACGTCATGTTGGCATAGCGCTTTAAAAAAAAATATATTAAATATTATTATTATACTGCTTATATCAAGTATTTGCTTGAATTGCTACTGCTGTTGAAGTGACCCAACATGATATATGTTAAAGGAGTAGTCCACTGTGCATCAACAGTAGGCTAAGGCTACAACTAACACAAAAATTACACAGATAGTGCAAAACGCAGATAGTAATGATAATAGCCACCTGGTGAAAAGCTACAGACATAAACAGGCCTGATAATAATAATACAAGATCCATCTATCTGGAAAAATAGGCTATCAGGGACGGGAATAGCCCTGAGTGCTAAATTACTTGTTTACATATTGTAGATGGTAAAATAAAAATTGATCATCTCTGATCTGTCTGAAGAGTTTGTAGGGTGAGCTCATGTTCTCAGTTTCAGAACATTGGAACAAAAATCTACGAGTCAATCGTGTTTACAAGAAAAAGCTATTTATGTCTGAGAGACAGCCATTTCGAATCTGATCCGTGTCATTTTCGAATTTGTCCAGCAGATGTGTACGGAGAGTCTTTCGTGATTACAAAGGAAACCAGACAGGCAAAACGACATACAGACGGACAGATATCATGGGGACGATAATAGATAGGGCTTAAAATAATAAGTATTTATAAAATGCATATTTCATCATCCTGAGAAACAGGAAAATTAGGAAGGATTTCACACCATCAATGATCATAGTACAACCTTCTCACATATCTTTATCTTCGCAATAGCCCTCATCTTCAAACCTGTCGAGCTATTGGGGGAGCATATTAAGGTGAATGTTGACAAGCATATTGCGCTTTCAAAAAAGTGTGCCCAAATGCATGGTCACGCAGAAGAAGTGAAAGTTCCTCACCCTTGTCCAAAAAACATGACAGGAATTATTTTAGTAAACAGATTCTTGAGTTATTAAAGAAACAACTAGAGCACATTATCAAAATCAACAATGAATATGGGGGCATATGAAGAGAGGCAATACGACACACAGGCAAAATTAAAACATTTAAAAGACAATTGAATATTTTTCCCATTATCTTGGTCGCCACTTTGCAAAAAACACGTTCTCCGGCACATCCTGGAAGCTTAATCTACATAGGCAAGTGAATCAGCTATTCTTTAGATAAATTATATATAAAATTATAAGATTTCTTAATTTGTAATAAACAAAACCTTTATTTTATAAATTGATTTTCTCAAAAATGACAAAAACTGATTAAAAAGGGGATCTACAATAAAAATACTAAAAAAACAGCTTTATTTTCTATTTCCAAAATATGGCATTGTGATGTGGGTGAAATTTTGTTTTGGGATAATGTTCACAATTATTTCATAATTTCAACAAATTTCAATAATGTTTCCGAAAAACTAACAACAGGCAATGTAGAGTTAACTTGATGACAGAAACACTGACGTTACAAAGTAGTTTCCAACAAATACCAAACCTAGTCCAGTTCTGAAACATTGAGCCACCATCAGCTCATTGTTCCGTGTTTGCTTTGTCATTGTCGATATCCTGGCATACACAACATGCTGACCGTTGTTGGACGGTGAACCAACAGTTTACCTTGAACGAGCACTGTGTCAATGTAAATTCACGCTGTGCTGTTTGGTGTTGAGCCGCATTTTACAACATTTCCATCGTTGTACCGCTGTTGAACTGGAGAACACTATATTTGCTTGGTGCACAATTACCACCACCAATATCACTTGAATATCAGATAATGTGTGGAGCAGTCAACATTTATTTGTCATACTGTCGAACTGCTGAACTCATCATCGCATATAGTCACTCTCCCACCGGTTTAAAGAAATCACGCTCTACCTCAATTCCCAATCAT
Organism: Flabesymbios commensalis; assembly: GCA_964017125.1. Classification (NCBI taxonomy): domain Eukaryota; kingdom Metazoa; phylum Annelida; class Polychaeta; order Terebellida; family Flabelligeridae; genus Flabesymbios; species Flabesymbios commensalis. Next base: position 55,509,672 of record OZ024905.1, read on the forward strand.
TTACGGCTGGTGTCTGGAATCCATCGTTGTGCCATTAGACAGTAGACAATAAACAATAGACATTGTTTCATACTATTTTTAGGAAACCAGCTAAATAAATTATATCAGCGCAATTATATTGTCCTGTTGGTCCCGTATATATAGGGGGTTGAGGATGTTTTAGATCAATAAAAATATCACTTAATTTTGATAAATAATTTGTAGTAAATGTTTAGTTGATCCAATAATTTAATTTTGGACATGGCCATTTTTCATAAATAGTAAGATTTCTCGTCATTTGACAGTTTGACGAAAAATACAATTGAAGCAATTCAGGAGGACAAGGGTTAACTTGGCCAATAACAGTTACGTTGACCACGACATTATTCCAAAGTATATATGATTGATAGTAATTATCACACACCACAAACATCACACACCACTCAATTACCATTATTTTTATACCTGGGTGACAGGGAATTTATTTCTCAGGAGATATTATCACAGGTTTTTTTAAAATAATGGATCAGAAATACAGTGTATGTTTTGTTGCCATTTTATAAATTTTATTATTATTGCACTTGATGCTGTTTTTTCCAGCAAACTACTGAAATATATCCACTGTCAGCACAATTAACCAATTGCTCTAACGTGCTCAGGCTGAGGCAAGATAAAACAAGTTTTATCATAAAACCCTTTTCACACTTTTTAGATGTTCACCATGATCAAATCAAAATAACTGATTGAAGAGCTTGGTTTCCCCTAGAGGCTAACAATAATTAATTTTGAATATGTCACTTCACATAATTTCCAACAGTTGTTAACACAGATCCATTTTTTATTCAAGATATTGATGTAACTACCAGAACAAAATTTTTACATTTCACAGTTTATACTTTAGGTGAGCATGGTAAATGGATTAAAAATTAAACCCTCACTATTTTTAAAAGTGACAAAATCCTGACAGTTCCAAGTTGATATACTTACAACTGCAGTATGATGTACCCCACAAGAATCCAATGAGCTGGCTTCAATAAAATATTCTCACTAGTCAAACTGGAATAATAGTCAACATAAAAATTATTATTTGTAAAATATATGATAAAAACACCACATATTTAATAAGTGATTTACAGATTTTATGACAAAAACACAAGAATGAAACAAATATATCAAGTAAGTTTCTAATGCAGAGTAGGCTTAAGCATTTGGTTATTTGATTCGAATATTCAATCACTTCAACTTATTCAGATTTGACAAAAAAAAAGGTGATTGATTTTTAAACTCTTGCTGATTGATGTCAGATTCTATCTTTGACTGGTTTCGAAAGCTGGTATTTAATTTGCTAATACAATTTAAAAAAGGAATATAAACGTGACCGACAGTTAAAGGGCTAAAGTTGTGTAAACATTATAATGTTGTTCCAGCAATTAATCAAACCTGGCTTTGTGTCAAGTTATGAAGTCAGCAAAATTAGCTATGCTGTTTTTCGACTTATTGCTCACCCCTTTTAAGTTGTCTCGCTGTCACTTCCACTTCAAACGAGTAAAAATTATTTATATTAATAAAAACTTACTTGAAAGTGTAAATTAGATTTCTGATATCAGCCGAGACATCATTCATGTTCAGCTGTAGAGGTGCCAGTAAATCAGGTAAGCTGAAAAAAATAATGATTTTTTTTCATCCTTGTTTTAAAGGTAACCGATAAGGACAAAGCAATTTTGTTTTTAACCTTTTTTTGTTGCTGTCATTTTAATTTTTAAATGACAATAAATAGGCAATTATTTAACCCTCTACCTTTCAGTGACACATACGTACAAAATTAATTCATATGGACAAAAATCTCTAATCTTACATTTTCCTAAAAAATGATAATGTAAAACAGGTATAAAATGGCATCCGTACCATCAATAATTATTTTGACATCAAAAAATATATAGCACAATTTTAATAACTTTTTGCCTGCTATTGTCAAATTACCTTATTAGTTGATCAAATCACCGATATTGGTGTTTAAAAATGTTGGTCTCAGATTAAACAAATATACATAATTTTCCACCACAATAGCGAGACACACCTACCAGTAGTTGAAAATTAAAATAGATTGACCTAGCAGGATAATGGCTAAACACGAATCATAGCGACTGCATGAGTACATGTATGTAAAGGGTGATAGAAACAACTTTAAAGAAATGCTTTAAGAAATGTTCCACATACTTAAGTTTAGAAGCATGCAAAACATTCTTAAAAAAAGTTTTACTTCAATATATACAATGTATGTATTAATATTCACTCACAGAGATGGAGTAGGACCAAATTATACAGTAAACATTGTTTTATATTTTACAAAAATATATGTTACTGCTTCATCTGAATGATCTTTCAATCCGGGTAAAGTAGTACATGTACTTGTTTAAAGAAAAACATATTCAATATTTGTGGCTTATGGTTCATCTGTATACAAAATTAGTATCTGATACTGCAGGTAAAAGAAAAATGTGTTTCATTCTTCACCAAAGCTGAAAAATTCTTACACTTTGCTCAGTTTATCCAAGACAATTTTTCTCCTGATTGAAACTTGAGAGTAGCAGTCAATAAATGGTAGAACAATCTCATCATTATCAACGGCTTCACTATTTTCACCCTGTCAAAAAACAAGTAAGCAGGTAAACTAATGTTGCTCTTGTTAAGCAAGAGAAATGGCAAAAAAATCTGGCTCTCTTGATTCATGGCTAAATGGTATCGCTGCATCATGCTGCCCAGCATGGGAACAGGTATTATATTATGTTATTCACCAGGTGGTAGTCTGCACTAGAGTGCCATCTAGTGATTAAAAATACAGAACTTTGTCACTTTTATATGCATGTATACATGATACAGAAGGTGTTTTAATTTGTTTACATTTTTGTTTAAATACACCAATGACACCGATGAAAAATATATGTATATAATTAAATAATAAATGGATCTGTCAACAAGATACAGAAGCATGTATACATGTCCCTAAATATTGTATTAAAAATAATTTTTAAAATCTGTGATTCAGCAATCTACATGTATTTGTAAACATGTACAGATGTAGCGTCAATATTATCTTAATTAGTCACTTCAACCTGTTTTTTTTATTTTATCAATGATTTTTATCAATTTGTCTCTTCCAATCATTTTTGGGCATCCAAACTGTTAACACAATGATTACAATCAGCAATGGACTCAGCAATAGATACCATCACTTTGGATTTCAATAAGAATTCACTATGTTCAGCAGAAACTGTTTAAATGAAGAACACAATATTTGGATTCCAAAACATACTTATACATTGTCATATACCTGTTGTTTCTGTTTCTTAGTTGATGATAGATGATTGGATTCATCTAGTGACACTTTAATTGAACCTTTGTAGAATTCCCTGACTCTGAGATCAGCTGTTCTAGTCCGCTGAGCAAGCTCATTATAATCTGGTAATCTACCACACACACCTCTATCCTCAGTTACTTTATTTTCACCCAGCAGTTCTTCCTGCCACATATTCGCATCTACTTTTTTCGACAGTTCAGCATATTTCCTACGGAATTCTTCCTTACTTATTCCCGTATCGCCCTCCTCACTCTGCTTTTGTTGTACAATAAGAAATTCGACAGTGTCAGGTGTTTTCCATCCATGAAATGTATTGTTTATTACGTCTAATACACTTAACTTGGGTGGCCTTTTCTTTTTACCTGCTGACTTAGCAGTTGAACCTGTATCTGATGAAGAATCTGAAGTTTTTTCACTGGCTCGTTCACTTTCTGCCAAGTACACCTGCTGTCTCTCTGTCTCACTTTCTTGTAAACGTTTTATATTCTGCAGAACATCTGCACGTCTCGACCTTTTGCCTGGGCGAACATTCGTATTTGTCTGTAAAATCATCTTTGGAGAGCTTGTAATAGTGGGTTGTGTGGGGATCACATTCCCAGATGTCTCACTACTTTTCTCACTGTGTAGTTTGGCTTCAAGTCTCTCTCTTTTGTCCAATAACTCCATCAGAACATTTCTTTTTTTTTCTGCAGAATTTTCAGCTGTTTGTTTTGATTTATGTCCTTCTGTTGAAACCACTGGTGATGTCAAAACCTGTCTTTGAATGTTTCTGCCTTCAATCAAACTAAAATCATCTGTATGCTTTGAAGGTATGTCTTTCACAACATTAGATTTTGCAGCATAGGTTGCGGTATCATGAGTGCCGTAATCACAGTTAGTTATAGGTGGGGGTTGAGGATTCAGATGTAGCCTCTTCTCTTCGAGTCTCTGCTCTAATTGTCTGGTAATTTCAACACACGTGCTCTCATCACACACACTCCTCTTCTCAAATACCGCAACATTACTCTCCACTTTACCTTCAGAAATTGCGTCATCTGCAGATAAGTGTTCAGTATCATTAACATTTCTCATTGTACCTCCAGATTCATTATCTGCAGGTGAAGATTTGATGCCCATAGAGGCTAGTTCAGCTGAAATCTCATCTATAGGTGTTTCATCGTTATTTCGATCTTTATTAATCTCTTGTTTGATTGCTTCAGATGGTAAAGCAAGGACCACCTCACCAGCAGCTCCTCTGTAAACACAAATCACTGTTCTTTAACCTTTAACCCTTAGAACACTGATGTCAACTACAGTAGAAATTCTGTGTTTTTATTAGCATCTGTATAGCCCCTGATAATGAGCTGTTCACAGTAAAATATGCTTTCAATCTAAAAACGATGCTAAATTGGGAATTAATTTCACAAATAACAAAATTTTTCAGCCACTTGAAGTTGTGGATCGCGGTAGCGAGACACAACTTCAAGTGACTGAAAATTTAAATTGCATAGATCAGTGTTCTAAGAGTTAAGAAATATTTCTATACAAACCATAGAGACCAAAGGGTTTTCTCAATTTCAATTCATCATAAATGTCTTAAAGGGACCCCTTGGGATGAGACATTTTCAATGTTGTCAATTTTGAAAATTTAATTTATATAAAAATATGTAGCCTACTGATCTTAACTGAAAATACGAGAAAGTCAAAAAACAATTTTAAAGCACTAAAAAAAGAGTGAAATAGTTGTATTTCCAGGTCGTATATTGCCATGTAAACAAAACAAGTCAGCACTTCACATCACATATTCCCACGTATCAGACGGTCAGATCAGAGCATTCGCCGCGAATTGGTGTCTTATAGTCAGGACACGGGAAGACACCTGCAGCACTGATTGTCTACCCAACGCTGAGCCGATGCCATCAACATGTGGCCCAATGCTGTGAAAACATTCAATCGTCCTTCAGGTATACAAATAGTTTGTTTGGGTTTCTTCTGGTTTCATAGAAATGTTGATTAAAAATATTTGTAAAAATATAAAAATTCTGAAAAAAATAAAAACATGATCCGTGGGATACACTACTTCAGTACGGAGTTAAAAACGAATTGATGTCATCCCAAGGGGCTGCTTTAACTAGCTCTTCCTGCTTCATTTAAATTGCTATGGGTCTACAGCCATTATAAATATTTTACTCTTACAGTGCGGGGATCGATGTTAGACATCAGAATCTGATGTCTACAGACATCTGATTCTGATGTCTAAAGTTGATCCCTGAGCTGTAAGGGTTACTGTCATGTCACATCAGTACACAACATCTTCATATTATAGAAGTATAAATAACTATAAATCTTCATGTTTAACTCAGTATACGATGGATAATGATGTATAGTTTGGATATCAATGTCATTTTCCTATCATTTCAGATGTCTACTATATTGTAATCACTTGGAATACAAATTATATCCAATTTGAAAACTTTCAGAATGCAAGATTCAATTTAATGATTTTATGTGTCAAATGTAGGAATAAGGCCCCTACGGACAAACTAATTAGGCCAAAGGAACGTCCTGCAATAGAAGTAACACCATTCTGCATGACAGGACTTGAATCTGGATCTAGGATTTGTAAGTCATGCACACCCGTCAGAAGACAGATATACATCAGGTGTGCTATATTTTGAATGGCAATATGTACATGTATATCAGCGTACAGAAGGTGAATGTATAGCGCAACAAAACATATATTCAACATAACCAAAACATCAAACCAAATTTGCAAAGTATTAAATTACAGCATGGGAAACAAGGGTACATTTTATTTTAATATTAGAAATATTAAAAGTTCATAGAGATATTATCATAGTGTGTCTTACTTGTTTTTGTTGTTAGGCATAAGATGATAACTAGGCTGTCCTTCATCATCTCTCAGCCATAGCGCTGTGTTGGAAAGCTGGCGCTCAAAATATTGAGATCCTGTGTAGCATTGATTACTACAAAATTTCTAAAACAAGAAAATGTGTATGAGATAAAACTTTTGTTTTAAAAATGATTCAAGTATCTAGTGGTGATATAAGCCTAATAAATGAGAGATAGATTTTAGTCAAAATATTTTCACATCTAAATGAGCTGCTAAAATGTTGTTGTCATCACTCCAAATTAAAGTATGCATTTACTGTACTTAGTATGTTAAACAAGAGGACTGAAGTCCTATATCATCCCCCGCCATAAATTAGGTTAGATTTTTTGCGGTCACAAATATTTTAAAAGTCGATTTGCGATGACCATTTTAAATTTCAGTAAAATCACATGCACATTTCCAGATGGTGGGTAATGTGATTGTACAAAGTAAATTATTAGTGATTTCAATTTTTCAGTTTTGCGCCCACAAAAAAATATGAAGTTTATCCATGGCGGCCATTTTGAATTTCACTAAAACTTTAATATCGTGAGAAATTTAACCCGTTGAACACGACATCATTATGCTACTGCACTGTTTCTGAAATGAGATTATTTTATAACGTCACAGTTATCTCATGTAATAAGACCCGGAGATCTCCGGGGCTCGTATATGAATAGTCTCCCTAAATCACGGAGATCTCCGGGGCTCGTCACAAACGGGTTAAATAATTTCTGACTTTAAGTTTTGAAGTTTTTGCGCCCACAAAAAAATTTGCAGTTGACCTATAGCGGCCATTTTAAATTTTGGTATCATCTTTAAAAAATCACTTGCACATCCCCATATAGCTAGGAATGTCATGTTGAAATTTGAAAAAAATTGACCAGACAAATTTTTTGAGTTTTTGTGTCCCCCAAAGAATTAAAGTTGATCTGTGGCGGCCATTTTGAATTTCAGTAAAACCTTAAAAAAGTCACCTGGACATCTCCATATTGTGGGGAATGTGATAGTAAAATTTGAGTAATTTCTGACTTTAATTTTTAGAGTTTATGCGCCCACAAAAAAATTGAGTTGACCTCTGGCGGCCATTTGAAATTTGGTAGCATCTTTAAAAAATCACTTGCACATCCCCATGTTGCTAGGAATGTGATGTTAAAATTTCAAAAAAAAATTGACCAAACAATTTTTTTGAGTTTTCACGCTCCCCAAAAAATTAAATTAAAGGCCATTCTTTAAGTTTTAGAGAAAAATTGACCAGACAAATTTTTTGAGTTTTTGTGTCCCCCAAAGAATTAAAGTTGACCTCTGGCAGCCATTATAAATTGTGGTGGCATCTCTAAAAAATCACTTGCACATCCCCATGTTGCTAGGAAGGTCATGTTAAAATTTAAAAAAAATTTGACCAGGAGTTTTTGCGCCCACAAGAAAACGTGACGCCGGACAGAATCCTGGCGCGACTAAAATCCCCCTTCCCCTACGGGCGGGGGATAAAAAGGCACACTGAAAAAGTAATGTCAGCCTCAAATCATCTGTCAACGTATATGTACTGATGATGAAATCACAATAACTCATTTACTGTATTTATTCTAATAAATGCCCATACATGTATTCGTATAAACACCCACTCCCCTGATTTGAAAATAAAATCAACCATCATGGTGCACTATATAGCCATTAAAAACTAACCTAATCAGAGTCCACTGTCCTCTAGCCTCAGGAGGTACCGGTATTCTAATTAGTGTGCTTATTAGAATAAATATGGTACCTCTCCTAGTTTGTCAACATGCTGTCATAAGTGATACCAATAAATCGTCAGGATTTAAGAAATTTGTCATATTAGCCTTAACCTCTCAGCACCCAGTTATGTAGTCCCATATCAAAAATCACATCTCAATGGATGTGATTTTTTAGGTTTTTACATTGACAGATTATACCATCTTTTATTTCATTCCCAATAAAAGGGATTTAACTCTTTCGCTGCGAAATTATCTCAAAATGTGACGTCATATTGCGTAATTATTTGAAATTGACCCATTTTTTACCAGATCCGACATAACTGGGGATACCCAACCATAGTTATTATTTTATATTATGACGTCATTATCGAGTATGGAAGGCTTGAAGACATCCACATCCTCCCTATCACGCTTGCGTGCCAATAAGGTTGACTGGGAGCCGCCACAACCACAACCAAGTGGGTCACTTTACTAGTTATGTAATGTCGCAGTAATGCTACATCCGCGGTGTAGTACAATGTCGCATTAGTGCGACATCCGCAGTGAAAGGGGTAATCGGCCCAAAATGATATATAGTCATTAAAAAAATGACTATAGTCATGCTTAGCGGTGAAAGGGTCCTCTTCTTTCATTTATTCATATTTGTTTCCTTTGAAACTCGTACTTTCTAAGGAGGTGACCCAGACCACACCTTCAACCCTTTTAACTCCTGGATGCAGCTGTATCCTCACAAATTCCTGGGGGGGGGGGGGAGTGGAAGGGGATTGAAAAACAAATCCGAATATTTTGTACTGTCAGATTTGTCTGAAGACACCAGTAGGATGATCACATGGTAGATTATAATCTGCCGACAATGATTGAGAATTATCTACTTGGATAGTATTATCTACCAATTATTGGCCTGAAAAACTGCACATGAAACCCTTCTCTTTTCAGCTTGTTACATCCGCCGCTGATTGTGTCCATAAAAAACTAATCTTTAGACATCGTTGGTAATTAATAAAAAAGTTGAATGACTACACATAAGAAAAAAACTCACTTTCCTATCTGTAATATCATAAACTTGTTTATCTCTGAGTGATATGTGGTATTTCTTGTTTGGCACCTGTAAATAAAATAAAATGTTAATGAGATTTACTACTGTGAACAATTGAGTGATCGGGAATATATAATATATAACAAAATTGTCTAGAGTGAAAGTCAAGCCGATAAGTTTATTTAATTATATTTTAAAAATCTTTTACATGTTGTCACATTATTCACTGTCAACCAATCAAATATGGTACAACAGGTTGCCATTATTCATGTACCTGCCAACATAAACATTATTCGGCCCAATACTGATTCACTGCTGTGACAACACACAAACAATCTTGAACCAGTGTGATTCCGCTAGCCCATTACTTAAATTAACATGTCAGACAGTTACTTTAAGTACTGGTAATCACTGTGTTAGCTAGCGAGGTGTATGAGCGTGTCTTGCACGCCCAAAACCGTCGCAACATGCCCTAGAATTTACTACCACATCCTGTCAAACCTGTCCTACTTATAGTAAAGGGGTTGTTACACACCCTGTTACACACCCTCTTACACACTCCGAGATTTATACCTGTCAGCCCAATCCTAGCTAACACTGTGCTGGTAATACAGTACAAAAATTCAGGTCTGAGAGATTAAAACATAAATACCTATATGAGAAAACAAATAATAATTATATAAGAATTATATTCATTGCAATGAGCATTCACAAATAAAACTAAAATAATGCAGGGCACAAATCAGGGTGTGCAAATGCAGGATTCCCGTTGTTTTTACACTAATCCCGCACATCAGTTATCACATGTGCGGGATATTCCCGCATCATTTTCTGCCCTCCGTGGGTACAACATATGTCTACGACGCTGGCCCAACATCAAGCCAGCATTTTTTAAACTATTGTGTTTGCTGGGTGGCAGGTGATTAGACAATATAGCTACCTGCTACCAAACACTACTGGCCCAGGCAGGCAAAGTTGGCTGGCCAAGCGGCATATAGTAGGCACATAGTGGAGTTTTAAAAACTGGGGTTTTTTCAAAGCAGACTGGTCAACAACATAATCTATAGATCTACTCATGACCGCTGCATCTGGGGCGACATCTAAAATGAAAGCAACACTTTATTTTTTGTAATCACTTTGGCCTAGTTGTTTTTTTAATTAATCAAACACCCTGAAAACTCCCCTCAAAAATTGAAAAATCACCCCTAAAAATATTTCCAGGGCGGACAGTCCCCCCCCCCCCAAAAAAAATCTAAACCTTAATTTGTGCCCTGTACATGTTAAGCTTTTTAAATCCTCTTGAATAAATGTTGGTAATTTTTTTAAAAAAACAATGTTGTCACAAATCATTAGAGATTCAAATTTTAACACATTTAGGTTATTATGACAGAAATGTGGGAGAAGTGACACTCATAAATCTTGCTGTTCAGAACATTTTAGCAATACAATTTAATTGATTTCCGACATTGCCCGACACACTTTCGCCACAACATCTTGTGTGTTCTGTCAACTTGGCAACCAAACTTCAACCCTTAACCCTTAAAGCGCTGGAATTGTAAAAACCATGGAGATCTTAAGGTATTTTTAAATGTGAAATCAGCATAAATGTCTTAGTAAGCTCTTTAGGTTCATTTGAATACTTATGTCATGGGTCTACGGTCATTGTAAATGTTGTACTCTTTCAGTGCGGGGATCGACTTTAGACGTGGAAGAAACTTGGGTCACAATATTTCAAAGAAGTATGAAAGATGGCTGACAGTGCCCTGGGGGTGAACAAATATAACCTAAAAGGTTAATTAAATACATTTAATATTTGATATTACATACATTTATTTGAGTGATAAATAGTATTTGACCATTCTTCTGGAATATACCGGATCAATCCTGGGATGGAGCATAGTTATTGTTACTATACAACTTACACCACAGTAAATCTAAAATAATTTCAACATTCAGATAATTTAATAGTCATTTAGAATTCACACTTATTATTACCTGTACTTGGTGTACATTATACAAAATAGGTGATTACTACGTTGGATAATTCGGCTCCAAGAGAACCTAACACAAGTATTATGAGGCTGGCATGGAAAAGACTGGGCTCAGGCAGATTTTGAGAACAGCATTTGATGTTAACCCTTACAGTGCGGGGATCGACTTTAGTCGTCAGAATCTGACGTCTGTAGACGTCAGATTCTACACGTCAGATTCTGACGGCTACAATCGATCCCCGCAATGTAAGAATCAACATATTTCTAACAGCCATATATTTATAACATAGGTATTCAAATGAATCAGAAAGAGCTAACTAAGACATTTATAATGATTTCAAATTGAAAAAACCCCTTTGGTCTCCATGGTTTATACAAAATAATTCAGCGTTGTAAGGTTAATCACACTATGAGCGTTAGAAATAAGGACTGAAAGTAGGCTGAAACAGGTTGTCCGCAATTTTTTTAGGTTGTCAGTAAATTTAATAGAAATAAATGGAGTCGTATATCTCAGCAAACACAAACCATTGACACATTGAATCAATGCTAGACTTAACATGCTTAAGTTCAGTTTCATATCCAATCTAACTCCCACAGACAATGAGACATGACAGAAAACAAGACTGGCATGTATGGGGGCCAAGCTGGGGCTACGTAACTCACATTCTGCTAGTGCTATATTGAGACTGGGATCATGCCTACGTGTTAATAGTCTTACTAGTCTTAATAATTTAATTACCCTAATTATTAGGGCTATCCCTTATACGTGCATCCCCTTCCCTAATATAAAGGCGCCCCCCCCTCGTTTTTCAGGTAGGCTACAATGTATACTGGCTTGAAAAAAAACAATAAAATCTACTCTTTTGTCCCCAATCAACCAACCGGTTTGTTTGTAAAAGGGCGGCCGATTTTGCATAGAGGTTCGTTTGTTGTGGTCAGGTGCGTTTGATAAAAGTCTGCACACGCCACCAACAGACGCCAAATAGATGCAGGTCTAATGTAGGTCACAATTGCTGACGATGGCCCAGCATTAGAACAACACTGCACCAACGTCTCGTGCCGACCAGAGCCACGTGCATACATAACCTCAGGATACTGTGAAGATACACATCTGTGCTCCTGCGTGCGTTGTCAATGCTGGTTCAACATCGAAGACGACGGCCTTGTCTGTTTGCTATTGTATATTTCAATGAGAATATATGCATATCATGATAATCTGTCACGGCTATTTTTCACATCTGATGTCGGCACCTGGATTAAGTAGGCTGCCTGCTCGTTGAGTTGTGTCAGAATGACGACAGAGTCTCACTTTTGCTTACAACAAACGTACCGGTAATGACTGTTCAGTGATCATTGAGATTGACAGATTGATCAGCGCTTCAGCCTTAGACCTATAATTAACCACAACCTGTGAGGTCACTGCCACACTCAAGTGACACGTGCTGGTATCGTTCAGTTCACCTGGGAAACAAGACATTGCTTTGTCGGCAAAACCGTGTTGAAATACCGTTGTGAAAAAATGCTTCAAATTAAAAGTGGTTGTCCATACGGACAGCTGAATGATAATTACTCCTTGTCCGAGGCATAATCTGGTTGTCTTGGACAAGCGAAACGGCATTATTTCGAAGCTGACTATAATCATGATAATCATTACCACAGTACCAACCTTCATCAGGGATTGGCCACAAACAGGGTATCCACATTGTTGAATAATAGCTCTCTCATCCACAACATCCTTATAGTGATTGGGCTCGATAAACTTGGCCTGAAATAACGTACAGTATGTCTGTTGGCACAAAAAAATTATTCTATTTGATTATTTATTTCCTCCAAATACATAGACCTGCAAAAATCATCATAGTCGTAGGGAGTAAGTTTTATCATGTTTGTTATATTAATGATAAAAAATATAATCTACAAAGCTATTTCCCACAGTGTAACAAGATAAATAATTTTATTCTTATGATTATGTAAGTGTCAAATATAAGAGTGCTAAAAAACAAAAATAATCAACTTTCAACAAATGTCTATTTGTTTGGTACAGAATGTACTGTACATGTATGAAAAAAAATAGTAAAAAAGTGGGGTGAAACTTACAATTTCTAGTGGAAAATATGTCATTATGCTTCGCAAATTGATTAAAGAAAAAAATCTGCAATTGTAAGATGCTGGTTGTTGTTGATAACACATTTTAAGGCTGTAGTATGTATATGTGTGGGGCACAGATTTTATAATTATAAGGCCTATACAACACAAAATAATTTTACAACTGTTTACATTTTTACAAAGCTCCTACAGAAAATTTATAACTTATCGCAATCCTTTTCTCTAATATTTTCAACACAAGTACAAAGCTATAATCATGATAATGGCAGGGTGGTTAGTTAAAATTTTTTTTTAACTTGTTTAACTCACTGCTTCAAGTAACTGTTGCTCTGTTACAGGATTATCAAGCAGAGATTCAATCAATCTAAATGCTCTCTCTTCCAGTGCGACTCGCTGACGTATTTGTTCTTCCAACTGTGTTTGCCTGTAAATTAAAAAAGGGTAATAAAAATCTAAATGTTTTAAACAACTGATGAAGTACCCAGGCCTTGTCAAATCAGGTGCCCGGGAGCCCGGGGCTACCTGGTTGGCTAGGGGGGCTACCGATTCTCTTACAGTCGAGCCCGGCGGGCTACCGTCATATTTTGGTACCGACTATATGCATACTGGCATGACTGGTCACCCTTTAAACACCCTAACTATTTAACACTGATATCCCATGCAGTCATTTACAAGCTACATCATGTATTCCCATAATTATATCAGTATGGGTTGGATAAATAATCACTAAAACTAAAATATTAGACTAGTTTGACAAAGCAGCTGCGTTATTTGTTAAAATTAAAATACGGAAACAGAGCTTTGGGAAGCTTGTTTGTTTGTGATAGCCAGCCCTGGAAGCAGGCTGCCCGGTCTTCCGATATACCGATAGCTCAATGCAGACTTAAGTTTGTTGTTGAGTGCACATGGCTGCCCCACGTGACCTACATTGGCCACTCAGAATCTAGTTTACTGCTGCATGATTATGGGAGCCAATCACATGCACTGTACTAAGTTAAAGTGTGGTACTGTATATGAATGATGAATCAATTGAAGAAATCTGCTGCCTGCCTGATCAGAAATGAGAATGGGTATTCAATGGAAGCTGGACCCTTCTACATGTTGACCAGGGTGCTAGGTTTAATATTAATCTGTTCCTGGTGACCATGTTCTATTTCGCCATGATCGTCAGCAAGCAGTTATCAAGTGGAGTATCAGCAGAGATTGTTCATCTCTGGTATCAGGCTGACGGGCCTGTTGCTGTTTGGAAGGCAGACAGGCAGGTGTGCTTTAAAGGCAGATACTGATCTAGATCTGTAGGCCTTCCCTGGGCCTAGCATGTCTGGCAGTTTATTCCAGTCCTGTACTGACCTGCGTTTTTGGTGGACGTGAGTTAATTCGTCCTCATAATTTGATTTCCAGGACAAATGTAGCAGGGGGCTATTTTCTGAACATTAGCCTACTTGTCATTATTTAAAATCTTCAGGTATTTAGCATTGTTGATACGCAGACCCAGCTAAATATCGGTTGGCATGACTTGTTAGTTCCAATCGTCATATTTAAATCTTCAAGACACCTCAAACCTTTTTCCATAAATTTTGAGCTTCAGGAAGCTGATTTTCCAATTCTAGTGATCTCCCAAAAAAGATCACAATTTTTAAATTTGTAAAATAAGAGGGAGAACTTCTCCTCATACTGCTTCCTCAGCGTGTTATGTGCCAAAGCTTGCATATGGGCTACTGTCCCAAATGAGGGGGTTACCACAATTTCAACATTGATAGCCCGGCGGGCTACCATACATTTTAATAATTTGACGAGCCCTGGTACCGGTATTTATATCGTATGCTTGCACACACTGGCAACCCTTGTGAACAAGAACCATTATTCAAGCAATAAAATTGATCAAAGAGTTTGTGAAAATAAGATAAATTAGCCCAGCACAATAAATAGTCATTTTAATACAGTAGAACCTGCTATGAGCAGCCACTCTTATGAGGAGCCAACCTCATATGGGAGGCCACTTGGCCAATCCCCAAAATGACATTCCACTAAAAATAATATATATATAATATATATAATGAGTACTATCACCCATTTGAAATTGTGTCTCGCTACAGCCACACACAACTTCCAGTGGGTGATAATTACTGCTATTTTTTCGATTTGCGACCAAACATTTCTATATCTTGATTCCAAAAGACCCATTTTTATCCATTAATACAACAGATTAAAAATGATAGTCGCGCTGAGCAGGTTAATAATATAACATCTTTTGCTGTTGATGAGCACACAGTATACATGTACTCTGGTATACTCTAAATAATAACATAATTATCACACTATGTACTAAGGTTTATACTAGACTGACAGGTTTAGTCATAAATTACAGTTTGATAAAACATACATGATTGCTGTAAGACTTACATGCTTTGATAGCAAGAATGTCACAAAGCAATTGATAACTAAGTTTTAACACTTTCTCTGCAGGTAATATCATCATAATAATGCCTAGGATCTATAATGTCATTGAACAAAGTGGGGAAAGTCACAGCTGGCCATGTAGTAGTGTAATGAATTAAAATTAAAACCAATGACCCGTAGGACCAATGACCTGTAGGACCAATGGCCCTTAAGACTAGAGAGCCGTCCCCTTGCATAACTGCTGACATGCTAGAATAAATATTCGACCACATTCCACAGTTTTCACTGAGCAAGAAAAATGCTGTGCCAGATCAAAATCTGAGCTTATGATAAAAACATCCAAAAGCTGTGACCTTAATTTTGCAAATTCCAGCAGGGATACAGAAGCTAAAATATCACCCAGACACTTGAACTTTTTGAAGCAGCTGAATAAAACTACTGAGATGTGCTATCCGTATATATCAGGTTTTAAGATACATCAGGGCACCCAATGAGTGCCCCGCAATACTGTAACAGAGCAAATACATCCCATAACAATCAAAAATTTTGGCATAGCCTCCGGCCCCACTTTTTTTTTTTTTTTCTAAGTCTACGAGGGGGTCATGGGAGAAGAAAAATTTTGATGGATTCTAATCCTTATAGCCATGAAACTTCATTTTTACCCTCGGTGCGCCCCATGAGGAAGTGCAGGGCAGGCAAACTAAACTTCACCCAGGTTTTACCATGGGCGAACTAGTGCAGCCTTCCCCAGACATCTTCGAGATGCCCATATTGTTCTGTCCAACCGGTCTTAATGATGTCCTCCAGAACGTCCTCATAGGGCAGTGGACATAGTCTATTTGCATTTTTTGCATTTTCTTACAAAAACTAAAAATAACAATAAAAAAAATTATCAGAAGGGGCCACAGCATGCCTGTTCAACTTACCTCTTCAAGCACTTGTTGCAACAATTACGGAATTAAAGGCGAGAGCTGGCACCATTTTTCATAATTGCAAGAAATCTAATGATGGGAACCCCCGGAAAAGGTGATAAAAGTGCCATTCAAAGCAAATTACTTTTTAAATTCTACACAGATCATGCAGATGGCCTCATTTCCACCAGAAATAGTGAGCAAAAAGAACAAACAAACAGAGAAAAATATGAAAATATGTCGCACAGTGTATCTCAAATTCACATAAATCCTAAATAAACACGAAAAAATCCAACATAATGACTGTTTGAATGTGCCTACTTTCTTAATCTTTAATGGAGTATCAGGCGAAGAGTTGGTGCTGAGCGGCCGACCAGACTAATCGCTCAGTTGGCTCTTGAAAGCTGCTATTGATCTGGATTTAATAGCAGCTGGTGGAAGATGATTCCAATCGGGTATGGTTATGTACAAAAAAGAATTTTGTCCCAGCGTGGTGTTAGCTCTAATATGTTTGAATGATTTTTTATGTCCACCACGAGTTCTTTCATCTGCTGGGGTTAAAAGGTCACTGACAGGTACAGCAATTAATCCGTTTAAAATTTTGTACAGGCTTGTCAGCCTGAAGTTCTTTCTTCTAGTTTTTAAGTCAGTCCAGCCTAGATCTTGGATAAGAGCTGTTACACTTGATTTACGCTGGTAGTTGTTTGTTACGAAACATGCAGCAGCTCTTTGAATTTGGTTTAATTTATCGATGCCACCTTGCCTGTATGAATCCCATACAGGACAAGAGTATTACAAAACTGACTGAACCATTGACAAATATGCAAACACTTTTTATTTTGAGGGACATCCCTTTAAATTCCTCCTCAAGAAACACAGTGTGGAATTAGCCTTACTCGCAATTTTGGAGATGTGATCCCCCCATTCCAGGTTCTCACTGATGCTGACTCCCAAGTAAGGTGAATTTGTGACTTGTCCGAGTGTGACCCCTTTGAGCTGGTAGTCTGATGCTATCTCTTTAGCCCTGGGTCTCTAAGCTCGAAGGACAGAACATTTGGATGGGTTGAATTTCATCCCCCAAATGTCTGCCCAGCGCTCCAACTTTGTTAAGTCCTCCTGTAGCTTTTTTTGATCGTCCTTAGATTTTATGGGCCCATAAAGGAGGCAGTAGTCAGCAAAGAGTCGAACATCAGATGAGACCGAGGATGGGAGGTCATTCATATAGCATAGAAATAAGATCGGGCCAAGTACTGTACCCTGTAGTACACCAGAACCTACATTAACCAAAAAGCTACCATCTACTACTAGTTTTTGTGTCTGAGTGGTGGGAAAATTTTGAATCCAAAGTAGTGTAGGTCCCCTAATTCCGTAATGATCAAGTTTGTGTAGTAAACGTTGGTGGGGAACTACATCGAAAGCCTTACTAAAATTTAAAACAATTAAATCAGTTTGAATTTTGTCCTCGTAATTTTGAACCAGATCTTCAGTGGTCAGTAGTAATTGGCTTTCACAAGAGTGCTCTGCACGGGAACCGTGTTGCACAGAAGTTAAAATTTTGTTTTTGGTAAAGTAGGTCATGATGTTCTTGCAAATAATGTGTTCGAGCAATTTAGCACAAACACATGTTAAGGAGATCGGCCTGTAGTTAGAAGCAGTATGCCGAACCCCCTTTTTGAAAACAGGGGCTACATTAGCCTCGACCCATACATCGGGTAATTTCCCGGTCCGGATAGAGTGTTCAAAAATATTTGTCAAAAAAAGAGATATCTCCTTGGCATTTTTGAGGAGTAAATTTTGGAGCTCATCAGGTCTGGGTGCTTTATTGACGTTCAGTTCACTCAATAATTTAGTTATAGTCTACCAGATTATGTAATTTCAATATTATTCATGGGAGTTGTTGGTGGTCCTTCTATTTGGTAACCGGACGACTCGGACCCTATACCAACTCGGACCCTATACCAGCTCGGACACTAGACCAACTCGGACACTACCAACTCGGACACTACGCCAGACCAACTCGGACCCCATACCAACTCGGACCCCATCATTATATAACCAACTCGGACACTACTCGGACTCAGCTGATAGGCTCTATACTCTGCTATTGATGTTAATCGCGTTTAGGTGGTGTTATATCCACTGTTGAAGCTAATTGCGTTTTACATGGTGTTTTATCTACTGTTGATGCTAATTGCGTTTTACATGCTGTTTTATCTACTGTTGATGCTAATTGCGTTTTACATGGTGTTTTATCTACTGTTGAAGCTAATTGCGTTTTACATGGTGTTTTATCTACTGTTGAAGCTAATTACGTTTTACATGGTGTTTTATCTACTGTTGAAGCTAATTACGTTTTACATGGTGTTTTGTCTACTGTTGAAGCTAATTACGTTTTACATGGTGTTTTGTCTACTGGTGAAGCTAATTGCGTTTTATATGGCGTTTTATCAACTGTTGTAGTTAATTGCATTTTATACCGTGTTTAACCCTTTAACCGTCGGTGCCGATTTTATTCGGTTTTTCACTTAATTATTATCACATTCATTGCCGCCTTTTAATAATTTGGCGGTTAAAGGGTTAATAAAGATGACTTTTTAAATAGAAACTCTACCACGCATATTTTAGCTAATATTTTTAATGTATATACTGTGATATCTTTTATCTGTGATACGTTCGTATGTAGTATGTAATATACATGTTTTCCTCACATTGGAAATCGTGAGTCCTGTTATTAAGCATACGTCTGCTCCTGGGACAAGGTAATATTAAATACTATTTATCAAAATAGAAAAGAACAAGACAATACAAGCAGCATGACCAGTGACAATATTTTTTAATAATTATCAAAACCAGAAAAAATAAAACAACATGGCGGTGACTAAGAGCAATCTCAACCCTAAAGTCCGAAAAAACGCTCATAACTTTTTAATGACTGTTCGGAAATGTATCAATAACATCAAATAGTACATCAAAACACCACACACATTCCTTTTCATTGACATTTCGCGAGCATTAGTGGAGCGAATTAATCAAAGATTCGCAACTCATCAAAGCCGTTGACATTTCACGAGCGACTCTCGCTGACAGGTCTGAATTAGCGATCAACTCACATGAATCCTCATCACAACACCTGAGGTGCAAGGGGTGGAGCGGGTGAGTTCACCAAAGACTCGCAACTCATCAAAGCTGTTGGCATTTCACGAGCGGCTCTAGCTGTGAGTTCACAGTTAGACCCCTGGATATATTTTAATATTTGTTCTTGAATATGGGCCGTATTGTTAAAAGATATTTTTGTTAAATAACTGATATTGGTAAAAAATTAATCACATTAATTTTAATAGTAGGCTCTTTCGGCTAAAAGATATTTTTTGTGTTAATACTAGGTAGTGCATGGTTGCTTGTTTGGATAGACGCGACAGACATTTTCAACTTTCCGTGCTTTAAAAATCATTTTAATTGAAAATGCAATTAAAATACATTTATATTTATTCTTTGTAGGGTCCGAGTTGGTTTTCGACGTGTCGGACCCTATGCCAGCTCGGACACTATTTTACCATTACCAAGTCGGACACTGCCGTGAACCAACTCGGACACTGTTTGTAGCAGGGTCCGAGTTGGTTAGGGTCCGAGTTGACCCGGAACCTTCTATTTTAGGCATATTAAATACTGAGCAAAACTGTTGCCGTGCTGGTTGAGGATTTCGGCCTTGCGCCTGCTGTCTGAATGCAGTTGGCCATCAATGCAATAAAGGTTAAAAGGAGAGACACCACAGTCCACACCTATCCTGGCTGTGATTTTATATAGCGCCAGAAAGGCTTTAAATTTTAAGTTTCCAGAGATGTTAAAAGTTTGTCGTTAATAAAAAATATTTTGTGTGATAATATCATTATTACTTTTCAGCATACACATGCCGTGATTTCGGCTTATTTATGTGGTGAGACCATGATAAGCTTGTGTAGACAGTGCAAAAGTTAGGCCTATCACTGATTATCGCTCATTAAAAAACTCGTGAGGCTTGACAAATCTTGTTCACCTTTCATTGTGGTGTGAAGCAGTCAACGTCTTGCCTTTTAAAAGGGTTTCTTTTTTAGCTTTATAAGACTTATCTTTACTAGATCTATCCATTTTGCTCGTATAATCAGTTGATAATGAAGTTTACAGGTAAGTATATTTTTCGCAGCCTCAGCATGTTGCATATTTTGACAACAATCAACATTCCAGAATTCGCTTCTTCTCGTGCTTAACATATGTGCAAGCTAAAAATGAGACCCAAAGTTCTGGGACGTGAATTAAAAAATATTATATATTAACCTATAATTTTCAAATTTTGAAAATAAGAAATAAGTTTTAATCAATTAGCCTAAATGGAATGGAAAAATACGAAATTTTGTTTGGACTATTTCAGTTCTACGTAGAAAAATATATTAATCCTGCATAGGGCCTACCAGTTTTGAAAAATAATTATATTATTTTTGTATAGGCCTTCTGCGTCATCAGCTGCATCAGAAACACATAAACTCTCTTCTGTATTTTTGATTGCATGCTAGCGCTGATCTCGCTGCGCTCGCCCAGAGACGTTGTTTACTCAGCTATTGGCATGTATGCTGAGCTTGATATATGTATCTTGATTCTGCTTCTGCTATTTACGTAGGGCCTATACTGGCAAACTCCAATATGTATAATAATGAAGACGCGAGAGCCAGGCATGCATGCGTGTGATTAAAAACTTAACTAGTATTTTGGAGTACATATGCCTAATAATATGACTGGGGTGGGTAGCCTACAGCCAACTATTATTTGTGAGTAACAGGTTCCCAACTTCGAACAAAGGATTAACAAGACATCGAGTTTCCACCGTTTATTCAGCAAAGGCAGTAGTAAACGTGACGCACGTGGTATGTACAATGACGAGTGAAGGTTAGATCCATTGAAACGTGAGACAGTATGCCTACTACCTCCATAGGCTATAACGCAAACATCGGGACTATGATGGGGTGGCATTATGGTGAGGGAGGTGATTTAGGCCTTTGAATATATGAG
The DNA here is from genome assembly GCA_964017125.1 of Flabesymbios commensalis. Taxonomy (NCBI): domain Eukaryota; kingdom Metazoa; phylum Annelida; class Polychaeta; order Terebellida; family Flabelligeridae; genus Flabesymbios; species Flabesymbios commensalis. The sequence goes on from OZ024905.1 coordinate 55,531,101, forward strand.
AGATGATTACCATTAATTCTGATACATATTGGGTGTTCTCACGTATTCTGTTTAAAGGGACATGCCCAGGTCTACAATCAATCAACATATAAACCTCTTTATTCTACAGAAACAGCCTTGGTAAAAATTCACAACACCATCTGTATGAACATGGACAGTGACAAGACCGCAACATTGGTCTTGCTAGACCTGCCGGCAGCCTTTGACACCTTGAACCATAGCAGCATCATTGAGCTTTTGTCTGGCTGGTATGGTATTTCTGGAACAGCTCCTAATTGGGTCCGTTCCTACCTATCAAATCGAGTGGAAAGGGTTAAACTTCTGAATGAACTTGGGGAACCATTTAGGACGGATTACGATGTCCCCCAGGGCTCTTTCCTGGGACCTCTCTTATTCACTCTATATACAACGCCCCTAAGTAGTGTGATCAGTAGGCATATCATCTGCCACCATCTGTACGCTGATGACACACAGATTTATCTTTCTCTCTCCAAGACAGACCCTGAGATGTCACTGTCGCTGGTCCAGCAGTGCTTGCAAGACGTCTCCGACTGGTTGATACCTAGCAAACTCAAATTGAATCCTGACAAGACATTTGACAAGGATTAATTTGAAGAAACATAATATCAAAAGTCTGTCGATCAAGCTACTATTATACGTGATTTGCGTCACTTGCGCAGATGTTTAACAGTGGCAGTGACTAAGACAATAACAAATTCACTTGTGTCGATCAAAGTAGACTATTGTAATCCCATCCTCTATAACATCCCAAATCGCGAAATAAACAAGCTACAGACCGTTCAGAGCTGCTTGGCCAGGGTTGTGACCAGTTATCCAAGATTATGCAGAGTTACACCTTTGTGTTCAGCCTCCTTGCTCAGTTCAAAATAAAATACAAAATATGCACCCTCACATATAAAGCAATACATAAATGTCAGCCAGTATATCAAAATAATCTGCTTAAACCTTTAAACAGAACCCGTAATCTGCTCCATAGATTATGATCAACTGGTTGTTCCCAGAGTGAGTTTTATTATGGGTAAAATGGCTTTTTCGGTTGCAGCCCCCCCCCCCCAGCTCTGGAATTGCAGCCCTCATGAGATTAAAAAATATGAATCTTCACAGTCATTTCGGAAAAAATTAAAAACCTTATAATTATTTCTGCCAAGCTTTTCCATCCTGAATTCTCTGTGTCCCGGCATACTAGATCTACGAATTGGAACGGCAAGGGAACAATGATAACGAGCCTGATTCGGATTTGCAGCACCTCTGAGCTCGGGACACCGAGGATTTAGGCGCATTAGAAGTTTTTCATTTCATCATCCGCCAAACAGGAATGTCAGCCAGTAAACAAAGACGTTGTATTGTCATAGGAGCTAAACGCAGCATTTTAATTCGCCTAATCAAGACAACACTCACCAGGTGGCAATTCTAATAAAACGGATACGCTTTCACCAGGTGGCAGTTGCGAAATCCACTTGAAAATCACTATGCGTCACTATAGATCGAACAAAAACGGTCTACAAATGCAATAATGTAGTTGGCAATGTTCCTGACAGTGTAGGGGCCTACTTGAAACTTCTGATGTGAATAATTGTGCTAATTAGCAAATACAACAGGTTTTCTATGGCAGCGATGAACCTTATTTTTTTTTGCACACACTTGCCTAGTGCCAGTGATAGCCACTGTAATTACGTAGTGTCATATATGGCCATTCTAATATTAAGTTTTCTGTGCAAATAGTTGAGAGACGTGTCTCACTCGTGTCACCTGTGCCTTCACTAGTAATCACTCTACAAGCTGGGGCTGATTGCATCATAGATGATATTCTGACTTGTGACGTATTTACTGTCGCCAGCCACATGTGGACTTAAGCCTCTCTCACTGGCTTCCCAGCATGCTATTTTACGAATATGAAGCCATTTCAACATGGATATGAGGTTGAAATCACGTTGCAACGTCGGCTAACCTCAATACAACGTCTCATCAACGTCGTATTTCCGCCGTCGTTTTATTAAAAAAACACCAACATCATTACAACGTCGTATCGACATCATGCTTGAAACGATGTTGAAATCAGTTTGAAATCAAGTTAAATCCTGTTTAAATCACGTTGAAATTATGACATTGAAACAATTTTCATAGGATACCTGAGTAGGCCTATTTGAAAGTCATTTCAACGCCAGTTTGCAATTTTTCAACATTATTTCAACGTTGAAACAACGTCGTTGTGCCTGCTGGGTTAAGGTAACGCGTGAGGGCGTGGCTTTATCCATTTTCATAATCGAGCACCGAGAGTGGGCACTCGCACCAAATCCTTAAGAGACAACAGACATGTTCTGAGTGATTTATAAAGATAAACTAACTTCCCGGGACTAACTTACAGAGAAGGGTCCCGGCCCGCCTCACTTCATGTATCAGTGACTGGCGCTCACGTACTCATTATGCTTTGTTTATGAGTTTTTTTTCATTTCAGGGATTTTACTTGTTTATTGGTTTGACAGTTTACAACACATCATCAACCCCACTATGTATCAATCCAGGATTGTGTATTATGGAATTGTTGCGTTGGAATAAACCCATGTACACATGCTCACTTCTTTCTTTGATGCTAGATCTGTCTCGTGTGCAGTGTCTGAGCACGACGGGCGTGCTGGTGTGCCTTTGCTTTAATGTGCGCTTTGACTAATGACCCTCAGATTGGACTTATTTTTACTCACAGATATTTTAATTCTGGACATTGAAATGTAACTCTCAACGACATTGTCAGTACAGCACTGCAGCACGTAGGGGGGCCTACACCTAGCCTTTGCACTGCATACACACGCCACTGTGTCGACAAAGCCAGACAGTCTCTAGTATACGCCGCCAGTCTTCATGACAACTAGACCACACGTACACCACCACTGACTGTCATCAGTCATTCAGACAGTAGGCTTACTACACACATTGTCTCTGCTGTTTCCAGTAGCGGTATTGAGATTCATCAATTCTACATTCCAGACCATGTGATTACCATTGTTTCTGACTCTTCAAGTCCAAGCTTCACGATTCCAGTCTACTACTAGACATCTACTCTCGCCGTGAGCAGTAAATAAACCTCATGTAATTGTAATACATAATTTTTATGGCCTTTTCGAACATTTAAATCAATATTGTGCTACTAACTTTCAATCAGCCATATGCCTACTTAGCTATACTGCCAAGATTTTTCTATTAAAGGATTTGTAGTCCTAAACATTCCTTGGCTATCAAAATAATTTTTATTTTATGCTTATGTGATTTCGATATGCTATGTTGCTTTTTGCAGTAGTTAAGCATAATAAATCGTACGATATGTGTGGAACTCTTTTTTTGCTCTGTAGAAAACCATGTTTGCCAAATATTGACGTAGGTTTTGCTACAATGTAGTCAACGCATATAGCCTATACATAATAAACACGTTGGAGGAAATGTCACAACTGAAGTATAGAATAGATGACAAGACAAATTTAATGACTGTAAGCTGCTACTCAAGTAGGCTGAGGCTCTGTCACTAAAAAATGGTAGGTGGTCTAATGATAGGAAACTTTGGAAATAAAAATTAGAATTAACACTGGTAAGCAGATACTGTATTTTGGCTTTGCATAGGAGGATAATACTGCGCTATCATGTCTGCTTGTAAAGATGGATACAGCGCCTGGGATGTGGCGCAGTAATTTGCATGTGCGCCGTGACGATGAGTACACAGCGCACACAGATTTCGCTGATGATTCAGAACCTCCTTCATCTTTGGACGTAGGTCCAACACCTTCTCTTCATTTATCTCCATATAATGTTGTATAAAAGATGACATATCTTTTGCTATTAGTTAATTGTCAAGATATATTTTAAATACATTAGTAACAGTTTAAAAACTTTAGCTTTGGTGTTTAGGCCTATGCTCTTGATCCTTCTTTTTGAGATATAAAATGTTTGATTTCTGTGATTTTTCTTTGAAATTTTAGTGGACAAAGCATTCTGAATTAGTGATTGTTTTCTTCTGTACAGTTTTAAGTAAACTTGTTACAAAAATTCCATCTTAACACAGATATTCGTATGGGATTAAATTCAATCCACCTTTGTTAGCAATAGTAACCACGTTATACAGTTAGGTGTCAAATACAGCCGTGTCACGATAATCTATTAGTCATGTTACTCCACCCCAATGCTGTACAATGTGGCATTGTATAGAACCAAGCACTGCAGAGAAGTTGCTGAATACTTATGGTCAAAAATGATTATCAAACGAGTAAATGTTCACGATGATTTAACAATTTTCTCAGACACACTTTGACCTGGTTTTACTGGTGTGCATGACTGATATAGACCAAGGTAGATGGTAGTGTAGCCTAACACACGACATCACTGTCAGCCTCGTTTCCGTCGTCCCCTCTGAAACCTATGTATACAATTTTCAATATGGCGCCGCTCACAGAATTGACTTATTTCCTATTAAATCGATAGTTCCATGGCCTAAAAGTGAACCTATGGTTATGTTTATATGTTGATTTATAGTTTTCAGAAACAGTAGCATTCATCCTATATTGATAGTGAACAGGATGTTTAGGACTATAAATCCTTTAACTTAATTTATTCAACTTTCGCCTTGCTATAGTGACTCTCGAACATTACCATTAGATACAATATCGGATACACTTTTGCTGCTAACTACTATTGGAGAATTTTAATTGCCCTCATATCTTTTATACTTTTAAAATACAATAAAATATTGTGCCATTGGAAATATTGTGTTTGTGTCCTTGCTCAATTTACCAAAACGATAGTTATGATAATAACGGATTTTTGGTATGACGCAAGCGACACCTGGTGAATGGGAGACATATATATCAGGCTTCGGGATAAGGCCACGTGAGCCCAGAATCCATGTATATCGGCACAATGATTCAACCGTCCTTTCTGTACTAGATTCACTTATGAATCACTTGATTCACTTATGAAATTTACTTTCCTCCCTCCTTCCTTTTTCAACTCTTTTATCTTACTGGTGGACATGCATACCTCTTTATTGGCGTAATTGGCCAACAAGTACAAATTTGAACTGTTTTATTTCAAACTACACCTAATGAGTAATAATATTATACATGTATGCGATATTGTTGCGTAACAATAAATGTTGAAATAAAATTAATAAGTAACAATAAATGGTAAAATAATATAAAACCATTGCATAAATTGACTATGTTAGGTAACAATAGCATACCCGTATTACATTTGTGGTTTGTGATATATTTTGTGTAACGATTAGAGATAATTATATAACGGGATACAAGTGTTTTTATATCAATGTACAAGTGATTGTCTTTATTCCTACGCTATTGATCACTAGCATATTTTTATATAAAATACATTTGTATTTGATAAAACTATTTTATGTTTTATAAATGCGTCAAGTAAGCTAATATTCAGTGACTACTTTGCCGATTATTTGTGTATATAGTACTTTTATTGAGAGCCAACAATTTAGCATGTTTAATATGGTATATTGTTGGCCTCATATATTTTATACTTTGAAATAAAATAAAATATTTTACCATTGGGAATATTGTGTTTGTGTCCTCGCTCAATTCACCAAAAAAAGACATTTAACCCGAAAGAAAGTTGCTACCAATATGAAAAGTGACAATTGTGATAACCTGTTTATTTTCAAAATGAGACATTAAAGTGACCAATAGAAATATAGACTGTCTATAGTCTAGTCTAGAGGACTAAAAATACTCAGGAAAGACAAAAAACAATATCACTACCTATGTACCTGCGTGAACCGAAGCTGTTTACAAACTTGCACATGCCGACAACAAATTACGAAAACGACGCTATTGAAATGAATGACAGGGTTTTTGGGCCACCAGAAATACCACTATCACACTCACACAACATAACACATTGAACAGGTGCCCGTGCGCAACATGGTGAGAGTATGACAGCTCTTTATGACGTAAATATATCTAGGTCTAAAATATTCACCAAGAATGTAATTGATGGTAAACGTCTGTATGCTGGCCATATAATCTAAACGTTTCACATTGATTTTTTGTAAAATAAATTTACATAGTATATTTAGAATATTATAGCAAAATGTATGCTTTTCTTAAATGCGTTAATAATCGTTTCTATCTATGCTCATAGCAAAAACGGTTGTTTGTTTAATATGCTTTGTCGGACATCATATAATGGAATAAATGTGTTATATAATTATAATATACTGATTTGATCATGGATATATACAAAATATTGACGATTTTGGACTGTTGCCATGGAAACCGTTTCTAGAGAGTAGGGGGTCGTTTTCAAGAGGTATGATAACACCTTTAAATTTATGTCCCAGGTGTTGCCTGTGTACGTAGAAAGTTATATCTGTATTGGAATAAAAAAGTAAAATATATCTGAATATTTGTATTGCGTTATTTTTTGTTTTAATATCTGAAAAAACGTAGGCGTGAAAGTGTTAAGTTCAATTATTTGGCAAATTCGACCATTTAACACATAAACTAGATTAAGTATAAGTGTGGTTATGGGATAAACTTCACTTGTGTCACCAGTGTCTGTACTGCAGACACTGGTATTCATCCTCCGACTAGCTAATATTCACCACCAGGGGTTACAGTTTTCACAGCCCCTGTGGGTACTGCTGCGTCCAGATGTGTGGAAAAAATCTTCTTTCAGAACGGTGTCCTCGAAGAGTGCAAGATAACCCGATTCATGTCATTGACGCTTCTGACAATGAGATAAACATATCTAGGCTGAATATACACTGATATATATATACCGTATAGTAAAAATTATGCTTAGTTAATACTTTTGAAAACTCCATTAAAATAATTATTAATAAATAAAAAAAATAAAAGTGGAACACTCTTGGATACCCTCTAACTGGTATGGCCCGCAATACATGTACATATTCCCGCTTTCTGGTACACAACTGACCAATCAAAATCTCCCTTATTGCACTTGCTATTTATGAAACTCTGGTTGTTAAATGTTGACGTAAGAGACGACGGAAACCCCTGGTGTTGAATATTTTCAAATGTTACGAAAAAGCCCAGTGGGTGACTGTGACACTCACTGATAAGCCTAGTGTAGAGATGAACTCGACTTACAGATTATTAATTCTTACTTAAAAAAAAAGTTTTTGTTACTGTTGACAAAAGAAGTTATGTTGCTATTAGAATCACAATTAAGGACATCGAGCTCTTAAGATGATGCGCATGTCACGGTTTTGAATTTTCTGTAGTTTACCCATGTTAGTGTCACTGGTTGTTCCCCGGGCCATATAGTACAACAGTAGTCGAGGTGTGGAAGAGAAATGGTGTTGAACATTAGAGCTCCTATGTTGAGTATCAGTCTGGAGGAGGGGAGGAGAGGCTAGTGGACTTAGTCAACCAGCTCACTCCTGAGCGCTACCACAATTTTTTATTCTATGGCAGCTGCCGGAAGGGAATTCCAATCAGGGATAGCTCGATGCCAAAAATTTTTTTGTTCTAGTGTGGTGTTAGCTCTAAGATGTTTATAAGCCTGATTGTGCCCACCACGTGTTCGTTTGTCTGCTGGGATTAAACGGTCATTGATATGAATTTCGACTAGCTCATTCAAAATTTAGAGCATAGGCCTACCTAAAAGTCTAGAATTTTTACTCTTGTTTTCAAGTCAGTCCAGCCCAGGTTCTGAATGAGAGATGTCACACCGGCTATTTGTCAAAGTATTCAGGTGACAAATAATGCTGCTGATCTTTAATTTTTTTCTAATTTATTAATATTTTTTGTATAAAGGGGTCTTTAACTGCTAAAGAGTATTAATCTAAGGTGATCTGACCAGGGAGAAATAGGCAGTCTCCCTTAGTTTAGGGGGACATGCCTTTAGGTTCCTCCGAAGGAAACCCTGTGTGGAATTTACTTTACTTGTAATTTTGTTAATGTGGGACTCCCATTCCAGGGTCTCGCTAAGGCAAACACCAAGATATGGTGTTGATGAAACGTTGGCTAGTGTTTCGCCTTCAAGGGTGTACTCAAATTCCAGAATTTTATTTTGGCCTGTACACCCTCAAGACCGATCATTTCGAGGGGTTGAAACACATCCCCCATCGCTCTGCCCAGTCCTGTAACTCAGATAGGTCTCTCTGCAGCTGCTCCTGATCTGCTCGACACTTTATCGGGCGATACATGAAGCAGTCATCTGCAAAGCAATGAACCTGTGAGGAGACCGTGGAAGGGAGGTCATTAATATAGATAAAAAAGAGTAGGGGTTCGAGAACAACTAGTAGCCTACCCTGGGGCACACCAGACCTCACTCGAGCTGATTCTAAAGAGCTGCCAAGCATCGACTATTACTTCTTGGCCTGGGTTCTATTGTTCAGAAAATGTTGAATCCAATTAAGAGTTGTTTCCCGAATTCCGTAGTGGTCAAGTTTGTGCAAGAGGCGTTTGCCGGAGAGTGTTTTTTGAAGATTGGGGCAACACTAGCCTCTACATAGTCATCTGGTAACTTGCCTGTCTGTAGAGATTGATCGAAAATAATTTTAAGAAAGGGACTGGCCCAGTCTAAAATCATCAAAAAATCGATGATTTTATTCTGGCTTCTTAATATGACCATATGATGTAAACATGTCCATAGACTAGAACTGCAAAGTTTTTAAATTTTTCTGCTGCGCATTCGCCAGTTAGGCTAGATATAGAGACGAAATTCCCGTATTTCCTATTTTTGACATGGTTGTCAATAATTAAAAATCAGGAATTTCGTTTCTATATCTAGCCTAACTGGTGAATGCGCAGCACAAAAATTAAAACACTTTGCAGTTCTAGTCTATGGACATGTTTACATCATATGGTCATATTAGGAAGTCAAAATAAAATCACCGATTTTTTTATGATTTTAGCCTGGGCCAGTCCCTTTTAGAAATCGAGTGTACCAACTATATTTAGCCTATGTGTATCAACTTCCCTGTATCTAGCCTCTATACATGTAGCTTTATTCATGTTATCATCCGGTTCGAAAATATTTTTCAATAAAGAGCTGTAACGTTTCAAAAATCTTGAAGAAGAAGTTATTGTTCTAATTTTCATGATCGCGCCTCAAGCTAGACTCCATGATCCTCGTTCAGAAATTGTCGAAAAAGGGAAATGGACGTGCCACTTCAAAAAAGGAAAATACTATGCGTAAATTACCCAGGTGTAATTGTTGACCCACAGAAGGCGCTTGAAACAATAGGTGGAGAAGCTAATGTGTCGAGAGTATGTTTGAATTCAAATATTTTGTGTGTAACTGTAAGAAAAGAAGGATAGAAATATAAGTTTGTCAGCCGCTGGGCGATAATAGAATATTTTCTCAGTCACATGTCACTATCATGACTATAGAGTAGACCTATAGACTAGACTACATTATTCTCTCAACAATAGACTAGTTTCTTCTACCCTGGGCCACAATTGAATTGAAAATTGTTTTTATTTTTCCACCACATTCAAAATACATTTTAACAAATCACAAAAAAATAATAAAAAAACAATTTGTATCTTAAGCTTAAACAAACTTTGTTGTAAATGTAATCACACAAATTATAGGCCCCTACTGGCCCTAGATCTACTGCAGTACTGGAAAAACAGAGAGTTACAGAAGATAAAGAACTTATTAAAATGTAACACTGTATGTATATTTTAATTGAGATATAGTCTATATTTCTATACTTTAGTTTCATTTTCCCGAATGAAAAAAAAACCTGCACTAAAACACTTGATATTCCTATCAAATAAACAATATTTGAACAAATAAGAATAAATCTACAATAAACACGATAAATTGTTACTACCGTAAGGTCACCTAAAGTCGTGACGTTCGGGAAAATTCCAAAAATCGCATTAGGAATTTATGTTATTTAAAGACAACTGTCGGCGTTTCATGTCAACTGTTTATACCAATAGAAACTTCAATATGTCAAGAATCAAATAGCAGTGTTGTTTTTAAAGAAAATTTCCTAAAAATACACAAATAATTTTTTTTTGAAATACTACTCCTCAAATGACGGACTTTTGCATCCGGAGGTGAATAGTCGTCACATATGGTGGCTTTATGTCGCCACGGAGGCAATATCCCGCCACCAACATACACAGGGGTGTCTTATTGTCGCCATGACCTCAGCAATGTATACATTAATTTCATCATATGAGACGATATCGATTATATCATATTCAAAAGGGGTAAATTGTTTAGTTGAGTTGCAAGTAGACATAATTATTCAACGTGCTAATTAAATACACGAATAATTAAAGAATGAAATACAAAATTGCAACGGCATCTTATTTCAACAAAAGACCAAGCAGCCGGCTACCATAATCCCCCGCCCTGCCCGCATGATAGAAATTTTACAGGGCAATCGCCAGTCAGTGGCCTGTATGAAGATGTCTTGGTTTGAGCAGTCCTAAATTACAGAAGGAAGAGAGTACCAGTGTGGGTGCAGCGACAGAGAAGGCTGTTGATCCGTTCATCGTTATTTTACGCTGCCAAAACCTAAAATGCCCTCCATGTTTTTAAGTTTCACACAACCAACTTCGCCTGTGGAGGCTGAGGGAATGTAGGCCTATGAGTTGGAGGAAGAGGAAAAGGAAGAGAAGGAGAATAATGTATACGAGGAGGAATAAGGTGAAAGGAAGTGGAGTAGAAGGAGGAGGAAATGAAATGAATCGGGCTTTAGGCCACCTTTGTGCACATATAGGCTAAACTGGGCCAGGAGAACCTCCTGAGGATGGTGAGATGATTGAGATGACACTGTCCTCCAGACACAGGATTCGAAATTCGAGCCCTGGCGGTCTGAGGCCGAGCACGCTACCTCTCGGTCACGGAGGCTCTCCACAATACTGACTTTCACACGTGGATGGGGAAGAAACATTTTTGTTTCTTTCAAACCGCCGAGACTGGGAACCGGACCCCGAACTCTGGCGTGAAAGGCAGCGGTGCTAACCACTACCCTAGGGCCCCCGCCCAGAAGGAGGAAGAAGACGAAATCAAAATAAAAAAAGATGAAGAAGGAGGAAGAAAGGTAGAGGAGAAGGAATATAATTAAGTGTAAAGACAAATAAAGAGCATAAAGAGGACGGAGAAATGAAATGAATCGGGCTTTAGGCCACCTTTGTGCACATATAGGCTAGACTGGGCCAGAAGAACCTCTTGAGGATGGTGAGATGATTGAGATGACACAAGAGGACGGAGAGTAGAGGGAGAAAGGAGAAGAAGGAAGAGGAGGATGAAAAGATGGAGGTGGGGTGTATGATGAAAATAAATAATATAGTGTGAGAGGGTGCTGAAGGATGAGGAAGAGTAAAAGGAGGAGGGGATGGGCGGGAAACGAAGAGTGGGTGGTAAGGAGGAATAGGGGGGGATGAGAAGAAGGAAGAGGAGGAGAAAGGAGGCGTCTTTATCGTCACCATTTTCCTCCTAGTTCTCTGAAGTTACAGTAGGTCAAGAAGGAGGATAGTAACAGGAGCATAAGGAGCCAAACTCCTCCTCCTCAAATTTCTCATCCTCCTAATCCCCCCCCCCCCTCATTCTCCCTTCCCTCTTTTTCTCTTTTAACTTCTTCCTTCCTCTTCTTTTCTCTATCTTCTCCTTCTATTCTTCCTACACATCTTTCTCTCTTTCTCTTATTTATTCATCCCCACCTTTTCCTCCTCCTTCTCGAATCTTCCTTTTCTATTTTCTTTTTGTCTCCTCCTATAACACTTCTTTTTTTCTCTTTTCACCCTCTTTCTCTTTCAACTTCTTCCTTTCTCTTCTTTTTTGTATCGTCTCCTCCTTCTATTCTTCTTTTTACTTCTCCTCATCTTTCTCTTTTTCTGCTCATTTATTCATTCTCTCCTTTTCCTCCTCCTTCTCCAATCTTCCTTTTCTATGTTCTTTCTTGTCTCATCCTTCACCACTTCCTCTTTCGTCTCCTCTTTTTTCTTTTCTTAGTCTCCCCCTTTCCACTTTCTTTCATCCACTCCTCTTTTCTTCGCCCCAACTTCTTTGTTCTCCTCTTCCGTCTCCTCCTCACTCTTTGTCTTCCTCTTCTCTCTCTCTCTCTCTCTCTCTCTCTCTCTCTTCGTCTTCCTCTTCTCCCCCTCTCCCCCTCTCCCCCTCTCCCCCTCTCCCCCTCTCTCTCTCTCTCTCTCTCTCTCTCTCTCTCTCTCTCTCTCTCTCTCTCTCTCTCTCTCTCTCTCTCTCTCTCTCTCTCTCTCTCTCTCTTTTCTTCTTCTTTCTTCCCTCCCTCCTATTCCTCTTTCTTACTCTCATTACCATTCGCTCTTTTTCGTTCATTCTCCCTAATATTTATCTTTCTCAATTCTCCCTCATGTTCCTCTTATTACCTTCTTGCTCCTCTTTCTCTTCATTTTCTTTCTACTTCAAGTTCTTTCTTCCTTGTTTTCTCTCCTTCTCTTTTTCTTTCCCTCTCTCTTTCTCTCTCTCTCTGTCTTTCCTTCCTTCTGCTTCATCCCCTTCTCCTTCGCTTTGTCCTCCTTTATTCCCCCTCCTTGCCCATACTCATCTTTCTCGCTTTTTGCTCCTTCATGTATCCCCTCCCTTTCCTCTTCCTTCTCTAATCTTTATTTTCTATTTCTTTACATTACGTATAATCCTCTTTTATTTTCACCTCTTTCACCACTTCATCTTCCTTCTCTTCTTTTTTCTTCTCTTCGTCTTAGTCTTCCTTTTTCCATTCTCCTTAATCCTCTCTCTCTTTTTTCTTTTTTCCCCTCCTATTCCTTCTCCTTACTCTCTTTAACATACGTTTCTCCCCCTCTTCCCCCCGTCTCCCTCCCCCTCCCCCTCTCCCTCTCTCTCTCTCTCTCTCTCCTCTCCACTTCTCCCCTGTTCCATGTTCCTCTAATTTCCTTCATGCTCCTCTTTCCCCATATCCCCCATTCCTATATAAATATGACACAGATAGCCCTACGTCCGTTTGTACACTAGGTATTAAAGCAGCCTTCTTTAACATGGCAACCTTCATGGCACGTTGAGAAAACCATATAATTATTTGAATACTAACTAATGGGTTATTTTTTTTAGAAAACATGATATTTGACGTTCCCAATGATGTTTTAACTGAGGTTGCCTTAATATGGGCCTAGCTAATACACCAAATTGCTCAATCATATAGGGTCCTACATGCCTATAATGACCAATGTTGTTTTAATGTTGGGCCGGCGTCGCAGACGGTGGGCCAATATTAAATCGGTAGTGGTCGAACGTTTTTCTGTATGTCTGAGACTTGGGAGGCAAAAAGTCGTCACTCATTTCACGACCATTGGACACCCTTCTTTTTTCTGGCGACAATACGTACATTTGGAAAAATGGGATGGCAAAAGTTCGCCAAATGGTCGATTTTGGGAGCCCAAATGTCGCCACCAATATGAAGTGATTCGTCTTATAATATATGGAATGCTCCCCTCCAATTTTCTTATGGAAACGTGTTTCTGGGATCCATGGTCGCTATTTTGTAATAAAATAATTTTAATACGCGGCTCAACCAGCCTAATATTCTAAATGGAGAAGAGGTGGTACAAACACATTTAAAGATTCAAGCAACGCGCTATTGGGGTTGTGGCAGAAAGATGTGTAATTGACACCCCTAAATCACTTTGAACACTAATTAATCTTACAGAATTGAAGAGCATATTCACAGGTTGAAGATGGCACCGCCAGATTGTTAGTATCGTCACATGGTCGTTTAGGAATGAGTGATCATTTTCACCATGGCGACTTAAAGCAACCCACGACTATACGTCACCCTACGTTACCGGCTGTTTCTGACGACTAATATAATATACATGTGATGATCATCAATATGACTAGTGATAATGCTAACTATCAACTTAATAAAAAATAATTAACAATAATAATAAACACGTGGCAAACGATAAAGATGACTTTTCATCTTTCTCCAGATTTATATTATTTGCAAATGTTAAAGATGATTGGAACCACAGCATCAAATCAAATATTCCTGAAGCTATTGATACTAGGGTCAACACAATACTGTTTGCACCAACACTACTTCCTATTTAACAAATAAAAGGCACTTCTCCCAGTGAGCTGTAATACACATCAAAAAAAATATATACCTTGGAAACCTAGTCCCCTTCCTTACAGCATCACATTAGGTTTTTATATTTAAGAATTACTTGGTCTTTGAACATACATTTGAATGTTATTAACTTTGACACATTCTTCAATTTTTTCTCAAATTGATTCCACAATTATACACCATATATGGAAATATTCATGGATTTATGAGTCGTACGTATATATATACTTGCTCAAAATCTTGAGTATGCCTGGTCTTATAAGAATCTTTCCTTATCATTTTCAAATAATTCATGATATTTGGTGGCAATACTTTTTGTTTAACTTTAAACACAATTATTGCAATCTTTAAGTCGATTAAATCAGATAGTTTTAATAATTTCAAATCTACAAACAATGCATTTGTGTGATCAAATCTCCCTACTCATTGTTCTCACTACTTCATTTTGGTAATTCTGTAGCGCATGCTTTTCGTCAATTTCTCTTCAATTATGAACCAATTTCTTTGTAATTTAGCACAGGCAATTTAGGTCATATCCTAACGACGTGAGGATAACGTTATGATTTGAATATAATTCTGTGGATTTTTTACCGACGTTAGGCCAACTCGTTAGTTACGTCGGTAAAAATTTCACAGAATTATATTTTAATATTGCAAAATTTAGACATGATTTGACATATAATAAATTTCTAGAATTAGTTTAATCGGTTTAAAAAGGGACATCATAATTTTAATTTACTAGTCTACATGGCAAATGGTCCAATTTTTGAAAATTTCGTAAAATTATATTTAGACTAGATCTAGTACCGTATTTCATTGAAATACTAAATATAATTTTACAAAATTTTCAAGGATAGGCCCTATTAGGATTCTGTTGATAAAATGATTTTTACAAAATATCATGAAAATCGGTTGATAATTGACAGAGAAATCAACGAAAAACATGCGCTACTGGTTAGACCTAAAAAATTAATTGTATGTTTTCGGTAACAGACTTTTTCGAAATAGGGTAGGTGGGTCAGATTTTTTTTTTTTGTTAGGCCCTATTAGGTGATGCACATGTTGGTTTTTTTTGTGCAGCAAAGCAAAATAAACAAATTCTGCATAAAAAGTAGGCCTACCTGCCTACTGTTTTTCATACTGTGCGTCGATCGGAATGCTGAAAAAAAAAGTTTAGCTGTGTTATTTATTGATAAAAAGAATTGGGGTCGGCAGATCTTGAAAAAAACTAGGGTCGACACCCAAAATTAGGGTCTGTCGGGTTTCCGGAAACAAACATTTTTTTTGTTTTAGCCTTAGTTGTGGCCTAAGGTATAATCTAAGCTATTGTGGACTGCCTAAAATGTGCTTCAAGTTTTGCGTTTCACGCTTCCATAATTTAAAATGCGGTTGATCCAGCTGAGCGACAGCATTTTTTTTCAATTTTAGTCTTTCATCCAATATGATTCATGATTATGAATTAATGTCAAAACTCAAGGCAAAAGTCAAGTCCAAACTCAAGACAGCATGTTCAATTGTTGCCTAGTTCAGTCAGTGTCGGCAAATACTGAATCACGGAACGGAACGCCGAGAATGTGACAGAACGAAACGAAATATCAGCAATTAATTTGCATTACGCTTGGCAACGACCAAGAAACAAATCCAAAGTATTATTATTATATAACAACACAATAATGATGTGCAATATAATAAACTAATTCAATATATATTTATAGTGTTGAAATCACTATTAGCACCCGAGTAATCTAATACTTGCTGAAAATCACGGAAACGGAACGAAGTATTAGAATCACTGAATGGAATAATACAGCAATTACGTTTCATAACCAACAAAAAACAAATCCAAAGTAATTTTTTTTCTATGAATTGTTAGTGAATGGGATTATCTTCCAATACTGATCCGGGATTCTACTCGTTCTGAAAACACCAGCTAAGGTTTTAAGTCTATGAATTATAGTAGGCCTATTAGTTTAATTTAAAAAGTGTAGAAATAGCCTACAATATTAACATTAATGTATTTTTAAGTCGGTGGAGACTTATTGTTTTTTGCTGAGTCCGCCCGCCGCCGCCGCCACTTGCTTCTGCTCTCACTCAAAAACCCCTACTCGGATTATTTCCAAATATTTACAGTATGCATACTAGCCCTGGGGAATTTGCCTGGTAATTTTTTTTTTGCGTTTTTCAGTTTCTTCAACAAAATCCAAGATGGCCGCCAAAATCCTATGGCGCACGCTAGAGTTCAAACCGCTTAGTCGATTTGTTTCATGTTTGGTTTAAAGGAAAGACCTTACCTTGGTCGTGAGCTGAAAAGCTTTTGGTGTGATTCTGATAATACATGTAACAACTTGGATTTTTTGTATTTTAGCGGATATTTCTGTTTTGCTCATTGTGGCCATCATCAAAATTTGGTAATACATGTATAGCCATACACCTCTACTCGGATTATTTCTAAATATACACACCTACTCAGATTATTTCTAAATATTTGCAGTATGCATATTGGCCCTAGGAAATTTGCCATGTAAATTTTTTTTAGCGTTTTCCTGCTTCTTCAACAAAATCCAAAATGGCCGCCAAAATCCTATGTCGCTCTCTGGAGCTCAAACCGCTTCATCGATTTGTTTCATGTTTGGTTTAAAGGAAATACCTTACCCTGGCCGTGAATTGAAAAGCTTTTGGTGTGATTCTGATAATAAAAACTTTTTTTTTACATTTTTGTATTTAGGCGGATATTTCTGTTTTGCTCATTTTGGCCATCATCAAAATTTGGTAATATAGCCATACACCCCTACTCCAGATTCACCAACAAAATAAGATGGCCGCCAAAATACTATGTCGCTCTCTAGAGCTTGAACCGCTTTGTGGATTTGTTCCATGTTTGGTTTAAGGGAAAGACCCTACTCTGCACATGGTGATTAGTTTTTGGTGTGATTCTGATAATAAGAACTATAATTTTTTATGTTTTAGAATTTTAGCGGATATTTCAGTTTTGTTCATTTTGGCTATTATTAAAATTTGTTAATTTAGCTATACACCCCTGCTCGAATTATTTCTAAATATTTGCAGAATGCATATTGGCCCTAAGGAATTTGCCCGGTAATTTTTTTGGAGCGTTTTTAAGCTTTTTCAGCAATATCCAAGATGGCCGCCAAAATCCTATGTTGCTCTCTAGAGCTTGAACCGCTTCCTGGATTTGTTTTATGTTTGGTTCAAAGGAAAGACATTACCCTGCACATGTGCTGATTAGTTTTTGGTGTGATTCCGATAATAAAAACTTTAATTTTTTTCGTTTCAAAATTATAGCGGATATTTCAGTTCTGTTCATTTTGGCTATGATCAGAATTTGGTACTAGTATAGCTATACACCCCTGCTCGGATTATTTCTAAATATTTGTTGGCCCTGGGGAATTTGCCCGGTAAATTTTTCTGTCGCTTTTCAGCTTTTTCAACAAAATCCAAGATGGCCGCCAAAATCCTATGTCACTCTCTAGAGCTTAAACTGCTTTATGGATTTGTTTCATGTTTGGTTCAAAAGAATAACCCTACCCTGGATGTGTGCTGATTAGTTTTTGTGTGATTATGATAATAAAAACTTATATTTTTTTTACTGTTTAGGATTTTAGCTGATATTTCAGTTTTGCTCATTTTGGCTATTGTCAAAATTTGGTAATATGGTTATACAGCTCAAATTTTATCTTTTGTGTATGCTCGGTGGCCTTGAGAAAAAAGTCAGGAGAATTGTTTTTCTTTTTTCATTTTTTCAACAAAATTCAAGATGGCTGACGAATCACATGTTACTCTGAAGATCTTGAACTGCTTCACCGATTTGTTCCAAGGGAGCAACTTACCCTGGCCATATGTTGATTAGATTTTGGTGTGATTCTGACATCACATTTTCACATGGTTTACATAAAAATTTGGTGACAGAACTGTATTTCTCTATAATTAATGTACTATGTGGGGCGGGTGGAGACGCAACCTTTGCCCCTCAGGCAAATCTAGTTTTTTCCAATATATTGTCGCCAGCGTATATATATCCTTGCTCATATGTGGATAGAATCATTCCGTTCCGTGATTCTAATATTTCGTTCCGTGATCCTCGATAGGCTTTCCTATTATTTATACAGTATTATTTGAATTTTAAATGTGCAAATTTTATAACGTACACATTTTTTTCAATAAATGGTTGTCCTTGCTCATATCTCATTATCTGGGTAGAATCATTCCGTTCCGTGATTCTGATATTTAGTTGGCCGTTCCGTGATTCTCGGCATTCCGTCAGTATAGGCCTTCAGTGTCAGTATAGTAGATCTAATCTAGACTAGTTCACAAATTATGCCTGGTTAAAATGGCCCAAATACTTTTCGGGAGATTTTTTCAAAATGCTTTCACATGATAAACATAAATAACTGATGGAATGTTTCATAATCAGCTGAGACTGGATGCATAAATGGTCACTAAGTTAGGTAAACGGCAAACCCAAATAAAATGTATTTCGAGGGTGTTACTAGGAGTTAAATCGATCATGTGTAGCTGGTGTAACTCTTGAGAGAGAAATTCCGTCTCTATCGAAATTTAAAGACGGACACCTGCATGTTTTAAAAGCATGTGATTGGATATAATCATTTAAAAAAAACATGACCCAATTCATTGTAAGACACATTGCTCTACTCGAGAATAATGATGAGAATTAAAATGTATTAAATACAAGTGTTTTATTGGTGTTTAAACAGCTGAAGAGGGCTTTGGCCAATTTATCACATCATAAATGAGAAGTTAAAAAATTCATTCACACCTTAAAAGGTAGAGCTCTGAATGAGGGGACCATAGTCTACATTTTCCAGTTTTTTCTATTGCAGCCTGGTTGGCATGATTTTTGTTTGTGGCATTTTTAAACTTGATGTGATTTAACCGCATTGGAAATACAGGTCTATTTGAAATTGAATGACAATATTTAAAAAATGTAGTAAACAAAAAACAACATATATAATCATTTCAAGATTAACATAATGCAAATAATGTATTGACTTCTGTATCATGTGTATATTAAGCAAGAAATCCTGTCCCCATCTGTTGTATCCTGAGGAGCGTAGCTGTGGACGCACATTGGCCATGTATAGTCGATATCATTTCACAAAAGGTTAAGTAAACCCCTTGATTTGGCAGTCAATAGCCATTGGGTGGCAACTTGTCCTCCTTTGATCTGAATCCGGGATGATCATACACTGACTGCCGCAGCGGCCTGATCGCTATCTACCTTGGCTGTTGATGCTGGCTAACATGGCAGCGGCGCCCAACAAACACAGACATTGAACCAGTGTTTATTCTTGGCCCAGCATCGCAGATACTGTACAATGTTATAACAACCCTAGTTAAATGTCCAATGTTTTATGTGCATTAATCAGACCACCACAAGGTATTAAGCCACTGTCGGCTTATTGCTGGCCCCCGTCTAAGATGACGGCACAACATCAACCCATCGTTGTGTTGTCTGGTGTTTGACACCAGTGAGCGTCGCTTGCACGTATCAAGTGTTCACTTACAATAGCCATATTACCCAGGCAAACTCTATTACCAAAATATCCCGGCGAGAATACCAGCAAACACGATACACTGACCTGATATTGGTTCAATGTTAAGCCGGCGTCGCAGAAAATGGTGCAACAGTGAACCAACATTGGGTCAGTGTATTGTGCTTAGTGGCGTGCCCAGCAATGGGCATAGCCGACGTGAACCCCCCCCCCCCCCTCGTTCAGCTGCCCCGAAAAAAATGCCAACACAGAACAGTCGTGTCCAGCACACTGTGTAACCGCCCTACATTATCACAAGGACTGGTTATCACCAGTGAGATCACTGGTGATTCAGTTATCACAAATAATACGACATCCCCTGCCCTGATCCCCCCCCCCCCCCTGCTCTCCTCCCCTGCTGGGGTTGAAGGCAAATTCACCCTTGTAACAGGAAGCAGGGAGTACCCCCTCCTGATATCACTGTCGCCCAGTGTTCCAATGCTGCTGATGCTACTGCTTTTGTTATCATAGCTACTACCATAGACATGTCTATGCTACTATCCAGCATATATGCGCTGTCCCGGTATTATTCAGCGGACGTTTAAACAATGTCGGTTTAATGATGGCAAATCAGCATTGGCCTAACGACGTTACGTCTTGTGTTTGGTGGGTGAACCGAGTTGTAGCCTGTTGGATGTTCAACTGCTGTCATACACCGGCTCCTGTGGCTTTGTTACCACCAATGACTTATATTATATTAGATGGGAAAGCCTCGATTGTTAGACTCACATTTTGTCACATAGATGTAAGATCAGGGTTTGCCTTGTGGTCAGTCACACAAAAAGAATCATTTTAGCGTCTGTTTTTATTTTAGCAGAAATCAGTTAATATTTCGATAATTTTATCATGTGTATTAATGTACATGTATCTTTCATAAATAGATTAAAAGTTTATTGTTTCTTTATGATAGGTTTACAGTGATCCTTTTAAAAGATTGGAGTTAAAATGGCGACCTCAGGATTTACACTGCAATGCAACATGTGGCAACCGCTCAAATACTACCAGTCTTCTGTTGCGTGTGAGACGTAAAAAGACCCCTGATTTGTCTAATGCTGGAAAAATGGATGCTGACCATGCTGATGTACCTGAAAGCAAAGAGCCTTCTATACTGCCAGATGTCGTAGGATCTACAGCAACTGGGACAATAAGCAATGTATCACAAGTGCATAGCAAAGCAAAAAAATCTCAGTATTCGGGTGAGATACTCGGAATTATTGATTCCTGCTACAAGTTTGAAAGTGAGTTTCCAATGCATTTTGTGTTCTCATTACATTACCGGTTTGTATGTACCTCCCACAACAAGGGTAGATACATGTACCGGTATATTTTATTTTTCTAACATATGCTTAGTTGCAGAGTTGGTGTCAATTCCGGAATTGAATGGGAATTGAGCTCAATTCCTGACTCAATTCCAGGAATTGGACTAGGAATTGGAATTGAAAAAAAAGGAATTGGAATTGAATTGGAATTGACAAAAAATGCCCGGAATTGATAAAGGAATTGACTTTTTTTATCCATGTTTATTTTTTAGGCGCTATTAAACGCATGAGTGATCATCACTTTTGTCATTACAGTAGAATTTTACCTGAAATATGTTGATTGATATGTGTATTAAAATAATAATAATAAACTTATATTAAAAGGTTTATTTAAGTTATGTAAAAATACTCATTTAAATAACATATGGCCATCAAGAATAAATAAGACTGTGATGTGTAATCTAAAAAATAGTTGTAACAAGATTGCCCCTGCTAAATTGGAGCAATTCAATCTAACTATCAAAGACTGGTGTGTGCGTATATACTTGTTATTTGTTACTTGTTGCTACTATACACCCTTGATTTACTCCCGAGGTCTGATGTAAGCAGCCGGTAACAGTTTTGCCGAGAAGTGCGACTCATGACAACTCAACTAGTGTCAACACCTACTGTATAGTGTTAGAGAATCACCATCGAGTGGCTGAATTATCATCAAAATAAGACGCCGAGCCGGCGTTGGTTTAATCTTGGGCCATCATCGGAAACGACGGGCCAAAATTATATCAACATTGGGTCAATGTTTCGTGTTTGCTGGCTTAAAGTTCTTGAAATAATTGTACTATTATTTTATTAATGCTTTCCTTATATATTCGCGCAAGGATGTTTAACTATCACTTTTGTGTCACTTAATAGCATTTTTTAACATTTGTATTTGAAAAGTAATGCTTGTCTCATAGGCATAATTTTAATTCTCGTATTTGTTATATTTTTGTCATTTGGACGTCTACAGTTTATAAAACAATCACGAGTCATGATTAGACTTAGGTGAATGAATGGCTTAGAACATAACTATCGATTGTCCTTCGAGTTTGTAGAACGAAAGAAATATCGGGACCTTGAAACGACTGCGTTTCCAATAGATGTTGAGCCAATGCTGATTTAATATTGGGAAAGCGCTGAAGACGGTTGGGCAACATTAAAGCAACATTAGGTTAACATCCAGTGTTAGTAGGAAGGAAGTTATGCGATGTAGCCAAGCGCTCTAATTGACCCTTTGTTTACTTCGCTAATATGCCTTTTGTGCCCTAGAGGTTATCCTGATATATTTTCTTAAGGTATATTTATTCGCCACACGCTAGAATTAGATATTAAAAAATAGAATAATCGGAAAATAAATAATTGGAATAATTGCATCAATTGAAATACAACAATAGTTGGTTTATTTTTAATACGAGTTTATTTGAGTGAGGTGTGGGTCGACACGCCGTAGCCTCCACAGGGTCAGACTTATCAGAGTTTCAAGTACGAGCACGGCTTGTCGCGAGACATTGTGCTGATTACACTGCCGTGTTGATGGCGATTGTGGCGTAACAGTTAGTCTATAGAAATAACACGCTCACATCCGCGTCCACACGAGTACAACTCCGTCATCAAGTATTAAAGATGTACTCCACCCTACTAATATTGAAGTTTAGTAAGTGTAACATGTTTAAATATTTTTACAAGATAATAAATAAAATGTATTTTATTTTATATCAGGTGTTATTATTTTATTTTATATCAAGTTATTATACAGCTGTTCTATGTGTATCAAAAGTCTCATTCTTGGGTGGAATTGATAAGGAATTGACTTTTTAGGAATTGGAATTGAATTGGAATTGACTTTTCTCAAAACCAAAGGAATTGGAATTGACTCAGGAATTGATAAAAAGGAATTGGAATGGAATTTGGAATTGATAAAAAGGAATTGACCCCAACTCTGCTTAGTTGATCTATAAATTGGGAAGAAATCTCTAAATGTCTAGACCAAAATAAAATATCTTTGAAGAAAAG
Source organism: Flabesymbios commensalis (assembly GCA_964017125.1). NCBI lineage: Eukaryota > Metazoa > Annelida > Polychaeta > Terebellida > Flabelligeridae > Flabesymbios > Flabesymbios commensalis. The sequence goes on from OZ024905.1 coordinate 55,554,071, forward strand.
GGCTAGGTCAATTAATCGTGTGAATAATTAACCCTCACATTGCGGGGATCGACTTGAGGCGTCAGAATTTGACATCTAAAGACGACAACAGATTCTGATAGATCTATAGAATAATGTCGATCCCCACACTGTAAGTGTACAAATATTTATAATTGTGCTAAACCCATAACATAGGTATTCAGATGAAACAGAAAGAGAAAATCCTTTGGTCTCCATGGTTATTACAAAAAAATTTCAGAGCTTTCAATATATTGGATCGCATTTAAATTTGATGTGACAGTTCTCTTGATATTTATCACAATCTGTTGACTTATTGACTTTAAAATGTCTGACAGCAGCCACCCTGTGTCAAAATAGGTGGGCGCAAGTTTTAAATTAAAATAATTGAGGTAGTCTCTCCAGCCTTAAAAGAAAGGTATTAAGTGGAGAGGCTCATTCTGAGGATGCTTTTAACCCTTTCAGCGTGGGGAACGTCCAGCCATCAGATTCTGAAATATAAAGACAGTCCATGCAGTGATATGCATTATATATTTATAATGATCGTAAACCGATAACATAGGTATCGGGGTATTGAAATGAAACAGAAAGAGCTAACTAAGACATTTATCAGTGTTTATGATGATTTCAAATTGAACAAAAACTTTGTTCTTCATGGTTTATACAAAAATATATCGGTGTTGTAAGGGTTAATATTTTAATGCAGAAAACAGTGTTTTCTTTTTTATATGACCTACCCAGGGTACCCCACAGAAAAAAAAATCATCTGGTTGCTGTCTCAAAAATATTAGCTTAGCGCACGCGAGCAGCTTAACCTTTACACTGCTGCATAAAATTTGCAGCATGTGTGGTTGCCCACTAAGTAATATCTGGCACGTTTTTTCTTAACAACTGATACTAAAAGCCAATAAATTACAAAATCAGTCACTGTCAGTTAGCCACCACAAAACAAAACTGAAAAAAAAAGAAAAAAAAAATATTATTATTTTTTTTTTTTTCAGAATTTATCCGGTCAGCAGCCGGCATTTCCGGCACTGTGGTGAACCCTGCCTACCAGTATTTGCCAGAGAATTTCTTCCATAGATCCCAAATATCGCGATTTTCGCAGAGTTCTCCCAATTTTCCACCTGATTTCCCGTCTTCTGAATTGTGATGTCAATCTCCCAATTTACTTCAAGCTTATTTAAAAAAACCCTTTTTTAATGGCTGTGCAGTCATAAATTTCAGCCAAAAGCCTCTAAACAGCTAAAGAGGCTACAAATTGGTGTCCATAATTAAAAAAATTCTGGGTGCTCGGTCGGCCATGTCGCTGCTTGACCTTGGGGCCAATCTTCTGTCATCTTATTCTTTTTTCTTATCTTACTTTTTTTCTTTGTTCTCACTTGCCATAGAATTTTTTTTTCAAGATTGCTGTTGCAAAAAATTGTGTTTTTCAACCTTAAATTTAATTTGATGTGACAGCTCTCTAGATATTTTACATTTTCAGATTTAAACAAATATTATGTTGAAAATGTTTAAAAAGGTAGCTTTTTTAAAGTACATTTGACTTCATCAGAAATTATCTTGTTATTTTAGGTTTAGCTGACTTTGAGTACTTGCCAATGACAAAAATCAAAGATGGTCAGTATGAATCCTACATGGAAGACATATATGTGAAGAAACTCCACACTACTGCATGGATAAAGCGAGATGTACCACTTTATTTGCCACCACCAATTTTTTCACGCATAGACAATCCCAGTGAATACTGCTTCAGGGAGGGACCTAAGCACAGAGAAGGATATAAAGATCCCACAGCTTCACGAGCACCTAATCTGATTGGTGTTGGTCAGTATACAGTCATCAGCACTCAGACTGTGGTCACCTGAACAATAAACATGATAAATATACTTTTTTATTTCTAAGTCAAATAAAATGAAACTAAAATTTATAAAGGATTGTGTGGTAGATCATGTAGAACTCAGTCAATTATAATAATTCATTTTAAAAGATGTTTCATCAATAATATGTGACCCTCCATGACAAAATAAGTCTTAATGCACAATGACGCTGTAGCCTATAATCTGATAATACATGTAATAGGCAGCATGCACATACATAAATTATTAACTCCCGCCGTCACCGTAGGTGAGACGAAGGGAGCTATGGATTCTACCTCCGTTTTTTTTTGGCCTCTTCTTTTGCCTATAACTTTGTAAGAAAATAAGCTAGGATAGCAATTTTTAGTATGTGGGTTACTTCCAGGTGGCTAATGGACAGGTTAAAATATTTTTAATCTGAATTCAATACGCAAGGTTGCAGAGGAGAAAATGATGATGTGACGGCGTTGGGCCGTCCGTAAACAATTCGTTTCCGGAGCATATCTCTGAAAGTACTTGTCCGATTGTCTTCAAATTTTACACACAACACCCCTAGGGGGTCTAGTTGTGCCTTTTGGGGTATTTGAACTTTGACCTACTTCTGGTTCAGAACTATGACCTATTTAGACGTTTTGACGCGCACTTCGTTTCCGGAGCAGATCTCGAAAAGTACTGGGCCGATGACAGTCATATTGCACATACATGTTCTCTAAGGTCCCTAGTTGTGCCTTTTCAGGTTTTTGGACCTTGACCTTGAAGTTGACCCAGCACTTTGACCTAATTTATAACATCGGTAAATCCGACTGAAAGATTTTGCGGAATATCATGAAAACCGCTGAAGATAGCTACACCATTACTATAAAACAAATTGTGAGGTTTCAGGAGAGGATGCATCTTGAAAAATTTCAAGTCGATAAAATTAAAAATGGCCGCCTATCGGCCATTATTCACCTCGACAGGCCTGATATTGCGGAATATCATGAAAACCGCTCAAGATAGCTACACCATTAATATCAAATATATTGTAAGGTTTCAGGAGAGGATGCATCTTTAAAAATTTGAAGTTGATAAAATTCAAAATGGCCGCCTATCAGCCATTATTCACCTCGACAGGCCTGATATTGTGGAATATCATGAAAACCGCTCAAGATATCTACACCATTACTATAAAACAAATTGTGAGGCTTCAGGAGAGGATGCATTTTGAAAAAATTCAACTCGTCCAAGTTCAAAATGGCCGCCAATCGGCCATCATTCACTTTTACATGGCCGTTATTTGGTAAACCGTGCTAGATGGCTAGACCATTAATATAAAACAAAATGTGTGATTTCAGGAGAGGATGCATCTTGAAAAAATTTGACTCGATAAAATTCAAAATGGCCGCTTATCGGTCATTATTCACTTTCACATGGCCGTTATTTGGTCAACCGTGCTAGATGGCTAGACCATTACTGTAAAACAAAATGTGCGATTTCAGATGAGGATGCATCTTGAAAAAATTTGACTTGATCAAATTGAAAATGGCCGCCTTTTCAACCATTATTCATTTTCACATGGCTGATATTTGGTAAACCGTGCTAGATGGCTAGACCATTACCTGATTACTATAAAACAAAGTGTGAGTTTTCGGAGGAGGATGCACCCTGAAAATTTTTAACTTACGAATTCAAAATGGCCGACAATCAGCATTATTTACCTCGATAGGCCTGATATCAGGTAAACCGTGCTAGATAGCTAGACCATTACTATAAAACAAAATGTGACGTTTCGAGAGAGGATGCCTTTTAAAAACTTTCGACTCAATCGAATTCAAAATGGCCGCCTATCGGCCACTTTTTACTTTCACATTGCTGATATTTGGTAAACCGTGTTAGATAGCTGGACCATTACTATAAAACAAAATGTGAGATTACAAGAGAGGATGCATCTTGAAAAAAATTGACTCGATCAAATTCAAAATGGCCGCCTATCGGCCATTATTCACTTTCACATAGCCGGTTTTTGGTAACCGTACTAGATGGCTAGACCATTACTATAAAACAAAATGTGAGATTTCAGGAGAGGATGCATCTTGAAAATTTTTGACTTGATCAAATTCAAAATGGCCTCCTATCGGCCATTATTCACTTTCACATGGGCGATATTTGGTAAACCGTGCTCGAAGGCTGGATCATTACTATAAAATGAAATGTGAGATTTCAGCTGAGGATGCATCTTGGCAAATTTTGACTTGATCAAATTCAAAATGGCCGCCTTTAGGCCATTATTCACTTTCACAAGGCCGATATTTAGTAAACCGTGCTACATAGCTAGACGATTACTATAGAATGAAATGTGAGATTTCAGCTGAGGATGCATCTTGAAAAATTCTGACTCGATCAAATTCAAAATGGCCCCCTATCGGCCATTATTTATTTTCACATGCCGAATATTTTGCAAACTGTCTTAGATGTTAGTCCATTACTAGAAAACAAAATTTGAGGTTTCGGGGGAGAATGCACCCTAAGTTTTTAACTAATTTATATCGAATTCAAAATGACCGTAAATCAGCTATTAGTTAACTCGATTGGCCTGATATCGGGTAAACCTCGCCAGATAGGTAGACCATTACTGGGATACTGATTAGGATCATTAATTTCAATGGAGGTTTGCAATCTCTGACAGACTGTCTAGTTCTTATCTTACTCTAAGACTGGGCTTCTTAGACCTAGTTGTCTTGCGTCTTGATTTTTGACCTAGACTAGGACTACATTAATAACTCTACACAAAATTGCTTAAATCAAATTCTAATTCGGAGCGGGAGCTCCTGGACTTATGTAGTCTTGTTGTAGTTTAAAATACAAATCTAGATGCACATTCTAAATAGCAAAATGCTCGGAATTTGAAGAATTATCAGATTAAAGGTACCCACTTTGAAGTAACCAGACTATAAAATTGGCTATAAGGCCAGATTTTTCTATTATTTTGATAAATATCGCAGACAAAACAACTTTAACATGCAGTATTCTCATTCAACAATTCCCCACTGCCACCCACAAGTTGCGTGGCATCATCAGCAATATAGATCATGCATGTCATGTGCTGATCAAGTGATGTAGGTGTGTCTATTTTTGACAGTTCACAAACAAACAAACAATGGCAGATTATGATTGTAGACCTACGGTTTTTCAAGTCTAGTAGTTTAGAGTACACTATTTTTGTTAGATGATATGTCTTTACTTGAGCTGAGATAGGAATCTATAGTCATAGGTGAGATAGGTGTAGATAGAAGACCGATGTCTTCGTCGAAGTTGGCGCCAATGTGGGATCACCTGCAGTTGCTACTGTTGGCAGATTGTACGGGCTCAGACACCACGTGATGTAGCCTATACCATGTATACATGCAGCATATTGTGATGTGTGGCTGAGCCGACTTGTCAAGCCCTCAAGTGTGTGTTCTCACAGACACAGAGTCTCAGACATGATGATGAGTTGTTGTCTTGTGGCATTTTTATGTGGGTGTTATAGTAGGCCTATATTATCAATTAGATATAAAAAGCTCACGTGACTGAAATTAGCAAATATGGCGTGTTTACACAAATTCAAATGGCGACAGTTTAAATATCATCCAGCGAAACAATCAATAAAATATGTTGTATGAGAGTCCTGAATGATGCAGTATGGCAAATATATGCGGCATTTTATATCATAATTAAACTGAAAGTCATGTTTTGGAAACTCTATACATGTACCAGAATGTACTTCAATGTGGGGACCTTTAAAAAGTGAGCACATTTTTTGTATCTGGTGTATTAGAACTCTTTTTGTCATGGAAGTTTTTAGATTGGTGTAGTTATTATTTTACTTAAGATCACTAAATTTTACTAAAGATTACTACATAGCTTGTCAAACGGCAGTCTGTTCAATATTTTGCAATATACCTTACAGTACTCGATGGCTAGAGCATTAATACTTATGAAATAATCTGTCCTGTGCTCCAGTATATTATAAAGACTGTGTTGAGATTTGGATAGCAACTACATCTGTCAAACACAAGCTCTCACAAGCTTTGAAATTACAAGGACAACTGTTTTTAGATTATGGTAGCAATTACAATAGCATTTAAGCTACATTTAAGCTACTTTCCTTCCTTATATATCTTCAGCTCGACAAAGAAGGCCACACTACACATTGTTTGTTACCTATGATGACAAAAAAATACCTGAAGCACCTGTGCAAGAAGCTCTGGACAAATTAGCACAAAAAGTCAGGGAAAAGAGGCATGTGGAAGACATAAAAAAGGTACAAAAATATTATTTTGTTATTGGATTATTTGATGTTGAAAAAATGATTGAAAAAATCAAAAAACGTATTTTCTGGTGTATTGCCCGCTCAGGAGTATAGCTCGCAGAGGGTTAAATTAACCAACAATTGCTGCTTAGACAATAGATACCCCGCACCGGTGTATAACCCGCGTGTTTCCCGTGACGCCGCCGATGGTCCTACAATGCCATCCCTGGTAAACACGAGACGTTGAGCTGCCCACCGTCTTCTACGTTGGCCCAGCATCAACACAACATTATATCAACATCCCGTGTTTGCTGTGTCGCCTATACACATAACCACACTAGACTAACACCATCACTAAATGGCGCGTAGACACCGGCCGCAATGCGGCATGCTGGTCATGTCAGATCTGTCTCGTCTCGTCTGTCTGAAGAGATTCTGGGGCCTGAACATTTGAAATTCAATCTATCATCAGTAATGTAATTGTTTGGTCTTTTTAATACCGGTAGGCCCTATATTCATATTTTGGCGACTCGTTTCTATCATTTCAATGCAGGCCTTCCAATGTTTCTATAACTACAAAGATTATTTTATATACTGTTGTGCTGACATAAGAACCGTCTAAGATGAGGGTAAATTATTTGCAGGTTAACCGCGGCCGTTGGCAGTAAAATGTCACCCCTTCAATAATGCAATGCTCTGATTACCAACTGGCGGCTAACTTTGAGAGTGGAGTGGCCTGTATGTAGTGGCCTGTCAACCGCGGCCCGTGGGAGTAAAATGTCAGACCTTCATTAATGCAATGCTCTGATTACCGAGTGGCGGCTATAGTTGTGTGTGGTGGCCATCCACCGCCAGTATAGCTGCTATTTCCACGTGTCCGGGTGAGCGGGTTATACACCAAAAAAGCAGATTTATCTGATTTTACATTCTCGATTTCACCTTGTGGGCACTGGGCACTTGACAATTTTCCTTAATATTAGTGCTCAAATTTGTTTTTTTGTGCTGGTGTTGTTAATAAACAGTCGCAGACAAGCGTGAAAATAGTTGAAATAAATTGAAATAAATACCGCACTCAAATGAACACCATTTGCATATCTTATTACTGGCCGGGAACACAGTGTGTATAATATTAGTATCGTACACGTCGCCGACATTCGGGCGACTTCGGCACAGAGGTCCCCCAGCCGCATGTTATGATTGCAGGTGTATTGTGCAGGATCCTGTATTTTGTTACATGTTGTTATATGTATTACCGGTATACTATAACGATAGTATTTATAACGACTTACACATGTTACACGGTCATATAGGCCTATACAATACAACATGCACTTTACTTTAGCTTGCAGTGTTCGCACATGATTTCGTAACGAAAAAATAATAGCAAAGAAAATGCCACCCAAAAAACGTTTCCTACCTCATGGTGATAATAGCGCTGAAGTTGGACATGTGCATGACACTGTAGCTGCCAGTGACCAGGGGGACACTAGATCACACTATCCTGACTTTTACAGATGGCTCTTCCAGTGATGTTGATACTGGCATTTTCATTGATATGCCTACTGAATGTAGGCCTACAAATATCACTTGAAAATAAATAAATCTATACAATGTTGGTCTGGTTTGCAAAAATTCTTATCATTTTTTAAAAAAAAATACCATCTGGCACCACTGAAGTGGTGAGTTGTCATGGATGCCATATGAGAGGCTAGGACAAATCCGGTGTATGTTTAACTCAGTGACTTCCCTGAATTTTACACACACCAGACCCATTCTAGCCCTTCATATAGCATCCATGACCCACCACCCACAAGGGGCATGACCCTAGACCCCTCTAACACTTTGTGTGGGCCAGCTCCGCTTAAACTCGAAATGCCAATAGAGATATTTCCCCTTCCACGAAAAATCCTAGAGTAATCCCTGTATATATTATATGCAAAAGAATATGAATTAGAAGAAAATATTAGAAAGATGGCTTACCTGCTAAAAAATAGAGATAGCAAATATAATTATTTTAATGTTCCAACAGTTTTAATTAAAGAAATTCCCAAAACAAACAACAATCTACCTGTCTGTATGCTATTTGGTATTGTGAAACACAATGTTGGTAAAGTTTTTTTTGCTCATACCTTGACTCCAGCTGCTATATTTTTTTCATATTCTACCTATATGCTGAACTCACACTATGCCAAAAATATCATAAAATTTATGTTTGCATGCGTAACATATAAATGTGAAAATATTTTTTTTTATTGTTAAAAATCCCTAGAATCAATTTGGTTTCGCCCACAATTAACTAGTTTAAACTTTGTTTTAAAAATGGCCGATATATCTGATTTTACATTTTAAATTTAACTTAATTCAGATAACTTTGTTGTAAAAGGGTTAAGTGGCAAGTTTTCCATGTAGACTGTGTCTCATTTGTTGTTAATACCCACTTCTGTGCCATTTTCAATTATGGATAAAAATTAAATTTAATTTGTCTGATTTTACACTATTTTCACCTTGTAGGCAACATCACCTTGCCAGTTTATTGTACATGTATACCCTGCTCAAAATTGTCCATATGACTGCTTATAAAAAAACAATTTTCAGATTAATTTGATTATGCTTTAAATATGACAGATTTACATGTATGTGATTTACATCATCAATTTTACCTTGATAAATTGTTTGTGTTTCAATTTTGTCACGTTTTTTCCCACATGCTTCTAATAATAGCTTGTCTAATAATAACCATTTTTTCCCTGCATACTTACATGTACTTCAGCAAATTGCTATTCTCAAGTAAAATGTACTCTTGTTGCGAAATTAGAGGCCATGTAATTATATTGTGATCATGTTAGATTGGTAAGTAGGCCTATATACCGAATCTCCTCGCATAAACCGGCATGCACTTATAAGTGAAAATCGCATGTTTTAGGGATGTTTTCAAATTGTTTTATGTTCAAATATAAGTGCATGCACTTGTTTTCGAAAACTAAGTGCACCCCTCTAAATAGGAATTGTGTCGCCAAATCTGACACCTTAATGACAAGAAGAAATTAGTCCATTAAATCACATTATACGAATCACCCCTGCAACACCCGCCCCCCATTTAGCCGATTATTGTTACGACGCCAGAATTATTTAAATAAACCTTGGACTCATCTAAACAGATTCTCGTGGAGTAGGCTACTAATCCGCGACGAAAAAATTATGTACAAATGGGCGACAACAGTTCACAAAGGGTGGGAGAGTGGAGAAGCGTCATGTCAGTGGAGAGAGACTGGACAAGTCTTTAATCTCATTGATGTTTTTATAACAATGATCACGTCTTGAGCCCTCCTAGACAGAGGTGTGGAAAGTGACTGTTGACGATAGCTGTGAGAATGCAAACATGTACTATATGGAATGATGGCTGGCAACGAGACTTATATTTATATAATAAATGCAAATATTTTGTTGTTTTCTTGATATAAGTTTATATAATGCACATCCCGATGTTAATATGGTGTATTACTAAGGTTATACGTACCATAAATGTCGTTACAAAACAAATAAGATTATAATTTCCTATTTTTATGTCAAAATATTAATAATTTGTTAATTATTAGGTCATTTCATGTTCGAATATAAGTGCATGTATTTTTTTTTTAAATATTTTTTATGTTTGAATATATGTGCATGCACCTGTTTTTGAAAACTAATTGCATCTTCAAATATAAGTGCATGTATGTTTTTGCGCGGGGATACGGTACAGAAGTACAATATTGTCTTAGCTTACAAGAGGGTTGTGTTTTCTGATCACATCAATAAAAATTAACAATACAATTACAGTGCAAATGACCCTCTATTTTTAAAGCTATATGACCAGACTTGATATCTGTTCTGTGTTGAGTGAATCAACACCAACTATTTGTTTTCCCCCGTTGCAGTACATGTAGTATCAAATCATATTCCTGATCGATCCACCATTATATCTTTGTGAGAATTTGGATTATTTTTTGGTAGGAGCTTAAAAAGGTATGAAAGACATCATAGCTTTACTTTATCACCCGACAGTAAAACTACTACTGATTTTTTTGTATTTTAGTTGTTTGAAGAGCGTCCTATATGGACAAAGAATGGACTCAGGTACAACAGCAATATAATCCATCCGGATCAATACAAATACATACTACCAACACTGGCCTATTACTTTGCCACCGGTCCGTGGCGATCTCTCTGGGTGAAATTCGGCTATGATCCACGTAAAGACCCTTCTGCAAAAAGATACCAATTGCTTGATTTTAGAGTGAGACAGAGTAAGATATTTAAATAAAAATTATTGACGTATTAATTTAGCAAACATTTAATGATAGATAGAGTACTCATAAATATTTTTACAAATGTGTATACATATATTATATATTAATTTAAGAAAGACATGTTAATATGTATAATTTACAAGTGTACAAATGTAACTTTTTTAGGATCTGCTGCACACAAGTTAATGATTGAGACAAAGCGCAGCACATTTAATTACCACTTGCCCAACACAGTTGTGAACAAAGGATCAGCTAATGTTGCTCTTATTAAACAAAGCCTACTAAGAGAGCAAGGCAAACCAAAGAAAGGCCGTTTAGATCAGCCTGAATATAGGGTGAGAAATTTATAGTAACATTTAAACTGTTTAAGCTGTACATTAATTATCATTAATCTATATATACATTATTTAACAAGGCAAACATCAACCCTTGTACGACAGAGTTTTTTCTTTCTTTTGGAGCTGTAATTGTTGGTACAAATTTGAACCTAAAAAGAAAAATAAGAGCTTTTAACAGGCCTTGATATATTTAGGTGTTTGCGATAATTTTAGAAAATACTGGCCCTTAAGCAATGTTACTGCCCGCTAGTTTTTCTGTTGCTTATTTTGTGTTTTAAGGAGATTACAAATCTAGACCCGGTATAGCCAGTCACAATTACGAAATATTGGTCTGCACTGGCCCAGCCTTGCTAACAACTTTGTCGAGCCAGTGCGTCAGCCTGATGATTTGTACTGTTTAGCTCCAAGTCATCACAAGATTTTGTGCAAATACAAGTATGCTCTCATAATATGGAGGGATTGAGTGCTCTCGCAGATTTATCATTCTCTTATCTTAGACGCTTTCTTGCTTTTAAAGTTAAGAAACAAGTCACTAGTGCATGAATTGTGTCTTGCTGCAGCCACACAATCAAGTGTGATTTGGCACCTGATATTTCTCATGCGAAAGCTGGTATCTGAGTTGGGCAACAAAGAAAGTAATAAAAATATAACCATACCAGCGAGACATAATTCCAATTTTCTATTTTGTTTTAGGAATCTGTGTATATATTTCGACCAGGAATGATTCCACCGTATCGGCAGATGTTCTATCAGTTGTGTGATCTGGCAGTTGCAGAGATTCAAGAACTTGTGACACGCAATGATGGGAAGGTTAGTAAGATATTCATAGTATGGTTTGCTAGAATAATACTGATCTGTGAGAAAAAACATACTGAATTTCAAATTTAATTTGAGGAAATTGTGAGAACTAAACATAAAATTATTTCTCAGAATAAGAATTAATTCCAAGTTGGCTATGTCGTTGCTCTGACAGTCAGTTTAATGGGTTGTTTACAGGAGACAGTATGCACAGAGAAAGATGGATGGTGCCTGCCAGAAACCCACGATAAGATCCGCACAATCATAACTGATTACTTGGCCAAATGCTTAAAAGAGCCTGAGGAAAACCCAATCCATTCATCACTTAATTGTGAGTAGTATCAGAAGTCACTAGACTTTAGGTGAAAGTTGAACCGAAAGAGTCTAAATGTTTATATATTTGTTTGTGGTACAACCAACCATTAAGCGATCTTTTACACCAATGGAACGAAAAAATGATGTTGTCATATGCAGGGCCAGAATTGGTCATGCCTATTTCACAAACAGATATTTATTGAGAGAAGAATTGCGACCTGTATGCTGCAATACTCGTCTCACTGTAAGACATGTCCTTCTCAGGTGTGCAAAATATGCAGAAGGATTTTTTTTTCATTTAACTCCACATTTGAACTCTTTAGGGATGTAACCTATATTTTTAATTATTAGATTTTGACTTGACAAGTATATATATATATATCATGTTTTTACACAGTCAAACCAATTTCATAGAGTTCTATTCTCTTCATATGTCGATCATTTTATTATCACTTCATTTTTTATCCCCAGCCCACGAAGTAGGGGCGGGGGATATTGTCATCACAATGTCTGGCCGTGCGGCTGTGTACACAGATCCCTTAGGGGGTGTAGATGTGCCTTTTGGGGGTTTTGTCCTTTGACCTAGTTTTTTACCTTTGATTTTGAGGCGATTATCGACTTTAATTGATTGCGGATAATAAGTTCAGATTCCGGACGACATCTCGCAAAGCGTTTCCTAGATTTTTTTCATACTGCACACACAAATCCCACAGGGGGTGTAGAAGTGCTTTTTGGGGGTTATGACCTTTGACCTAATTTTTTACCTTTGGATTTTAAGGCGATTATTGACCTCAATTGATTGCGGATGATAAGTTCAGTATCCAGACGATATCTCGCAAAGCGTCTGCTGAATTGTTTTCATACTGCACACACAAATCCCTCAGGGGCTGTAGATGTGCCTTTTGGGGGTTATGACCTTTGACCTAATTTTTTACCTTTGATTTTGAGGCGATTATTGACTTTATTTGATTTTGGATGGTAAGTTCAGTTTCCAGACGATATCTCTCAAAGCGTTCCCTGAATTGTTTTCATACTGCACACACACATCCTTCAGGAGGTGTAGATGTGGCTTTTTGGGGTTATGACCTTTGACCTAATCGTTGACCTTCAATTTTGAGGCCATTATTGACTTTAATTGATGGCGGATGATAAGTTCAGTTTCTGAATGATATCTCAGAAAGCATTTGCTTGATTGTTTTCATATTGCATACACATATCCCTCAGGGGGTGTAGATGTACCTTTTGAGGGTTGTGACCTTTGACCTAATTTTTTTACGTTTTATTTTGAGGCCATTAAAGACTATAATTGATGGCAGAAGATCGGTTCATTTTCCGGATGATAACTCGGAAAGCGTTTGCTGGATTTATATTGCCACACACATCCCTTAGGGGTGTATATATGTGCTTTTTGGGGGGTTGTGACCTTTGACTTATTTTTTAACCTTTGACTTTGAGGCCATTATTGACTTTAATTAATGGCAAAGGATATCGTTAGCGTCAGCGCTCTTGTTGTATGCTGTTTGTATACTCAATATACTGTGTTGTAGTGCAGGCGCTGCAGCATATCATCAAACTCCTTACATCATATTATTATCAAACGTTTTTAACTGAATATTTTAGTGCGAACATGTTGTTATTAGTTTGGTCTTTTCACTTTATCACTGTACAAAATAGGAGATTATTCTGAAATGTGTTTAAAAATATTATAATTATTCCCAATTAGGTAACTATATTATATTGAATTGGTGTATGATCAAATTAAAATATGTCAATGTTTGATTTTCAGTGTCAAGACAGACCTCTAGTGTGCATGGAAAGGGTGGAAGATGGCACAAAACAAAGACAAAACTAACTGAGAAAGAAGGCAATAGTGATGTTGACAAATCAACAACAGCTGCCGGAGTGAGTGCAGATGTCAAAGAGACCGGTGGGTTATCTGGGACAGTGGATGAAGGCACACACGACCAAGACAGTGAATCATCTGATTCTGATGAGGATACTTTCACACCAATGATGGACATGGAAAGAGACTCCTCAGATGAAGGCCCAGAGGTTGATGATGATGAGGAAGAAGACATCAACGAGATGGAGACTGAGATGTTGGAATATATGGATCCTCAATATTAAGCGATTAATAAATATTACTGTAAATTGTTCTGTTGGGTTATTTTATCACTGTCCGCCGGTCCAAACACGCAAACCTGGTCGGTCATACTTAATTAGCACCTAGAGCACTGACCTATTAAGGCGACATAATCAGGCTAAAATCATTAAAAAATAGGTAATTTTTTTGGTTTAATAGGACCTTATGATGTAAACATGTCCATAGCCTAGAAGTGCAAAAGTTTTTTAATTTTTGTGCTGCGTATTTACCAGTTAAGCAAGATATAAAGATAAAATTTCTTATTATGGACATGCATGGCCAAAATAAGAAATAAGGACATTTTGTTTCTATATCTCGCTTAACTGGTGAGCATGCAAATGTGGATATGTGTCTGGAGCAGCTACATATTGCATAAATATGGTAAACTTCGTCCAAGTAATGTTAAAATTATATCCATTGGCTTCTCAGCCTGATGTTTAAAATCTACAAATAAATTGTATTCTTCGTTGTCATCAACCCTTTAATTACTATGGCTACTACCCGGTAACGAAGAAAAGCGAGTTTCTGGAAAAAAATTCCATCAGATTTTTTTTTTTAATTTGGATATGTTCAGCTATGTCAGCAAATGACCTGATTAACTTTTGGGATGGAACAATTTCAAAATTTCAGTTTAGTGGCCATTTTGAATTTTAATAATTTTGTGATATTTACTTAATTAAAAAAAATGCAATATAGCTCACCATGAATATAAAACAAAATGTAATGTCTCACACAAGGATAAGCCATGACAAATTTCGCAGTTATAAAAACCAAAATGGCTGCCAGTCGGCCATTTAATTTTTTTTATCTAATTATCTCGGAAATCTTGCATGATAGCTGATCTAAGAGTTTCTGCTTCCTCATACTAAACATAGCCATCACCATATTATCCATATCATCAACCATTGTATTACTATGGCCACTAACGAAGAAAAGCTCGTTAGCGCGTTTCAGGGAATTTTTTTCATCACATCTTCTTTTAATGTGGCAAATATGTTCAGCTATGTCAGCCAATGACCTGATTACCTTTTTTGAGCAAACAATCTCAAAACGGCTGTTTAGTGGCCATTTTGAATATTAATAATTTTGTGATATTTACTTAACAGCTACTCAAAAAAAATTCAAAATAGCTGGACCATGAATATCAAACAAAATGTAATGTTTCACACAAGCATAACCCATGACAATTTTCACAGTTATAAAATCCAAAATGAACGCCAGTCGGCCATTTTTTTTCTCATCATCTCGAAAATCTTGCATGAGAGCTGATCTATGAACTTTGCTTCCTCATACTTCACATAGCCATCAGATAACACCAGAGGATTTTTGGTGACATTTTGATTCCCATATTATCAACCCATTAATTACTAGGGCCACTAACAAGGAAATACTTGTTGCACATTTCAGGAAAAAGTTTCCAGCAGATTTTCTTTTTATTTGGCAGATATGGACAGCAATGTCATTCAATGACCTGATTAACATTTGGGAGCAAACAATTTTAAAATGGCTGTCTAGCGGCCATTTTGAATTTGAGTAATTTTTGTAATATTTACGCAACTCAAAATCAAAGCAAAATAGCTGGACCATGCATATAGAACAAAATGTAAGGACTCGCACAAGGATAACCCATGATAAATTTTGCAGAAACAGAAGCCAAAATGGCCGACTGACGGTCATTTTTAGTTTGTCGACTTGACAAACTTTTAAGCTGGTTTTCCACACAAACGTCTGTCGTTAACTTCCGTTACGATCTGTTCTGTCTGTGCAATGTCAGAAGGCAATATCTGCTCCCTGGTATACTAGGCATTTACTGCTTTTTAACTGGCGTCCCGTCTCTTCCTGCCATAACGCTGCCACAAGGCCGTATTTGTTCACTTGTAAATCAAGTATATACTTCCTTTCCGCTGATGTCACTGCCTCCTTTTGGCTTGCAATGACCCAATGTTGGTTAAATGTTGTGCCATCATCTATGACACTCTTCCAACATTGAACCAACATTGTGTCAGGGTATTGAGTTGCCGGTGTTCCCTCCAAAAATAAGACCTTCAGCCAATGCCGTTTTACAGCTGAGCCATGGTCGTAGACGATGGGCCAGCAGTAAGCTAGCATTGGGTGAACGTTTATCTTGTTATATACTGATATGCCAATGCTGAACTAATGCCGGCCCAGTGTTGTAAACGGTGGGCCACTATCAGGCTAACATTGTGTCAATGACTTGAGTTTGCTGATCAGTTGTGACCGCAACCCAGCAGACAGGAGGCATTGACCCGATGTTGTTCTAATGCTGGCCCGCCGTCTTTGACAACATTAAAACAGCATTGGGTTAATGCCTAGTGATAGCTGGGTAGGTGTTCATGAATGCCAGCAGTCGCACTCTGTCGCGGGAGGGCTAGCCACCTTCTCCCACCCCTCTCAGCCTCACTTGACACAACAGTGTTATGTTTCGCAATATAACAATTAGGTCTTGGCTAAGATATTTATCTACAAAAATTGCAAATTTTGTATTATTAAAATTAGATTTTTGGACTCGGCAGTAAAAGGCATTGCACATGGATATAATTTATACACTTCTGGTGTGAAAAATGTAATTTATTGCAATGCCCTATCGTGTGGTAAGTTAACCCTTTCATTACGACCATCTGACATGAAAAGGGGACAAAGTATGGTGAACTATACATTTTTATTTATTAAGTTTATTTTGCCTGAGTTTGTGTCCTATTTAGGGGAAATAGGGGTGCTGTGTGTGAGAAACGGTTGACATTACTGTACACCAGTCCTTGTGAATATGTTCAATATAACGTTTGGGGTCCCTAGGTTAGGTAGGCCTACTTTCGTCTTTAAGAAGTGTTCAGATAAAATATATGTTCATGATTAAATATAGTGATTAGACCGTAAAGGGTTTTGATTGGAATAATATTGGCCAAGCGTCGCAGACAGTGGCACAGCATTAGGCTACATCAGCATTGGGCCAATGTATCGTGTTACCTGGTGTTTCTGGCGCCTGATGTAAAGAATACCCAGTGCCTGACTTGTAAAGAGTAGGCCTAATTGTGGGATTCCCACAAAAAATAAAACTGGCCCAACATCATTCTATCGCTGCGCCACACTTTGAGCAATATCTTTGTTTTTGACGCAACAAGTTAATTTTAGTGGGCCATAGGATTTTTGAAGATAAGGCCCTGCCTGCTGAATTAAAGGGACTGGCTCAGGCTTAAATCATTAAAAAATCAGTGATTCTATTTTGGCTTATTAATATGACCATATAATGTAAACATGTCCATAGAATAGAACTGCAAAAGTTTTTTTAATTTTTGTGCTGTGCATTTACCAGTTAGGCTAGATATAGAGACGAAATTCCCGTATTTCTTATTTTTGACATGGTAGTGCCGCCAATAAATGCCCATTACGGCGCGCACTGTCAAATTGTGAGTTGTGTATGTATTAGTTTCAGTATTAGTATTCAGCGTTGTTAGAACAGAGTCAAAGTTCGGCATCCCATGATCCAAAACATAGGCCTATATATGCTTACCAATACAATTTAAATGAAGTATGGCAGAAAGCGAGCTACTGAAACCAAAATGTAGTTAAAAAATGTTGCTGATTCCAACGAAATATTGTACTGTTACCTGTAACCTGACTGTAACCTCGCCACAAGGTAACCTCGCTACAGGTAATCTCGCCACAGATTTGGTAACCTCGCCACAGAAGGCTGAGTAACCTCGTCACAGCTTTGGTAACCTCGCCACATGGGGCTAAGTAACCTCGCCACAACTTCGCCACACCTGTTGTATCCGCATTTATCAATGTATTTTCAAAGGGAAATCTATACCTTGAACGTGGTGTAGATGTCTATATAGACTTAGACTATTAGTCCCAGAGCTAAGGGGGTTTTATTTGTGTTGAAAGGTCCATACGATCTAAGAGTTCCACCTATAGTGAAATTTTCTCAGGAATCCGAATCTGCGCGTCTTACAAAAATCATCCTGTCCAAAAGTACCGTAAAAACCCTTTAAACACTAGTACCGGTAAAAATCGCAAACCGCAATTTGAAATATTGCGTATGAAGTGATTGTTTGCTAAAATTGTGGTAATTTTCTATTCAAATATTTTTTTAATTATTTATTATCCTCACATATGACACAGGCCTTCACATGGATGTAAAATATTTTGTGTCTGATCAATGACAAATACACAATATAGCTTTAAGTTGGTATTTTAACACGTATTTTTACTCATTTTTCATACTTTTTCACTAAATAGACAAAATACTTTTCTCTCAGCCGATTTTTGTATAGTACAGATGTTTAGTTTTGATTCAAACATGTTCTAGAACTATTGTTGACTTAAAATTAACCCATTTGGAATAAAAATAATGAGTTATGTGAGCATATTACTCGCTTTTTTCGTTAGACGTAAAATTAGCTCGCTTTTCTTCAGGCTCGGGAAAATTTACAATATCTCACATTTTTGCACGCTGAGTAGTCAAATTTTAAGCTATATCAATATATTTGATATCAATAGAAAGCTACTGGCACAGGCCGTCGCATGGATGTAAAATATTTTGTATCTGATCATTGACAAATGCACAAGCAAGCTTTAAGTTGGTATTTCAACCCTTAATTTGACCTTTTTTCATACTTTTCAGTAAATAGTCAAAATACTTTTTTCTCAACTAATTTTTGTGTATAATAAATATTTAGTTTTGATTCAAACATGTTCTAGAACTATTGTTGACTTAAAATAAACCCATTTGGAATAAAAATAGTGAGTTATGTAAACATATTACATGCTTTTTTGTTTACAAGTAAAATTTGCGCGCTTTTCTATGGGCTCAGGAAAATTGTATGTATCTCACAGTTTTGCCCAATAAGTAGTCAAATTTTGAGCTATATCAATATATTTGATATCAATAGAGAGCTACTGGCACAGGCCACGGATGTAAAATATGTTGTGTCTAATCTTTGACAAATGCACAAGAGAGCTTGAAGTTGGTAATTTAACACTTAATTTTACCTATTTTTCATACTTTTTCGGTACATAGTCTAAATACTTTTCTCTCAACTGGTTTTTGTGTATAATAAATATTTAATTTTGATACAAACATGTTCTAGAGTTATTGTTGACTTAAAATAAACCCATTTGGAATAAAAAATGATGAGCTACTTGAACATATTACACACTTTTTTGGGTTGGATGTAAAATTTAGGCAGTTTTCTACCCCCACCCCCCCCCCCCCCAAGATCACTTTTACGGGCTGACATAAGTTTGTTAGTGGTCAAGATCACTTTTGTAGTGGCTGAGATAACTTTTAAAGTGACTGAGATCACTTTTTCAGTGGCCAAGATCACTGTTGTAGTGGCTGAGATCACTTTTAAAGTCGCTGTGAGCACTTCGTCAGTGGCCAAGATTATTTTTATAGTGGCAGAGATAACTTTCAAAGTTATTGTAACAACTTCTTCACAGGTCAAGATCACTTTTGTAGTCGCTTAGATATTTTTTAAAGTGGTTGTGATCACTTCTTCAGTGGCCTAGATGAATTTGTAGTGGCTTAGATAACCTGTAAATTGGCTGACACCAGTTTGTTAGTGGCCAAGATCACCTTTGTAGTGACTGAGATAACTTCTAAAGTGGCTGTGATCACTTCTTCACTCGCCAAGATAACTGTTGCATTGGCAAGATGACTTTTTAAGTTGCTGTGATCATCAGTGACCAAGATCAACAGTGACCAACTTTTAAAGTCGCTGTGATAACTTCTTCAGTGGCCAAGATCACATTTGTAGTGGCTGAGATGACGTTTAAATTTGTGATGATCACTTTTTCAGTGGCTAAGATAACTTTTGTAGTGGCTGAGATAACTTTAAAAAAGGCTGTGATCACTTCTTCAGTCGTCAAAATAACTTTTGAAAAATGGCTCCAGAGAATGTAAAAATAATAACAAACATTTATACCATATAAAGTTAACATGAGCGAGAAGGCTTGCTGGTATTCACTAAGAAAACGTTGGAAATTGTTCAAATGGAGGGATAAAATACAAAGTTAGCGCTTAATTGTTGTACATTTCGTATTTAACAGAAATAAAATATTATGTATCCACGTTAAAGCCCTTGATAGTTACTTTTAACTGATATCAAAGATGTTGGTACATTTTTTTGTTCTGGGTACCGGGTACTTATTGGACAAAAATGTGAAACACTGTCAATTTCCCCGGGCTGGAAGAAAAGTGCCCAAATTTTACATCCAACCCAAAAAGTGTGTAATATGTTGGGATAGCTCATTATTTTTTATATTCCAAATGGGTTTATTTTAGGTCAACAATAATTCTAGAACATGTTTGAATCAAAACTAAATATTTATTATACACAAAAATCAGTTGAGAGAAAAGTATATTGACTATGTACTGAAAAAGTATGAAAAATAGGTAAAATTAAGGGTTAAAGTACCAACTCTAAGCTCTGTTGTGCATTTGTCAAAGATTAGACACAAAATATTATAAATCTGTGGCCTGAGCCAGTAGCTTTCTATTGATATCAAATATATTGATATAGCTCAAAATTTGACTACTCATTGGGCAAAACTGTGAGATACATACAATTTTCCTGAGCCCAAAGAAAAGCGCGCAAATTTTACGTCTAACCAAAAAAGTATATAATATGCCCACATAACTCACTATTTTTTTATTCCAAATGGGTTTATTTCAAGTCAACAATAGTTCTAGAACATGTTTGAATCAAAACTAAATATTTATTATACACAAAAGCTGAGAAAAAAGTATTTTGACTATTTACTGAAAAAGTATGAAAAAAGGTCAAATTAAGGGTTAAAATACCAACTTAAAGCTTTCTTGTGCATTTGTCAATAATCAGACACAACATATTTTACATCCATGTGAAGGCATGTGCCAGTAGCTTTCTATTGATATCAAACATATTGATATAGCTCAAAATTTGACTACTCAGTGGGCAAAAATGTGAGATATGATCAATTTTCCCGAGCCTGAAGAAAAGCGAGCTAATTTTACGTCTAACGAAAAAAGCGAGTAATATGTTCACATAAATCATTATTTTTATTCCAAATGGGCTAATTTTAAGTCAACAATAGTTCTAGAACATGTTTGAATCAAAACTAAACATTTATATTATACAAAAATTGACTGAGAGAAAAGTATTTTGTCTATTTAGTGAAAAAGTATGAAAAATGAGTAAAATCACGTGTTAAAATACCAACTTAAAGCTATATTGTGTATTTGTCATTGATCAGACACAAAATATTTCACATCCATGTGAAAGCCTGTGTCATATGTGAGGATAATAAAAAAATAAAAAATTATTTAAATAGAAAATTACCACAATTTTAGCAAACAATCACTTCATACGCAATATTTCAAATTGCGGTTTGCGATTTTGATGGTACTAGTGTTCAAAGGGTTTTTACGGTACTTTTGGACAGGATGATTTTTGTAAGACGCGCAGATTCGGATTCCTGAGAAAATTTCACTATAGGTGGAACTCTTAGATCGTATGGACCTTTCAACACAAATAAAACCCCCCTAGCTCTGGGACTATATATGTGCCATTAAAATCAAAAGCAAAAAAAATTCTAAAAAAATGGACCAATATATAACGAATAATAATATGCCTACAAATGTATTTTGTACAGCAAATATTGTAGAAAATTTGTTCATTGTGACTAATAATAATAATATATTAACCCTTAAACAGCTGAAATAAATAATTTAAATTTTCACACACTTGGAGTTGTGTCTCACTACCTTGACCCACAACTTTAAGTGAGAGAAAACAACTCGTATTTGATTAATTTGTAATTTAAGACTAAGCAATTTACAAATCTTAATGTTTAAATGGCTAATAAAACGGATTAAAGCGACTACAGTCGCGCTTAGCGGTTTAAGGTGAATAGGTGTATGCCTAGCGGCAACAACAGAGGAAGCTGATGACACTGCCCCAAGAAATGAAATGAATCGGGCTTTAGGCCACTTTTGTGCACATATAGGCTAAACTGGGCCAGGAGAACCTCCTGAGGATGGTGAGATGATTGAGATGACACTGTCCTCCAGACACAGGATTCGAAATTCGAGCCCTGGCGGTCTGAGGCCGAGCACGCTACCTCTCGGTCACGGAGGCTCCCCACAATACTAACTTTCACACGTGGATGGGGAAGAAACAATTTTTGTTTCTTTCAAACCGCCGAGACCGGGAACCGAACCCCGGACTCTGGCGTGAAAGGCAGCGGTGCTAACCACTACCCTAGGGCCCCCGCCCAGTGGTATGTGATGGCTATGTGAAGAAGAGATCCGACATCACCCTAGGAAGACAATGAGTAGCACTCAAGCTATGTGATCGACTCCAATAACACTAGATATTGTTGACGCAATTGATTGACACAAGTGACATTAACTTATGTGAGTGCGTGGTGACGTGATGTCGATTACTTGCAAACGCTGAATGTTAAACCATTTTTTCTTCTTCTGGTTTTAATAATGGCATAACCGCCAATATGAATATTTGATATTTCTATCAGCATGAACACCTGATGAACGTTTAATATGGAATATGAGGTGATATGAATGACCCTTAAGTGTTTTATTTGTTGTTGGGAAAATGCCCTCCTTTTGAAATAATAATGGGTCACATGCCCCATCATCTAAGGTCAATGACCCCCCCCCCCCCCACTCGGAAAAATATCATGGGCCCCTTGGCCCCCTTTTTCCAGTTTATAAATCGGGCACTGAATATGTAATAGTGCCAATCTCATACATATAATTTTAACTATTTATATTGCCGTATATTAACCGTCTGCGTCCCTATGTTTGGGCTATATTCAAGTTAAACTGAACGTAGATTTTAACCTAAGGCTGCCTTTCCATTGACGCGTTTGGGTGCGCGACGCGTTGCGTTGCGACGGCCGCGCGGCAGAATTAAAAATCAATCTAATACAATCACAATGTGACCTTTACATGGACGCGATTGGCCGCGCGGCCAGTTTGCCGCGCGGCAAGCAATCGCACATGTAGCGATTTTTGCGTTCATCCACCGCGCGTTCATCTCCCCATTTGTCATTTTATATTATTTCTGGCTGTTTTCCGTCGTGTCTGGCAGCCCATCAAACACGAGACGTTGAACCAATGCTGATTCAACGCTGGATTATCGTCTGCGATGCTGGCCGAGCATGAATTTTATTCAAAATTGGCTCTCTGCAACGGCTCATATTTGCTAGGTTGCTGTGACACTGAACTCTAGCCCAGTAGGCCTCTATAACATTTATACAATGTTGGCGCAACGTGGCATACATGTTCAGCCTAAACAATTGTATCCTGTTTACTGGGAGAGTACAGTGATATAGGCTATATATATATTAACGTTATTCATCATAATGTAGGTCCTATCACAAAACATGCACGCCTATAGTCTTGCTCTCCTGTCTATAGTCTAGTTTTAAGCCACACTTAATTTGAATACATGCGGTATTTGAAGGGTGCGCTTAATGAATGTCTGAAGCATTAGAAAGACCTATTTCGGCATGTAAATGTTGGCCTACGATTATTGTAGAATGACTCGTTATAACTGCATTGCGCGAAAATTGGACTTCATGGATAGGCCTACAAGTACGTTCGCGTTCGCCCGCGCGGCCATTTAATCGCGTCAATTGAAAGGCAGCCTTAGTCTATGCTAAAAACACAAATAGTAGGCCTAATTTATGTTCTTGTATTATGGACCCTATCGATGGAAGCTGATATTCAACATCACATTGTAATAAAGGCCTAAATATCACGCTAATAGGGATCTAATTAGAAGTTACTAAAATGTGTGGTACCAAAGCCATAACTTTATTTTGAATTGAATTTACAAATAGTAATATTATTAATAAATGATGTTCCTTTAATGCTGGGTAAACGATGTAAAGGGCGGCACAACAATAAACTAAATATCCAGTTATCCCTGGTTTAATGCTAGTCCACCGTCTGCACTGCTGGCCCAACATTAAACTAACATTAAGTCGATGTAGCTTCTGTAGAAAGTATAGGTATATAGCCAGTGTAATATATTATGAGATTATGCTTTGTACGCATCGCGTTGACTACTACAATGAGGCAATACCGCTGGAGTACAATCACACGTGTCTTGCCATAGAGTTAACTCTATATTTGGTCTGGCTAAACTTCTGAAATTTGAAACCTTTGAGTGTTGATCCACTGTTCGCCGTATCGTATTTGCTGGGATGCACCTAAAACTATGCATACATTAGAAGTGGATATATGTACATTAAAAACATGCCTCGAAGTAATAATATGTAGGGCTATAAAGTGTCTATAAAGTAGCTGGGCCAATAGTGTTTTTTTTAATGACACAGCATCATAGTTGAATTCACGCTTTCCCATTCGTTGATTGTTTTCTACCAATTACTAGCCAACCGTCAATGCTGAAGACGAGGACCATCCGTGCATGTGGACTATAAAACTTTAAAATATATATTTTTCATTTTTGCAATAAATGAAAATCAAAGTGGAGCAGGGAACACTATTATGGCAGAACCAGAGTAAAAACATACCTGTCAATTATAAGGTAAGGGATAGCAATGACATGACTAATATATATTATGCACATTTAATATGTTGTGCAGAATAAAATATGACGGTGAACCAATATTAAATCCACAGGTAATGTGTTTGTATATATGTAATAACAATACCGAAGGGAGGGGGGGGGGGGTTTTGATGCCTGCTAGGAAAGTCAGAGATCGCGGATTCGTCTCCTGCTCTGGCATTCAAGTTTCAAAGAAACAAAATGTTTCCTCCCTGTTCAATTGTTAATATTGAATATTGTGGGCAGCCTCCGTGACTGAGAGTTAGTGTGCTCGGCCGTAGACCAACAGGGCTCAATTTCGAATCCTGTGTCTGGAGGGCAGTGACACCTCATTCATCTCACCATCCTCAGGTTCTCCTTACCCAGTTTAGCCTATATGTGTACAAATGTGGTGTAGAACCCCATTTATTTAATTTTATAGCATTTGCACCCTGCCCAGTCAGGTCAGACAGTCAGACTACAAGTCTGACCTTGAAAACAGGTGTGTGTGAGGACTGTACGAAAAGGAGGGGGTGCGAGCATCATGAATATTCATTATGACGTCACCGGTTTACTGTCTGTGGTATTGAGGTCACACTCAGGCCAGATTGTCTGGCCTGCAGCAGTTGGGCAGGGAAGAGGGGGGTTCTGAACTCATAGCACATATACATGATATCCAGGCAGTCTGCCGGTAGCAGACAACTGGATAGATGAAGATGAGCATTTGATACAGTTGACAAAGCCTTCATGGGTCTTTATCCTTAGGTCTACTGTGTGTATTGTGATTTCCATAATTGGCATTACGTAAGAGGGTGCAGTGAAAGTGCATTACGTCCACATGTGATAATGATGGATTAGGGCTACTGTATATTTCATGGCTGAGTAAGAAACATTTAAAGCTGATAATTTACAGCTTTGTTAGGCCTATTTTAGACAAAAAAATTAAAATTGAAAATTGAAGATTTCGTGAAAATTCCTGGCTAACTGGGGCATTATAAAAGTCCCAGAAGACGTAATAATTGCACTTTTGCAATATTAGCATTGTAGTCATATGAAATGATTCTTTGTCAAGCATATTTCATTAGGTGCAGTGCTTCAGAACGTGTGTAAAATCAGCAAAATGTATTATGGGAACCGAACATAATAATATAAATGCCAATGATCGATATAAAGGATATACATCTTTTCATGATAATGCATCCTTAAGTATAGATATACATTCCCTGACACATTTATAGCTGATTTTTTAAAAAGCTGTTGACAAACGGCAAGGCCCCTGGGCCTCTTGTTTTTTAATTTAGCTTTAGGCCCATACATTCTATCTGATAATTTGTCTTTTTTAATTTTTTTGTGGTGTTGTGTGTTTACAATGTCACAATTTTTCAGATATATTGTCAAAATTCAAAAACTGTAGCTGATGGAATACTGTGTAGACATATAGGGCGAAACAAACTTGGTGCATGGACGTGTACATTGGAATACCTGCACACAGCGCGTAGGCCTACCATCAACTTTAACACACTGCCTACACAGGTGCTGTTGGTCATGTTGGTATCAGACTACAGTCACGCTTCACTGATAACTTCACAAAAGTTCTGCATCGCTGGTCTGTACACATAATCTATATTTTGGTTCACACACACATAAGCAGATAGAAAGGGACATATGTACCTCGTGTACGGTACCCTATCGCTGTCATAGCCTACAATTTTATAAATACCTGAGGCACGTGAATATTTTGCATTAGGTTAGTTATTGACGTAAGTTATTTCACACACTTCGTGTTATATTTGACTTTCAACGAATTCAGGCTGTATATAAATTTGTATTAATGGTATTTCAATAACCTAACTATAATTGTACTGTAGGCTACTGGCCCTGTTTTTGAAACTCTGTGAGCATGGTGTTCTAACGTTACTAGGTATCAGTTACGCAGTTAACGTTAGGGGGCTACCATTTAATATCAAGGGGGGGGGCAGGGATATTGGGATGGACCAAAATATTTTTTTCAATATGATCCAGCTCATGGTTATTTTTTTCCAGCTGTACGGTTAACAAATTATTTATTTCAACCACTTTTGAAACGACTTTCAAAAATTGCCAATGTATTATTTATTAAGGCTATATAATATGATATTAGCCTAATATTTTGCAATGTGAGAAACTGAATATCTCCAGAATCAAAATTTCATCGGCTAGAAAATAGTTTAGTACGCCAAAACATGTAGGCTTGCCCGATATGCCATAAATTATTTATTTCAAATGGGATCGACATCAAATTATTTTTTTCACCTTCTCCCTGCCTTTAATTATTTATTTCGAAAATATCCCTGCCCCCCCCCTGGATATTGAATGGTTGCCCCCTTAGTATTTATTGCTGTTCATGCTGACACAAACCATAATCTGATAATATCCAGTGGATTAGGCTTGATCAATAGATGTTATTGATATATCTCACCAAGTCACCATGGACGGGATGCGAGCCCGACGCTGTCTCAATATTGGTGCAGCGACAGAAACGCTTGCCCAACATTGAGGCGACTTGTGAATGTCCACAGACGTTCTTGTTTAGATCACTCCCTCAGTCAGTCAGTCGGGCGGGGGCCATAGGGTAGTGGTTGGCACCGCTGCCTTTCACGGTAGAGTGGCTGTTCGGGGTTCGTTTCCCGGTCACGGCGGTTTAAAAGAAACAAAAATGTTTCTTCCTCATCAACTCGTAAAACTCAGTATTATAGGAAGCCTCCGTGACTGAGAGGTAGCGTGCTCGGCCTCAGATCTCCAGGGTTTTAATTTCGATCGAATCCTGTGTCTGGAGTGCACTGTCATCTCATTCATCTCACCATCCTCAGGAGGTTTTCCTGGCCCAATTTAGCCATGACAAAGTCAGATTCAGGATGCATAAACCTTCAGAAACGTTTGTAGAGAAAAACTTTAAAACAGGAAATAGTTGATCCACGACTGTGTAGATAAATTAAATTCGCTTAATAAGCACCAGCAAAATGTGTACAAATTGTGTAGGCCTATATAATATTATGTGTAGGTAACGTATTACATTAACTAAACCTTAACAGTTAGGCTACTGTGCATTTACGGTTCGTTATGATACATAGGCCTACAGGTACAGATGTAACGTTATATCATGTATATAGACATACTAATGTGTGCCGTAAATAACGTAAACTAATCGCCACCTTGGAAGTAAAAGGGTGTATTTGCCACTTTGTAAAGTGGCAGATACACCCTTTCATATCCAAGGGAACGTAATATTAATACTTTTAGCATGTTTGTGTAGCCTATATATATCACATGGATAAATGCAATCAAAGCAGACATTGCCCTTTTTTTATTAACAAAATTTAATAGCCCAATATTGATTTGGACAACATTTTGTAGATTTTCAATTGGAATGAATTGGCGATGGCTTTGGCGACAACACACACACGTTATTTACGTCACACATTAGTATGTCTATATACATGATATAACGTTACATCTGTACCTGTAGGACTATGTATCATAACGAACCGTAAATGCACAGTAGCCTAACACACACACGTTATTTACGGCACACATTAGTATGTCTATATACATGATATAACGTTACATCTGTACCTGTAGGCCTATGTATCATAACGAACCGTAAATGCACAGTAGCCTAACTGTGCATTTACGGTTCGTTATGATACATAGGCCTACAGGTACAGATGTAACGTTATATCATGTATATAGACATACTAATGTGTGACGTAAATAACGTAAACTAATCGCCACCTTGGAAGTAGAATGGTGTATTTGCCACTTTGTAAAGTGGCAGATACACCCTTTCATATCCAAGGGAACGTAATATTAATACTTTTAGCATGTTTGTGTAGCCTATATATATATCACATGGATAAATACAATCAAAGCAGACATTGCCCTTTTTTTATTAACAAAATTTAATAGCCCAATATTGATTTGGACAACATTTTGTAGATTTTCAATTGGAATGAATTGGCGATGGCTTTGGCGACAACACACATACGCCTTTATGTTGCTTCAATACTTCTAATATCAAACTTATTATTGATATGTACTATTTGGTATATGATGCCGAGATTAAAGGTGATTGTAACAAAGAATGGAGGATTGCACACCGATCGACCGATTGACAAAGGTAACCGTTATATTCTCATTAAATAATCATATCACCCTTAAATCATACGAGTAAAAATACAGCTGTTCCTACATTTCTATTTCAACTAAATCGCGTGATTCTTTTTTTAAGGACTTCATCACCAAGTTACCAACGAAATCATGGATTTAGCAAATTTAGTCTGGATGAATGAACAAATACAAAGACAAACAATCAGCAATCGTGCGTGTACAAAAACACGCCAAAAGGGCGACGTGTCGGTGAAGGTTATTCAGCAGCAACCAGTGTTGCTGGTTAGCAAAACTAAAAAGTTGTTGTATTGTTCCATACCAATGACGGCTAGCGGTAAATGGAAGGAAACATTGACGAATACACAAGTGAATAAGGAGTTGCTGCCAGGTCAACAGCAGAGTCAAGAGGTGTTATTGCCCATTGGTAGCTTTACCAATGAAGAAGCAGCGGTTATTTTATCGAATTATACAAAACTAATTGTCGTAAGACATCCATTTGACAGACTCCTGGCAATACATTCTGAGAAAATCGCGAAAATAAATCAACTTGGCACGAATAAGTCCCACGTTTACGAGATTCTGCAAAAACCGAAGATAAGCCCTTCAAGAGATGACCCGGGGCCTGTAGACGTGGATGACTTTGTTAAATATGTTACCGATGAGACAGACGAGCCACTATGGATGCCTTATCAAGATATATGTTATCCATGTACCATCAAGTATGACTACATACTACAGTTGGAGACTATGAAAAGAGATGCAGTATTTTTTATGAAAATAGGACTCAACATTACGTCTTCTGCATACCTGCGTAATCTTGAAAAACAATTCAAGCAACCGTCCAAACTGAGCAACAATGATATAGAAAAGAGGCTCAATAAAACGACCAAAGATGCATTCTTCCATGTCTATGCTAAGGATTTAGATATGTTTAATTACTCCTGGTAGTGAGGTTATCATCGCATCATGATTGTTTATATTAATTATATTTCAAGTATTTTATATGACATCATCTCTTACATTATATTCACCATGCTCAGTATAATTATCAAATACATACTTTTTCACCGATTCGTCTTTAATTAAGTGATTAATTTTATGTATGTGCAACCCCTACCTCCACCCCCCCCCCCCCCCCCCCACCCAGATTCATACGTAGTGATTGTGTTCCACACCATCCTCATGTAGCTACCGTCCACAGTCTGTTTCTGGATTGAAAGTAAAACACGGTGCAGATTGAGAACTGTATGAACATGATTAAGGACCTATTTCACCCCGTTAAGCAACGTTCACATATTGTCCATATCCAATGGGACGAATATGCACGAATTGGAACACGGCAAATGTTCTTATGTTATTATGTGAGCATTGTGAATTTTCCTAGTCTAGAAAGTTCTGAAGCGAGGCACACATGCTCCGAGTTCAAAATCGACACGAATGAGATTTAAAATGGCCGCCGCTCGGGCATCTTTTGTATTTGTATTTTTTACAACTGTACTAAGATTAAGTAAACACGGGTTTTTTTCAACTTAAAAAAAAAATGTATACGATGCACTATTTATTATTATTCATAAATCTGTTTTTATTTACCTTTCGCGCAACTACTAGGTTATCTTAGACAAGTTGAATAATGAGAGTTGTTTCATATGGCCGTTTTCAACTTGGAAATTTCTTGCAAGCACCATAGGCCTACACGTCCCCACGTTCACGTTTTCGCTTTCTCGTTCAATCATATAAGTGATGTGGTCTCATTCAATTTTTTTTTGTGTGGTACCAGTAACACCTCGTTTGCAAAACATAATTTAGTTTTCGCTATATCGAAACGAATGCAACCACTTCAAAATAGACTTGTACTTTTGTATTCGGCCAAAATAATTCACAAGACTCGAAAAATCATTGGCACGTTCACAAGAACTGCTCACCGGGCAAACGAATTATAGCTTGAAAATAACGGAACTGTGATTACCTCTTTAAACGCCGGTCTCGATTATAGTCGCGTTTTTATTTTTTATTAGTACATTAAGAACCACCTTTTAAACAAGATAAAACGTGACATCAATCAGCAAGATTTGAAAATAGTTAACATCCATTTTGTCAAATCTGAATAATTTTCACTCATTTGAAGTTGTGGATCGCGTCGGCGAGACACAATTTCGAGTGGATGAAAATTTAAATTAAATTACACGGTCTCACCCAAGTAATTACTTGGAATGTATTCAGTAAAAGTTTGGACTATTTGAGCATCCCTCACCGAGGCGGGCTGCTTACTTTATTTCACACGTTCCGCCGCCGCCGCAGTAATTTGTTTTCAAGATAGCTACTATTCTATCAACTTCTGCTTCATCATACTTCACATAGCCATCACATACCACTGGGCGGGGGCCCTAGGGTCGTGGTTAGCACCGCTGCCTTTCACGCCAGAGTTCAGGGTTCGGTTCCCGGTCTCGGCGGTTTGAAAGAAACAAAAATGTTTCTTCCCCATCCACGTGTGAAAGTCAGTATTGTGGAGAGCCTCCGTGACCAAGAGGTAGCGTGCTCGGCCTCAGACCGCCAGGGCTCGAATTTCGAATCCTGTGTCTGGAGGACAGTGTCATCTCCATCATCTCACCATCCTCAGCAGGTTCTCCTGGCCCAGTTTAGCCTATATGTGCACAAAGGTGGCCTAAAGCCCGATTCATTTCATTTATCACATACTATACCACTGGGGAATTGTTTTGGTGATATTTTGATCTCCATATCATCAACCCTTTGATTACTATGGCCACTAACAAAGGAAAGCTCGTTAGCGCGTTTCAGGAAAAAGTTTCCATCAGATCCTTTGTTTAATTTGGCAAATATGTTCAGCTATGTCAGCCAATGACCTGATTAACTTTTGGGAGCAAACACTTTCAAAATGGCCGTTAAGTGGCCATTTTGATTATTTTAAATTTTGTGATTTAAAAAAAAATGCAAAATAGCTGGACCATGAATATAAAAAATATCACAAAGATAATCCATGACAAATTTTGCAGTTATAAAATCCAAAATGGCCGCCAGTCGGCCATTTTAATTTGTTTTTCGCATTATCTCAGAAATCTTGCATGATATGAACTTCTGCTTCCTCATAAATAATTCACATAACCATCATATAGCACCAGGGGATTTTTGGTGACATTTTGATTCCCATATTTTCCATATCATCAACTCTTTAATTATTTTGGCCACTAAAGAAGAAAAACTCGTTGGCGCGTTTCAGGAAAAGTTTCCATCAGATATTCTTTTAATTTAGCAAATATATCCAGCTATGTCAGCCAATGACCCGAAAAACTTTCGGGAGCGAACAATTTCAATATGGCCGTTTAGTGGCCATTTTGAATTTTAATAATTTTGTGATATTTACTTAACTAAAAAAAAGCAAAATAGCTGGACCATGTATATAAAACAAAATGTAATGTCTCACACAAGGATAACCCATAACTAATTTCGCACCTATAAAATCCAAAATGGCCGCCAGTCGTCCATTTTTTTCTCATTATCCCGGAAATCTTGCTGATATCTGATCTATGAACTTCTGCTTCCTCATACTTCACATGGCCATCAGATAACACCAGGTGATTTTTGGTGACATTTTGATTCCCATTTTATCAACACTTTAATTACTAGGGCCACTAACAAGGAAATACTTGTTGCACATTTCAGGAAAAAGTTTCCAGCAGATTTTCTTTTTATTTAGCAAGGATGGACAGCAATGTCAGTCAATGACCTGATTACCTTTTGGGAGCAAACAATTTGAAAATGGCTGTCTAGCGGCTATTTTGAATTTGAATAATTTTGTAATACTTACGCATCTCAAAATCAAAGCAAAATATCTGGACCATGCATATTTATAGAACAAAAAGTAAGGACTAACACAAAGATAACCCATGATAAATTTTGCAGAAATAAAATCTAAAATGGCCGTCCTACGGTCATTTTCAATTGTTTTTTCTCATTATCTCGGAAATGTTGCATAAAATAAACCTTTAGAAAATTTGCTGATCTATATTAACATGATTAATTGAAATGGCTGACTGGCGATAACGGAGGGCTGCTTCCGAACAACTCTTTCTAATTAAATTTTATTTTTTTAAGATCCCGCTGGTTGTTGTGGTCAGGAAGGTAAGAATTATTAATGAAAATTTATTATGTGGCTTTTTTCCTGACAATGGGTGATTTTTTGTTTGGAATTCATTAAAAACACAAAAAAAATACAAAGTGGCGTATTAATATGAGGGACCGCATCACAAGCTCTCTCTCTAAGCCATGAGAGTCACTGCCAATGGCATTTCCCCTCCTTTTGAAGGTGATCACTCACTTCGGCTGTAAATAAAAAAAATAAAGGCGGCTGACCCAATTTTATTTTTATTCACAATATATTGACTTTACATTGTGTGTAATTACTTGTGTGAGACCACATGGCGGTTAAAGGGTTAAAAAAAACTTTGGCCAAAGCTTTTATTTCGCGGTCCGACAAGTAAGTGCCTACGGTAGGTCTACATACTAAATCGCGGTTATTCGGATAATGTTTTCACAAGAAATCGCAATTCATTCCGTGCCAGGCAGATACAGGTAAGTGTTTACAAGCGAAATATCCAGTTGTTTGGATTAGCGGTTCGTGAAATATCAAGTTCACAAATCCGTGCGAGCGGCGGCTGTCTACTTAACAGCTTAACACATGCATCTCGGGGGATGCATAATTATCATGCTCCACTTCTAATATCGCGGAGGAAAGCTTCGTTTTCTTTTTATATTGCGAAAACAGCTGAAATCCTTCTTAAATGTTTCTCTTCCCTGTTGCATTGTTACTGACAAACTGGAAGTGGGGAAGACATACTTGGCCGGTTGCGCACGTCGTTCTTGAGTCTAACGCTGGCTCATTTTTTATACCCGGTATATCCAGTTTGAGCATACGGGGGGGGGGGGGGGTACATTGAAACTAGTTTCACTGTACCCCCGGTATGCTTCAGAACTAGTTTCAACCTACTGGGGCTGCTTTAATAGTCTTTTAATTTAGAATAGTCCAGTTTCAAGTTATCTCCTGTTGTTTCGCATTAGTCCCCGAGTGTGCTTCGCACTGGTTTCAGCGTACCCTCCTTCCCCCTCCCCCCCCCCTCCCTGTATGTTAAATTTGAAGAACTTCGTACTCGTCCCCCACCCCCAAATCATTGTAGGCCTAACTTACATACGCCTACATACTAGATCGAATTATTACTTCTGTCGTGTGCATGGACACTATGAACCACTCCCACAGACAGACTATATAAAGACGTGGAACTATGTTGGTTTATTGCTGATACATCGTGTGCGACGCTGGTCAAACATTAGGCCAGCATTGCCTCTTGTTTACTATCAGGATGGCTGTCTACGTGCACCATTCTGATTCTTACACTTGTCTCGGCCACTTCCTGAATATAATCAAGGAACTTCATACCGTAATGCTAAATCACCGTCATGGGAGCATATAAAGGTGTACCATAACAATAAATCAAGATGGCTGTGATAACATACCAAATGTATTGCTAGTGGTTTAATAAGGATGTAATGTCAATTTGGCCGGTTTTAATCAGTATGACACATCAACATCAGGCCTATGCCACGTATTCATCTTCTTTCACCTAACTACCGGTATAGTCAAAAAATATATAATGGCATAGGCCTACTGTAAATGTTTTATAATAAGCATGAACAGACGCTAGCAACATCGTCCTTAACACACGTAATTTACTATGAATTAAGTCTGAAATAGTATTTTCAACTAGTAAAATGCACATAAAACATCAGTAGCATTATTCTATATGCACACACAAGACCAAACCGTTTACATTCGTGGTGTCCTGTCCATATGATTGTAACTATAATTGCATCAATTTAAAATAAACTAATTTCCTGTGCAAATTTATGCACCCCTGGAACATGTGGAGGAGTTCTCCAGTATTGCATCCGTTTATCGCCTGGTTTTTAGCCATATAGATTAGGAAGTATAAGATGATTTAATGTGTTCCGCCAGAAATGTCCACAGTTACACCAATAATTATAAGAACAAAAGTGAATAATATCATCTTAGAAAAGGTAGCTTTTATGCGTCGGCGCCGAAAAATAACATAATAGAAGAATATATATTATCATAATATTGCGGAGATTTTAATTAAAGTGAAATATTTGAGTATGAATATTTGCGTAAATTTATCGTGGAGATTGTAAATTGAAATAAAAATTTGGATAAGAATATTTGAATATGTTGGCGGCTATTTCGAGGGCCGGTATCTCAATTTGGGCTGTTTTCGGCTTAATATAATGATCATCTGAATCACAATTACCTGATTACAGGAGATGCAGAAGCAAAATTTTATGAAATCACAAAATGCGGATAACAAATACCCAAGTCTGTTAGTTGATTTGGCGACCATTTTAAAATATACAAAGCAGGATATAATGGTTGTATATCAGTAAGTGTCACTTTAAAATAATCGCAATCTTAATCACAAAAATAGAAAGTAGGCCTAATCGTAATCAAGATTTTTTCATGGCATGTAATCGCAAATGATAATTTTTCATGACAGGTAATCGTAATCGTAGCGTAATCACCAGTATTTTGTAATCGACCCTACCCTGATTTAGGATATGAAAAGGCACAAGTGTGTGAAATTTTGTGCTTTTATTGCAATCTGCTTAATTATTTCTTAGAAAAAAATGCGGTGGCAAATCGGTGGTTATTTTCTAAGATTGCGTCTGTTTCATTTGTGCTTGTGTATAGCAGCCGAAAACCTCTTATCACATTAAACATGTTAAATAAGCAAAACCGGATTTTGCACATGGTAGGAAATGTCGTTTTGCGGGGGTGGATAACAATATATGTTATAAAAAATGTATTACCGACTGAAGTTTACTTTGTGCCAGAATGTAATTTGAGTAACTGCCTTTGGTATTTCCTTGCATTGAAGATAATGTTTATGTAATATTTAAAAAATGGTAATTAATTGAATCATATTTCAGAAATTCGTTGATAATATATATCATCTGGGGGGGGGGGAGGTGGAAATAAATGGGTGAATAAGTAAACGAATGACTGGGGTATTCGAACATTTTTTTCACATATAAATTATGACTTAACTGAACCAGGATGACGTTCTGTGTACATGGTGTATTAGAGCTGTACCGAGTTCTGTATTTTCAAGAGGTGATAATTGTGGTATATCTAAGGGTATGAAAATCACACGTACTGCATATTCAAGGGTCAATAAAATAACCCAGCTGCACCATGTGCATATTCAAAGGCTGCTTTGTGTCTCGAACATTATGCCTAGATGAGTGCGCTGCGCAAAAAGGATAGTTTGTTAAAACTTTTAGGCAATCCCGAGCATTGTGTCTATTCAGAAAGGGTGTGTTATTGTCCAAATCTGTATAGGCCTAATAAATGGTATGCTTACGCTAGAAACTGTATAGGGCCTTGTTATTTTCGGCAAAATATACACACCGCACCCAAATTTTCACCGAGTGCACCACCCCCTATAGGGGGATTTAGTCAATTTTTAGAGATTTAAAGAGTTAGAAAAAAATGCAATTCCTTTTTTTTCCCATCACTACTATGTTCCAAACGGGAATAAACAAAAAAATCACTTTTAACAAACATTTTGCACGAAAATACATAAGGGCATATACTAAATCATCAGACCAGTTTGGCCTCTTCTATCTGCACAAAAGCGAACTAAGCCCATTCATTCCTTTTCATTTCGTAGTACGCTTGACACCAGTCAGTGATATGGCAGATATTATTCAATTGGACTTAACTCAATACAAACACTGATAAATCACCACTTCTATCTGCTGGAGACGATGTCCACGAAGCGGACCACAGCGCTGGATACGGCCTGTATGTACAAACCAGATAATTGATAAACCAAACATTTTATGTTTTATATACCCAATGTGTAAAAAACAATAACGTTACTTTTTGTGACTTTTTTTATTGCTGTGTAAAAAATTATATTTATGTAAAACTATAATTCAGTTATTGGCATAGACACACATGTTTGACATTGACTATGATCGTGACTATCTGAACAAAATGTACACGATTTAAACCGCTATGCTTGCCTCTAAATTATGCGCCATCTCCCCCATGGTACCGGTAAACACCCCATATATACCCCCCATTTAAAAATATGTCCTAGTAAATTCTGGGATCTCCCAAAATATACCCCGGGGTAGATTCTAGATTATACCCCGGGCTCCCAGAATCCACCCCTCCCTCCCGGGATCTACCCCCCCTTTTCGTGATTTGCTGAAGTGTCTTCGAATCCCAGAATCTTCCTCCCCCTCCCAGAATATACACCCTCTTCAACAAATGTATATATGCGATCCTCCGATAATCTACCCCTCCCAGAATATACCCCCTTTTCAACAACTATAATATTATGCGACCCTCCCAGAATCTAACCCTCCCTCCCAGAATATTTCCCTCCCCCTTTTCAATGTGTCCCATATAGTTGTTAAAGGGGGGGGGGGGTAGATTCTGGGAGGGAGGGGTAGATTATGGGGTGGTCGCATAATATTATGTGTCCCATAAATTGTTAAAAGGGGGGATGGGTATATTATGAGAAGGAGGGGTAGATTCTGGGAGGGTCGCACATAGAAATTTGTTCAAAAGTGGGGTTTATTCTGGGAGATCTGGGTAGAGTGTCACATATAGTTGTTGAAAGGGGGGTGGGGGTATATTCTGGGGGAAGGGGTAGATTTTGGGAGGGTCGCAAAATATTATAGTTGTTTAAGGAGGGGGTATATTTTAGGAGGGAGGGTTAGATTCTGGGAGCCGAAGACACTTTACATAATCACAATAAAGGGGGGTTACCCGATAGATCCTGGGAGGGAGGGGTAGATTCTGGGAGCGGCCGTAAAAATATGAATGAATATATCATGTATATTGTTGAAAGGGGGTTGGGGTATATTATGGGAAGGAGGGGTAGATTCTGGGAGGGTCGCAACATATTATAAATTCGTTCAAAAGGGGGGTATATTCTGGGAGGTAGGGGTAGATTCTGGGTGTGTCCCATATAGTTGTTAAAGGGGGTGGTATATTCTGAGAGGAAGGGGTAGATTCTGGGAGGGTCGCAAAATATTAAAGTTGTTGAAAAGGGGAGTATATTCTGGGAGGGAGGGGTAGATTCTGGGAGGGTCGTATTGTTGTTGAAAATGGGGGTATATCCTGGGAGGGAGGGGTAGATTCTGGGAGGCAGGGTTAGATTCTAGGAACTGAAGATACTTCTCATAATCACAATAAAGGGGGTCGGTCGGTTCTGGGGGGGGGGGGGGAGGGGTAGATTCTGAGAGCCGCCGTAATCCACCCCGGAGGTATAGTTCAGGATCTACCCCGGGGACGTAAGAAGGTTGGAGAAGTAGGACATTTTCTGTCAATCTTAGATACCTTAGCCTTTAACTTCGCCAGGCCAATCATAACCAAACATATCAAGATCCATGTTATATTGTCTGTGCACCGTCTTTAAAACATTCACATCTATATTTTCCAGTTTATGGTCTGTCTTTTTACCAGGATTAAGATTCCTAAGTTGTAAAGGAGAATGAAATACACGGCGTAATATCTCATCTGTGTCTTCTTGTAAGGTCTCCAGTTTGATAATATAATCATATCGGATTCGACAAGGCAGACATAGATCTTCGTAAGGCGTCCAGTGGTCTTCCATACGTTTATTTTGGGGTATGCTGGTATCTGCGATGTAGCGTAAGAACTCCTCAATGGTGACATTCACGCCAGAAGCCAGCTGTTCTTCTGTAAGATGGGATCCTTCTCTGTAGCGGCGTAACATACGAGAAGCAAAGGGACGAAAATAACGAAAATTTCTCTCCTCGTTTACACGCAATATCTTATCTTTATATGCAGACACAAGTCTGTCAACAGGGTGTCTCACGACAATCATTTTGGTGTAAGTGGAAAATATCCTTGTTATAGCTTCTGGCGAGTAAGTTTTGATGCTTTTAAGATCATGCATGTCGAGTATTGTTCGATTGTGAACATTCAGTTTGCTTATCTCTGGCATTGTCTTGTTTCTGTGCAGCGCCAGAAAAATGCCCTTCCACGTTGTACAGGCGACCTTGGGAATGGCACAGTAGACCACTTTATGGCGCTCGTTTACACGGATATCCCGCATTAGCTCGTCTTGTGACGGATAACTGGAGAAGCCTGGCTGACTGTCACACACCTGCTTCAGGGTTTGTCTCCGATCTGATTGCTCTTCTAGCCAAGCATCTTTGTGGGATTTGATTTCCTCCACTTGTTTAATTTCTGAAATAGTTTATAGAAAGGTTAGCAGGGAAAACAATTATTTGCAAGACAAATAATGTAAACTTGGCAAGTGGGGTATTATCATGATTATCTATCTAAACACTTTTCAGGTAAACTTTTTTCGAATGCATATTCATCAGTTCATGGTGACATGCAGGCCCATACTAGTGCTAATTTTACTTTATATCATCATTATCAGGATTATAATAGTGTGAAAAATATTATCATGATAATTTTGTTGGAACTGAGGATGCTCTCGCATGAATGTTTGCCTCGTTAAACTTGACTCTTTACGAACTAAGGTAACGGGTAGGAATTTAGATTAAAATTATCTATTATCGTGTCACATTTCTATTTACATAAAATGTCCATATTATTTTACACTAACTACGAATGTTAACAGAATGATCAAGCAATGACACAGTGTTATCATTGATTGTATACATGATGGTCCTATGTAGTTCTTTGTAAAATTGTAAAACCTAAAGTTATGTCAAACATAATTACAATGCTGCCGTACTCAGAGTTTCCTGGAGGATTTGGTGTTTTTGGGGAAATAACAGCGATTGTGCGAGCGGAGCGAGCATTTTTTTTTTTTTTTGGGGGGGGGGGGGGTGGCCAGTTTTAGGCCTCCGGTAAACCCTCGTACTTACATATAAGATCTAGTGAAACACATGTATATTTTGCAACGTTTATATAAATACTCCTTCAAATATTATGTTCAAACAGATATAGGGTGGTGATCACATGCTGACCCAACGCTCCAACCTCGCTGTGTATTCGTTGATTAGCATGAGTAATGTACCTGATTTTTGTACAGCACTCTGAACATTCGTTCTCAGCTTGCTACACAATGGCGTACTGATCTCATTTTTATTTTTCAATGAGTTAAATATTTCCATATGTCTAACCAGCTAACTCTTCTATGTGTGACTGGGGTATAACAATGTGTATAACCAGCGTTTTTTGTAAAACTTAATCATGTTAATAGCGAGTGTCTCCCGTCTGTTGTATCTTGTTTCCAATAAATGTTATTCTTCTTCTAATCAAGCGGGGGTAAACAGATAACATGGGTAAGACATCACGCTTTTTATTTACGAGAAATGAAAAGAACAATTTAGCAAGACAAATAATGCTGTAATGGTAAATACCTTTTGTTTTAGAAGAGTTATCTGTGTGTTTGATATTATTTGTACCCAGGTTAATCTGTGCCTTGTAGGTATCACATGGGCACATAGCCACATATGTGCTGTCTTCTTCACGCTCCTCTCGTAATGTACCAGTTGTACCGGTACGCCTATGATAAAATGCAGTCAGTAATGCTCCTAGCAAGAAAGCTACAAGAAGCTGGAATGTCACTGGCTTACTCAGAATGCGTATCCTTGGTGTCATTTTCGTGTCATCTGCCTGACTGCAACAATTTAGACATTTTTTCTTTGGTATAATAACGTTTTCGTCATTGTATTACATTAAATAATTATGTTAAACCGGTCAATGAAAGAGATCGAAGCCAAAAGGTAAGTGTTGAAATCGATCCTTTTTACTTTATTCAAATAAAAATGACTATAGATAATTTGTTCAACTCCAGCTATTTATCCCAATGAATAAACGTTTAATCACATTAGTTATGTTAGTAGAATATGTTTTGTAAATAAAAATAACAAAACAGACAAATATGGGCTTTATCATGTATATTTTATACTTGTTATACGTAACTAGAAAGAGTTGTTCGGAAACTAACACAAAAACAGTCCTCTGTTACCGGCAGTCGACCATTTTAAATTTTGCCATTTTAAATCAGCAAACCTTAAATAAATTAGCAATCCTTATGTAACACAGGACGGTTTATCATGCAAAAATTCCGAGACAATGAGCGAAATTAAAACAAATAGCTATCAGGCCAGTCGGCCATTTTGTATTTTATATCTGCAAAATTTGTCATTTGTTAACACCGGACTGTGGGACACTTTATTTAATATTACGGCTCTAGCCATCTTGCAAGGTCTCCGGGATAGTGAGCAAAATTAAAACAAAATGGCTGGCAATCGGTAATTTTGGATTTTATATTTGCAAAAATGTCCAAAATGTCCCGTGTTCTCTTTGTGAAACATGTATAACACCGATCATTTTATTTTATATTACCGCATTAGCAATCATGCAAGATTTTTGTAATATTAAAAAAACGATCAAAAATGGCCGCCAGTCGCTCATTTTTTGTTTTATTGCTGTGAAATTTGTCAAGGATGATCCTTGTACGATACCTTACATTTAATTTTATTTTTATGGTCCAGCTTTTTCTTAGTTACATACATATCACAAAATTACTCAAAATCAATTAATCAAAAATGACCGCTAAAGGCCAGTTTGAAATTATTTGCTCCTAAAAGTTAATCATGTCATTTGCTGACATAGCTGACCATATCTACCAAATTAAAAGAAGATCTGTCAGAAAAGTTGTTCTGAAACGCGCCAACATGTATTTCTTTATTAGCACGGGTGGTGGCCGTAGTAAATAATTAAAGAGTCGATATGGCCATTTTGCTTTGATTTATTTTATAATACTTACTTCTAAACCCAAAAAACAAAGTAAAATAGCTGAACCATGAATATAGAAGAAAATGTAAGGACTCCCACGAAGATAACCAATGACAAATTTCGCAGAAATAAAATCAAAATGACCGACTGGCGGTCATTTTTAATTGTTGCTTTGTCATTATCTCGGAAATCTTGCATAAACAGATAATAGCAAAAGCAGAACATAAAATAAACCTTGAGAATGCTAATCTCTAACAAATTTAAAATGGTAATCTTCCAGCATATTAAACATAATTATGGCTGATAATCGGCAATTTTGAATTTGATCGGGTTGAAATTAATCAGGGCATATCCCTCCATGAAACCGCCTAATTTGTCTTATAGTTATGGTTTAGCTATCTGGCACGGTGTGCCCGATTTCGGCCATATTAAAGTTATTTATGGACGGAAGTCGGCCATTTTTAACCTGATCAAGCCGATTTTTTCAAGATCCCTCCCTGAAACCGCTCATTTTTTTTTATGGTAATGGTCCAGGTATCTGGGACGGTGTGTCAGATATCAGACATATAATTGAAGTTAATTATGGCCGTAAGTCGACCTTTTTTAATTAGATCAAGTTGATCAAACTATCTGGCATAGTTTACCAGATATCAGCAATATTGAAAAAAATAAGCTATTTTGGCCGAGGAATGCCGGTAAAAAAAGTAGGCCACAGGTCATAATCCCCAAAAGACACCTCTACACCCCCCTGGGAGATATGTGTGTGCAATATGAAGACAATACCCCCATGCATTACCGAGATCTGCTCCGGAAACGAGAATGCGGACAGCCTCATGAACGGTTTGACAGCAAACAGCGACGCAAGTTACATAATTAGATAATCAGGATAATACAAACCTGATACACTGCACACTAGATTGGGAACACCTGCACACTAGATTGGGAACACCTCCTTGGGCCACTATGTTCATTTCTCTATTTCAGATGAGAACAAATCCAAAATCTAATGAGGGAGGGCGGAAAGAAAAAAAAAGAAAAAGAACTTTGGACATATTTCTGGAAACGTTAACGACCAGAAGAAAACAAAAGTTATTGAGGGCGACGACATAAAAAAAAACATTGGACCATTTTTTTTTTTAATAATGCGGGCGACGAAAAAAATGCTGGAGTACCGGTAATGTTCTGATAATAAACGCTGTTAAATGAACTCTGTTTCGGAAATTGGAACGTTTCTAATGCGCGCGCGGCCTTATAATCAGTGTTAATCTAATGCACGCGCTCATCTAAAACATAGCAAAAACACATAGTGGCCTTATGAGTCACACTGAGAGCTAGTGCCCGGAGCTCAGAATGGTTGTATCGTTGTGGTACATATATAGGCCCTCTGAGAGTCTGAGGCCCTCTGTAGTAAATATACTGTGGTACAAACAATGGAACCTGCTTTATAACATGCATAGCCTACTGATATTATATGTATGATTATGTGACTATCAATAGATCACCGCATATATGCCTGGTTATAATATTAGGGCCTATTGATAGCGCTGATATTCAGAAATAATAAATTCAGTAAGTTAACAGTTTACTGTTCACTTTAATTTACATAGCATATAAATGGCACAAACTTACCGGCTACCGCTACCTCACAACGCGAACGTCAAATATGAGCGCCATCTCAACTGGATGCTGCAGCAGCCGTGTGCAGCAGCATCTTCTGAGTTCTAAAGTACACTGCACGTGCAAGTGTACGAAATAATTTTTGTACTATTATCCTCTGTACCATGTGTACGGTACCGTATACTCGGCCTGAACCATGCGGTATGAATAAACGCAGCAATAGTCTCAAATATATAAAACCAACGGTCGACGTCGGCTGTTGGCGGTCTGTGGTGCGTATTCTACCCGGTAGACTTTGTTCCAACATTGTGGTAGTGTAATAGGCCAACGAACCATGCTCAATGGGATCAATTGAAG
Source organism: Flabesymbios commensalis (assembly GCA_964017125.1). NCBI lineage: Eukaryota > Metazoa > Annelida > Polychaeta > Terebellida > Flabelligeridae > Flabesymbios > Flabesymbios commensalis. Next base: position 55,597,630 of record OZ024905.1, read on the forward strand.
GCTTACCCAGTAAACACAAAATATTTACAAGTATAACATGTGTACAATGTTGGACCAACGTCGAAGCCGTTGGGCCGACGTTGTGCACATGTTATACAAATGTTTTGCGTTTGCTGGTCAGTTATAGACATAGTATGCTAACGTTATAGATTGTAATTTGGCAAAGAAATTTGTCAACTCACCTTATATTATAGCCTAATGCAGTTATCCGATTGTGATCCCGAAAACGCTGGGCATTATCACTAACACGTTAATTATCAGATTATAGTAGCCTAATACACACCCTGTATACACACAGTCGGCATCGAAACACAAAACAAATATCAGTGGTCAAGTTCCCTGATAACTGTTAGTCGATGTAACATATGTCATGATGTAGCAGAGTCAATGTAACTTTTTTATTATGTAACAGGGTATCTTCCTGACTCTGAAAAAAACACATGAGCATACATATAGACATAATATATACCGGTACTATCATGTTGTCAAGAAGTAGCGTGCACATATCAACTGATGATTGTATGCGAGCACATGTGTACAACCAAGGCATTCTCCACACATAGATGGCGCTCAGGTCAACCCCGCTCTCTGAGGTCAGAATGCAACCAAGGAGCTTATATCAGATTATGTTCCTGTCGAGCCCCTTCCCAGCAAACACGAGACGTTGACCCAATGCCGGGTTACTGCTGCCCCACTGTCTGCGACGCTGGGCAAACATTATCCCAGCATTGGTCAACGTCTCGTGTTTGCCGGGTCACCCAATGCATGTTTGCGCCGCATCGCTCTTTGTGATAGGCAACAGACACATCATATTATATTACGTACTGTATCCCCTCGCAGTAACGTGCATGCATTTATATTAATTTTGTAGTCGCACTTAGTTTCTGAAAATAAGTACATGCACTTTAGTCGAACATAAAAATAAGCTAACTTTAGTAACGTTAAAGCGACACAATCAGACTAAAATCATAAAAAAATGGATATTTTAAATTTTGGCTTCCTTATATAGCCATAAGATATGTAAGCATAGTGAGATGTGAACATGTTCATAGACTAGAATAGCGTAAGTTTTTTAATTGTGTGTTGCATATTTACCAGTTAAGCAAGAAATAAGGACGAAATTTAATTTCGGACATGCATGTCCAAAATAAGAACAAGAAAGAGTTGTTAAACGAGCACGAAAGCAGTCCCCTGTTATCGCCAGTCGGCCAATTCAAATTTGATATAGATCAGCAAACTTTCTCAAGGTTTAATTTATATTACCGCTTCAGCTATTATGCAACATTTCCGAGATAATTAGAAAAAAACAATTTAAAATGACCGTCAGTCGGCCATTTTGGGTTTTATTCCTGCTAAATTTCTCATGGGTTATCCTTGTGTGAGTCCTTACATTTTGTTCTATATGCATGGTCCAGTTATTTTGCTTTGATTTCGAGTTGCGTAAATATCACAAAATTACTCAAAGTCAAAATGGCCGCTATATTGACCGCCATTTTAAAATTGTTTGCTCCCAAAAATTAATCAGGTCATTGACTGACATTTGCCAAATAAAAAAGAGATCTGCTGGAATTTTTTTCCTGAAATGCGCTAACAAGTATTTCTTTGTTTGTGGCCCTAGTAATAGAAGGGTTGATAATATGGGATCAAAATGTCACTTAAAATCCCCTGGTGGTATCTGACGGATATGTAAAGTAAGGCTGAGCAGCCATTTTGGATTTTATAAGTGCGAAATTTGTCATGGGTTTCCTTGTGTGAGACATTACATTTTGTTTTATATATTTATGGTCCAGTTTTTTTTAGTTTCGTAAATATTACAAAATTATTAAAATTCAAAATGACCACGAAACGGTCATTTTGAAATTGTTTGCTCCCAAAAGTTAATCAGATCATTGGCTGACATAGCTGAACATATTTGCCAAATTAAAAAAAGATCTGATGAAAAAATATCCTGAAACGCGCTAACGAGCTTTTCTTCGTTAGTGGCCATAGTAATTAAAGGGTTGATGATATGAGGATCAAAATGTTACCAATACAATTCTCCAGTGGTATGTGATGGCTATGTGAAGTATGAGGAATATAGAAGCAAAATTTGATAGATTAGTAGCTATCTTGAGAACAAATAACTGCGGCGGCGGACCGTGTGGAATACATTAACCAGCCCGCCTCTGCGAGGGCTGCTTAAAAACGGAAATAACTGATGAATGAGGCTTTCGGCACACTTGTTGCGTTGCCACAGCAACTCACAATTTAAAAGACTCCCGCAATTCTAGTCTATGGACATCACATCTTATGTGATGGCCATAATTAAGAAGCCAAAATAAAAATAATAAATTTTAGCCTGATTGTGTCGCTTTAAAGGAACTCCGTGGGATGAGAATTTTTAATTTTGTCAAGTTTGAAAATTTAATTTATATGAAACCAAACCTACTGATTTTAACTGAATGTATAAAAAAGTCAAAAAAACAATTTTAAAGCACCGAAAAAGAAGGAAATAGTTTTTTTTCAGGGCGTGTATTGCCATGTAAACAAAACAAGTCAGCAGTATACAGCATTTTATACCACATATTCACACGTCTTAAACGGTGGGATCAAAGCAGTCGCCGTTAATTGGTGTATTTAACATGTTTAAGCAAATATTTTTTCTATATTCCTTGATTTAAGTCAGGACATATGGGGATACACCTGCAGCACTGATTATCTCCCCAAGGTCCATGTGGCCCAATACTGTGGGAACATTCAACCGTCCTCTAGGTAAACAAAGTTTGTGTAGTCTTTTTCTGGATTCATAGAAATGTTGATAAAACAATATTTTTTTATATCTAAAAATTTTGAAAAAATAAAAACATGATCTGTGGGATACACTGCTTCATTATGAAATTAAAAAAAATAATTGATGCTATTCCACGGAGTTCCTTTAACTTGCGGGAGTGATCTGTCCACGCTGTTCAGCTATCACACCCATCCACTATCGCTTTGTCGGCTTGAAACACAGGTGGCACCACTCGCATAAACTGTAATTGAGTGTACATTAATATACTTAGTTTTACAGTTTATGCGGGTGGTGCCACGTGTGCTTGAACTGTCGACGCATATATTTATGCGTTTATGCGCGGGGATACGGTATATCGCGCTTTATGAAACAGAGAAGTCAGAAAAATGCTTAGGCGGCTATCTCTGGGCGGCTACGTAACCAGGGGCCTTTCTCACACAAGCACGATCCATGTACGTGGACCCAAAGTTCAGTTATGCTGGTTCACTGTTGGGTCAGCGTCGCAGACGGTGGACCAACAGTAAACCAACGTTGGGCTAACGTTTTGTATTTTCTGGGTGTATTATGAGTTGATAAATTGATAATAATAATCATGATCAGGATAGATAAGTGGTAGCTGCTACATGGTGGGATTGAGATCATCGGTGTTTTTAAACGTTGTCACGAGTACACGAACATGCTCTGGGCAAACAACGGGGGCAAAAACGTTCATTCGTTGAGCTTATGACGACGTGTGAGCATTACAGTTGTGATTGGTAGCGTATAATATAGGCCTATATATTCTGTGAACCGTAATGGCCTTGACCTGCAATGTTTTCACCTAGCAATCTAAGTATGGAAGACGGGGACTTACATAACATGGTTTTCACCGAGTAGCCATTCAAAAGGGTTTCCGGTGACGTTACAGCGTTTCCCAGAATAGGGGTCTATCATAATTCATTGTGTGTTATCACATCACGTATCATACTTATTTATTATGCTGTATCACATGTGTAATCATATGTAGAAGTTTCAGCTATAGGGTAGCTTATCCCAGCGAACACGAGACATTGGGCCCAGATTGATTTAAGTTGGCCCACCGCCTACGAAGTTGACCAGACATTATTGGCTGGACATCTCGTGCTTGCTAGGATACCATTTTATGATAGGGTGATAGATGTGCACAGTGGGCCACTTCTTCAACGTCGTTCTGCCATCAGTCCTGGTTCACTTAAAGAAGGTGGATCGTCATGATTCGTAAAGCATGAGGGCCCCAAGGCATGCGCGTCAAAGTCAACCGTGAACGTCGACAGAAGTGGGGTCTGTCATAATGTATAATATTATAGTTCAGTGCAGCAAAACGACATACCTCCTTTAATCAGTTAATAGCAACTTTTACAAATTAATCGCCTTCAGATTGAAATATTAGGCACAACAAACGTGAAATATTGTAAGGAATTTTAGAGATTTGTGTAGGTGGAAAATGCCAAAACTAGATTACAAAACACAACAAACAAGTTGTACAACTTAACTACCTATACTGACTATCTGTGTAAAAATATGAATGAAGTTATGCAACGATTATTTTTTTATTATAATAACATACAAATGTTTTTATGAATATCGATAGCAAATCACACATGTCAAACAGCTGATACATTTTAATATTTGTGTATTCGTAGTGTTCTCATGTTCACGAATATCTTCAATATTCATGATATTGTGAACACAATGTAATTTTACATGGCATTGGTCATTTAACAAATGCTATAATTTAAAGACAATTGATATACGGTACATTAAGACAAGCAAAAACAAATGGTATTTAAAAAAAATAGGTGATATATTGAGCGGCACAGCACTAGCTGACTACTCTGGTTGAAAATGCAAACTATGAGTTGAACGACTAGGTATTTTGTTCGATAATTTGTCTAAAGCTAATTTTAGCGTGGAAAACGTATTGCATATTGGTCAGTATACAATGGAATATATACACATGTGCAGAGTGTGCTTACATAACAGATTGAGACAACAGTAACAACGTGCGTGGTAAATTTCCACGGGTCACAAGGAATGAAGGAATAGAGTAACCCTATAAGGGACGCACCATTTGATTTCTGGGGGGGGGGGGAGCTAGACTAGTTTTGAAAAAAAATGTTTGTTTTCAAATTTCTGTAAAAAAATATATGCTGAAAACTTGTACATAAAAAAATAATATGTTGAAAGATCGTGCCAAAAAAATTGTTGATAATTTTAATTGTTGATAATTTTTTAAGAGGCTCATCAAAGTGGAATTTAAAATAAACGACTTACAAGGAATAATTGGAGCGCAAAATATTTCTAGGAAAATTCTCAAGATCGCTACAAGTTATTATTTAACAGTGAAATTGGACGCGGCTTTACTGATGTATTTTTTGTTTGTTTCTGGTCGGCTTTTTGTCTATTAAAGAATGTGATATTTTTCTATTTTTTTCCGAATGTTTAGAGCGGGTTCGGGTATTTCCGAACACCTAAGCCTCTGCACTTGATGTCTGATGAATCTGAAAGTTGTACAGGAAGTTGTAGTACCCAAGGTAACGGCGGGTATACTCGAAATAGAGGGGGTAATGTCGAACACCAAGTAGGGTATAATCGAACACCCACCCATTTTTTAATCTAAAGAGAAAATAACCAGTCTAGAAGCAGGAACATGCGCAGTATACTCAAATATGATACAAATAGAATCAATGCCAATTGTTATTCGTCCACAAAAAAAAAAATAATAAAAAAAAATATTAGGAAATGCCACTGTTCGAGATTACCTGAATCTGTTGAAATCTGAGATTTTTTTTTTATAGTTTCCTTCATATTACTTTTCAAACCCACATAGTAACGTCACAACCGTTTGCAGGCCTACAAATCGCTCCATTGATGTATTTCCTTTCGCAATGACGCATTCGCTGTGAAACTGTGGTGTAGGCCCTATAGGCCTAGTGTTCGTAATTAGACGAAACCAAATTAATTGATGGGTCTATTTCCGAACACGTCCTAAATGATAAGGCTATCATAACCATAGATTTTCTCTATTTCTATGATCATGACCATTGCCTGGCGAGCCCTGCCAATTTCATTCCGGGTATTGGCCAAGGTTCTTGGTCACGTGACCATCATGCCTGTGCTATTGAGGCTAGTGAATAATTTTCTGGGTCAAGTCATAGGAAATGCGTCAAAGGGGAAATACAATACTGTGAACAACCCTTCATCCGGGGAAGTGACCTTTCAAAAATGTCTGAAATCGGGGATTACCCTATTTTCATCTAAAAATAGCAACAAATCACAAACATTCGCCACTTGGGCATACCAGAGGCTACATGAAGCTCGGCCACGCCGCGTAGTGTATCATGTAGAGTATCATGACCAAAAAATGTTTTTTGATGTTTTTATATCTAGGAGGTGCATTGCAAGGTACATTTTCACATATAAATAATAATTCTATGATTGATAATACATATCACAAATAGACCATTACCTTCCGTGTAATTACCTTAATTTTTAAAGACTCGTCTACTTTACGACATTTTGAAAGTGACTTTTTAAAATAGCAAAATTAATGGATATGAAATTGGTCCATAATAACGGTGCGTGACAGAACAGTCACGCACAACGGGCAGCTCTGCCTGACACAATTTATTCATGTTTAGCCAGCAACGGGATGAAATATATTAGCAACGTTCGGAAATACCCCCCCGTTCGGAAATACCCGAACCCGCTTTACCACATAGTATTCAAGTCATAGTTGTTTGCGTCCTAGTTTGAAGACAACAGATCGTCAAATGATGCGTACAGATTATGCTGCTTCTAGAATGAAAGGCGAGTCAAAATAAATATTTATTAAGTAGACCTATTTGGTTATCAAAGCTTCATAGAAGGTATACCGTCATGAGTATGAGTAGGCCTACCACTTACACTGGTATCCGGTACTAGGTTTCAGGAGAGTATTTAATTTCAAACACTAGTATAAACGGCATGTTGCACATTAAAAAAAATCACCATGACTACTAGATCGTTGTATATCACCAACAATTCTCAGGGCTGAAGAAGCAGGTCAGGCCGGTGTGTCCCCTTGAATACAGCCGCAGTTACTGTATGTATGTCAGAGACTAACTTTCATCAAGGTCAGTGCATGACATTTGTCAATATAATTAATTAAATATGAACTGTCACAAAAAAAAAAAATGTTTAATTTTTTTTCCAAGGACAAAAAAAATGTTTGTTTCAAGGTCGGTGCTAAAAAAAAAAATTGTGTGCTAATTTTTCAGAAAAAAAAAACATAACTGAAAGTAATAATCTAGGCCCCCCCCCCCCCAGAAATCACATGGTGCGTCCCTAAACAAAGCTGCATGCGATTTGATATGATTAATTATACTGATTTTTGTCTGTTCCTGTTAATCTTATCTGCCATTAGTGTAGGCTCATATGTAACATATAACACTTTCATGCATTCTGACTCAAATATAATGAGGATCGAGAAAAAAAGGGATTGCATTTTTTTCTACGTCGTAAAAATGTCCTAAATGGCGAAATCCAAGATGGCCGCCAGCGTACATAAAAACAAACATATTTACGAATAATTTTGCAACTACATACTATAGAGACATAAGTAATATGTCTATTCTAATGTTTTCAGGTATGAGAAAGCAAATCCTTGCATTTTTTGGTGGAAAATTTTCTTGTTAAGTCTTTATTTATGCAAACATAAGCAAAAACAACTGGATTTAGCTCTGAAACTGCATATTTTGTCTGATATTTTGTTTCTCTTTTGATTATGCTTGGCTGGTTTCCATACAGTGATATCTGAGCGGATGAGGAGCTCTCATCCTTGTGGAGTTTTTGCAAAACAGGAAATTTAAAATGGCCGCCATAAAAACACTGGAGTTATATCTTTGAGCAACAATTTCACCAAACCTTAATATTTTTAACATAGACCACAATACAACAAATCCTACCATCCTTCGAAATCATAATGCCTAAAAAGCTACGATAAGGTTTATTATATATATTCCCAAGTAAATTACATACCGGCGCATCTATTCATTATAAGCGTGTAGAAAGCCTACACATGTCCCATAAACATAACAAACTGCATGACAGGTTAGAATATGGAGCAATCAATGAAGAGCGTTTAATTGTTCACATCCCCTTCCCGATAGGGGCTTTATAATGCCATTTCAACTGTTCAATGGCAAAATCTTAATGAATGAATTCCATATAACTTCAATCCAGAATCTTTAATCTGATATCTATTTTGCGGATAATTCTGAAGAATTTCGAACCCTGGCGGTCTGAAGCCGAGCTCGCTACTTCGGAGGCTCCCCACAATATTAATTGTTTACGGGTGAGCAGGGAACAGCGATGGGGTCAAATACACTTGATCGAATGCAAATACGATGGCGTAGAGTTTTTCAAATACAAATACAAATGCGAGGCCTTGAAAAATATTAAATACAAATACAGTCTTTTAAAAACAAATACAATTTATTTTAAAATGTCCTGCCCAGAATTAACTTCGTTTAATTGCATGCATATAATAATATGTATCGTAATAATGTAGATCTGAGGATATTCGAGAAGTTTCAATTTCCTCGATTTGCGAATTTAATATTCTCACGATTATTTCTATCATAAAGCGTGGGGAAACGATTAATGAGCCAACTGTAGGTCTTCTAGTTTCAATAAAGACTCAATATTTAGCAAGACCCTCGACAACTGTGCGTGAACGTAAATCAAAACAATATAAGAAGGCCTACTGGCAAAAAATGTGTATATTTATGGTAGTATTGAAGTACAATATTTTGCGTATTTATTGATCATAATGTACGATTATAATTATAGTGATGCATTTAAGTTTTATACACAAATTGGATTTATTCACGCCTGTACATCACTTTACCACTGTTTACAGCTCCTTCACTCTACCTTAATGTTTGTTCAACATTTCCATGATTTCTGATGTTGACCCAGCATTGATTCAGCGTTGGTGCTACGATCTGGGCTAATTAGGAGGGTCGGCATAGTGTGTTTAGTGATGGCTCTTAGCCCGTTGAGGCGATACACACGACTATTATCGTTTTTAATGTGTTTTATCAGTGGCTTAAATCACAGTTAATAGGGTAAATTGTAATTGTCACCCATTTTGAGTTGTAGGTCACTGTACATAGCGAGACACAGCTTCAAGATAATTAGAATTTAGCGCCTAAAAATGTGTCAAAACAATGGGCGAGCTAAGGCCACTATGTTTTTTCTCTGTTTTAGATAAGCGCGCGCATTAGATTCAGGCCGCACATTACCCAAAAAACATGTGGTTTTTTTCTGCCCAGCGCGCGCATTGAATTGTTGCCGATTTTCGAAAAAAAACATTTAATTTTGGTAGATGAAAAAAACATTTCGAAAAAAAACAAGTTCATTTCTGGGGATAAAAAAACTTTTTTCCAGTTATGTTTCTTTTGCTTGTTTTTTTCGTCGCCATCATTACCTTTATTAAAAATAGGTCAAAATGTTTTTTTTATTTCGTCGCCCTCGTTAACTTTTCCAGAAATTTGTCCAATGTTTTTTTATTTGGTCGCCCTCATTAACTTTTCCGAAAATAGGTGGAATGTTTTTTTTTCTGAATGTTTTTTTACCGCCCTCCCTCATTAGATTTTGGATTTTTTCTGATCCTAAACAGAGAAATAAAAACCAGTGGCCTAATGGTGGTGATAACAAATAGATCAAGGGGCAACTGTGATTCCACATTTAAGCACTACTATTATGTGACCCCGTGATATTATACTGTTCAGAGACTAATGTTTATTCAAGGCAGAAATAAATAAATCTTACTTTTAAAACTTAACGAAAAGTCCCACAACACAGATTCAGAAAAAATTAAACAGGTGAATATTACCCGACCAACAATATCGTTAATTATTTCTGCATCTAATCGTAAGGTGGTTCATTTCTTCAACGACGTACAATAAATATACCAGTTTATGAATGAACAGCATGTTAATTAGCTACGGGATTCAAAATCCCGTAGATCAACGCCGGTGATGACACATTTACACCCAGGTGATGTATTAAACATATTGTCAAATTCAATTAAACTTTGTATATATCATGTTTAACATATCTTATAAAAATGTCATCCAACAGATGTAAACGGAACGAAATGACACTATTTAGCGACGTGCTCAAACATTTAAAACGTATCTGGACTTTAATATCTATATGGCTATGTTTCATAATCGTTTCATATTTTTTAAATATCACGATGTGTGAAATTGGTCTGATGAGACGAAAGGGTTGCTAAGACTAAACAAACTCGAGACGCTGACCCAATGTTGGTTTTATGCTGGGCCAGCGTTTCAGACGTTGGACCAGCAATGAAACAATATTGGATCAATTTTTCCCGTTTGCTGGGCGCTCAGTGCTGCCAGCAACAGGTTGTCACTGAAAAGTGCCTCCACCTGACACACATATTATATAGGACAGTAGACATGGGCTCAACATAGTTTCAATGCATCAGCCCGACAAAAATTGAGCTATTGTTGGTGCAATTAAAGTGATAGAATAGGCTATCAATTAGATTACGCTTTTTATCTTTGAGAATTGTACCGAGAAGATTGATTGACTGCATTGGCATGTTAATGATCAATGTAAAGAGGTGTTTCAACATACAGTACATGGATGATGAAAAAAAGAAATTTTAATGATGTTATTTTGTAAGAAATATATATGGTCATTTTCATTATTATTTTCAAATTCGCTGGATTAACTTTGTGAAAAAAAAACGTATTTGAATTATATTTGATCAAATACATCAAATACAGGGAACAAATACAAATACAGGCCTTTTTTTAAAAATCAAAGACAAATACGGAAGATTCAAATACAAATACGCAAATACAAATACGTATTTGACCCCATCCCTGGCAGGGAAGAAACATTTTGTTTCCCGGGTTCAAACCCTGCGTGGGGTCACATAAAGAGGCCTATGCTTGTTTCTCCATTCTCAACGTGAATAGGCGATCACGTTAATGGCGGCCTCGCCGAGTTAAGGTTGAAAGCAGTGTATCGACATTAATGACGACACACTGCGCGCTTCACTTACTATATACAGGGAGGGATATAATGTACTGCGGCCATTATTATGTCTCCTCTCTGTCTCCCCTCTGTAGAGCCAAAGCTGGGTTAATGCAGGCGGGCCAACATTAACCCAGCTTTGGCTCAAAGCATCGTGTCCGAACTGCCAGCATGCAGGTACCTGCACCATGAAGTACTGATTAGGACTGAATGGATAGTGGCCAGCACTGCCGACGCTGGCCCAACATTTAACATACATTGGGTCGGTGTCGGCTTGTAATAAGAATAATAGTTTATTGATCGTACTCTTGGTACATAGCATATACAAGCAAATAAATAAATTTAAATATTATCACAGCAAACAAAATTCAAAATGTCTTTAAACTGTGTGCTATTGAAAAAACTGTGTGAGTGCATATCAATTAAAATATTGTTAATAAATATCGCCTTCTGTATATTGGCTGAAGTGTCCTTGGCCCGGTAATGAGAACATACCACCTGCTTCACACATTGTGGTGAAAGGTGAGGCAGGTCTGACTTACAAAATACATATGACATACAAAATTCAAACTGTTAGAAACAGGCGAACCACTACCGATTGCTGCCAGTCGGCCAAATAAAGACATTACATTATTTTTATTTTTATACATACAGTTGAAAAACTTAATGATCGTAAATGTATCTGACCATCCACAGGCAAATCATTAATTATAAGGTGCAATAAACATGAATGAGTACGATAAGGCAATTTAAACATTCTACGAATGGCTTTACGCCAACTCACAAAAAATTGTTGATGTATCTGTGGGATACATCCCATAACTGACAGCCATATAATGACATACATATTGATATAAATATTTTATATAAACAATTGGTGTTAACATTACGAAAGGAATATAAAAGTACATTATTTTTTCTATTAAAATCAGCAATACACCATGTACACGTTTAGTTAAAATATAGCCCTTAGTGTAACATTACCCAAGTGAATGCTACTATCTGAAGAGGCTATCTGATTATTCATAAAATTAATATTTGTGCTAACATTATCACGAACATGTGGAAATACAATATAGTTACTTTTATTAGCATTGAAAGTTAATAAATACTCTTCGGAAAACAACTCTTAAAAGTCTTGATAATGAGTAACGCGTCGGTGCCAACAAAACTATATCGTCTGCGTAGCCTAATGCACCTACAAATGACTGACCAATATAACAGCCGAAACCACATGATTTTCGTCGAGACAATAATAAATCAATATATAAGGTAAACAATATGGGCAATAACACACCTCCTTGCTTTACGGCGTTTGAAGTTTTAAAAGCATTGGATGTTACATTACCTCATTGAACAGTCATCGTCTGTTGTGAGTACATGTTCAATATTAATTTTAATAATGTAGGACATACACCTTTACCAACAAGTATATTAAAAAGTTTAATATGATCCACCCGATCAAAAGCTTTACTAGCATCTAAAAGTACTACGTGTACGTCACTGCCATTTCTGTTATAATAGTTGACTTCAATGTACAAGCAGTTGTGGAGCTTTCTGATTTAAAACCGAACTAAAGATCAGAAGCCTTTAAAGCCATAGTATGGTTAGCAAGAAAAACTTTTATCAAGTAATTTACCTAAAATATTACTCATAGCTATCGCTCTATAATTCGAACTATCATTTAGAGACTTTTTTTTTATTTTTTGGTATTGGTATCAACTTAGACATGCAAAATTGTGACAGAGAAAAACCGTGTCGAAGCATAGCTGTGAACAGGAGTGACAAATGAACATTTAAATTAGGTGTACCATTAATAAGATGATCAGAGAACATATCACTTGTCCCATCCCGCTTGTTATTATGTAAACCATTAATACCTTTATCTATATCACCTACTGTTATGGTATGTTGGGCTTTACATTTGCCTCCACATGAACAATCAACAGAACATATATTATTTAATTGTGTCTTCATAGACGAACAGTCATCCACCGTGTTAGACACATAATTATATAAATCATCACATGGCATATATACACAGATAATGAGCAATCTTACCTTACCAGTATCATAGAGGACACAGCACATACGCTTATGGTCACATGGGATGGGTGTGACTGTAACTACCAAATTTTTCTGCCACAAGATACATCAACCGCCAAATGGTCGACCAACAAGCGGTATAGTTGAATCCATCTCGGACACACCATGCACATTAACATTAAGAATTTCTTTCTCAAACCGACATATATGTTCATCATATTGCCAATGCTCTTGAACAAGAACAAAATGATGGTTCCTGCTTAAATCATTCACGTATGACATTCTACCAGCACCTAGACCGTTACTATTATATGTACAGAGAGAAATGTTCATTGCCATAATTAGAATTATAAAGATGAATGTGAATATAAGTGTTCAAGGCGTAATAAACAGCGCAATACAATCACCGCTTGGTGCTAGTCTGGACGGAAACTCGTCTGTCAAAAGCAAGGATAGCTGTGAAGCTGACACAGTCAACTTAAATGACTTAAACATAGACTGTTCACTGGAAATGCACACCAGATCCCGAACCTCAAAGTTTCTACCTCTAATAACATCCTCAATATCACGCTTACTTGTGTCCGGGTGCACACGATAAATGAAAATATCTCTACTCGGTTCAGGGGCCCCTCTAAAACCGTCATTACCAGGTTTATGTCAACCAGTAATTACCTTGTGTCTCTTTTTTTCGTGCTGCCATGTCTTCTTTTCTTGGTAACGAGGCATCATAAATCCCTCATTGTCCTTTGACCATCTACCAGCGCGACCAGACGTCCCTGAGCACCCGGATACACCACTAGCCAGGGAAAGGGAACTGAGGGCCCTCTCAACAGAGCGCTGATAGCTGTCATACGGATCACGAGAAATGACGCCACTGCGTCCACCACGACCACGACCGCGGTCACCACCACGTACACCACTACGGCCTCTATGGTAAGCAGAACCACCTCTGCCACGTGGCGACTGACCTTGTTGTGACTTGCGTTCCACACTGCCATGTTGTCGTCTGTTCAAAACGCCATCCAACTCGGTTTCGTCTACATCATCTTGTCGTCGTTGCTGCTGCACCTGCTGCACCTCCATCTGCTGCACCTGCTGCTGCATCCATTGTGTCCCCTGCCGCTGATGCTGCTGTTGTTGCTGCTGCTGTTGCTGCACTTGCTGCTGTTGTGGCTTCTGCACCTGCTGCACTTGTTGCTTCTGCTGCACCTGCATGTCATGGGGTGCTGTCCTGCTTGCCACCTTAGCATAAGATGTGAAATCATCAAACTTGTCTCGTGGGTATAGATTCTCAGCTACCGTTTTGTCCAGCACCTCCTGCACCCCTGACAAGCGAGCCTCCAAACGGTTAAGTCAGTCAACTAATGACATATTATTACGTTCTTCAGGATGAGAACGCGGAATACCAGCCAAATCTCTACTGTCAATTAACACAACTGGCAGCTTATCCATCATGTCTAGCTTATGTAAAGCAATCAGTATATCCTGTACGTGTGCCTCCAGTTCAGTTCTTGTTTGAGAATCCTTTCTTTTGAGCTCCAAGAATAACATTGTCACACACATCCCACAGAGCAGTCTTAGCGTCCAATACGGCGTTTAATAGAAAGTGGGCAATCACGGCCTGTCTCACGTTTTCCGCTGTTCCACTCTGGAGGGCAAAGAGCATATATGCCAGCAAAGGGTTGACAACAGAAACTTCAGGTAAACAGGTATATTATCTTCTTCATTAGGTGTGGTTGCTGAATGTCTTTTATCATCCGCCTCATTCTGGGAGCAGGGCATATCTTCATCCTGATTGACAGCTAGTTGCTTCCTCTCTGTTACATCGCTGTCTCGTCTTCTGTTAGCCCTTTGGTCCGTAAGATGACCAAACCTAATGTCACCTTGACTGAATACAACTGAGTTGTCATTTCTCTTGTTAGGGCACCCCGCGCCTGGCGGGCCTTCACAACGTTGAGTTAATCACCATCACTACAACTAGACACTTGTATCTTAACCATCAAATATGAGCATCAAATACTCAATTACTTTCTCGATAGCACGTGATACTCTGGTGAATATTCACTGATATCAAATCCAAGCACTATCGAGCAATTAATGTCACAAAAATGAGAGAAAATGTGTCTCTCACACAAAACAAGGTCCTCTCGCCAGCTGGGCACAACACAACGTGATCGTAATCGCTGCCAGCAGTATTAAGAAATACCGGACCCGCTGCTATTCCCAGCAAACACAAGACATTTGTATAACATTTATACAACTTCGGCCCAACGTCTTCGACGTTGGTCCAACATTGTACAAATATTATACAAATGTTTTTTTTTGTTTACTGGAGGCGTTGAACCAGTGCTGGTTTGATGCTGGGCCAGCGTCGCAAACGGTGGGCCAGCATTGGAGCAGCATTGGATCAACGTTGTCTTTGCTGGGAGTGTTGACAAGTGTTTCGCACCAAAAATTCCGCTTAATACATAATCTCTACTGTCCACAGGAGACATTTAATAACATTAATTACAAAACCCATTGACACTACATCTAATATGAATAGGCACTGCCTAGCGAGAGCTCGCTCCCATTATTATATAATCATATGATATGTAATAAACTGTTACTGTTATATTCATATCTATTCTGTGATAACAAACAACAAGGCAACATGATAATGATATTAAAATATAGAACTATACTACAAAACACTATTAATGTTGGACTATTTTTACATAAATAACAATAGCCTACATCGATAGGCTTTATTATAGTCTAAATCAATAATTAAAGCCACACAATCAGACTAAAAATCATTCACAATTTTACTTTTGCTTTTTGATATGTCCAAAAATGTGAGCATGACTAGAATTGTGAAAAACTTTTGGGTTGCTGTACTAAACATTAATTTGTTAATCAGAATTATTGTTACTATCGATGCCATTCAGATATTGATTATCACTCGGGTGTTTAATAATCAACTTCATATGCCATATAAGTTGAAGAATTTAGGCATAATTATACAGCAAGGTCATTTTTCGTCGATATGCATCACTTTCGACCACTATATCACACGTATATATATTATATAGATTTTAAAAGTATATAAAATATTCTACATGTACATGTGTTTGTCTATTCCCAGCAAACACGGTACGTTGAACCATAATCTGATAATATCAAACCACATATTATTATCAGCCCATCGTCTACGACAGCTGTCCCAACATTAAAACAATTTTGGCTCAACGTCTCGTGTTTGATGGTATATATTTCCCCAAAATCAATTCCACATGTATATATTATACTCTTGTTTTATTGCCCGTATTTAAGTGAACAAAATGGGGAAGGCCTACAGGCAGCTGTGATTTTCGTTTTAAGACGATCAATACATTACCATAACCAGATAACGTACAGGTACAGGCGTATATGGGCCTGCCCGCCACATGGAGGCTTAAGTGGAGATTGGCCTTAATCCCTCGCCGCAGTGCCAAGCATGACTTAAGCTGCCTGGTGCAGCGTTCACAGACGGGTCTAGCTAAGATGCGGATCACAGCGCGAACAAAATGTGTCAATACACTGCGACTGACACATTTTATGTGGCAAACAAATATACACATGTTTGTCAGTTGAAAGCTGCGTTGGATGCGAGCACGTGCAAATGACGAATAAGAGATCGAAAGTGAACAATCTCTCGCAAAACCTATCTATCTATCAAGACATTGCAGTGGAGAGCTGTGAATTCCTACCGTTTTAAATACAATTCAGATACAGATATAATTGGGCAAACACTGAGAATTTAGATCACTGTTCGGCGTTGTCGTAGTGATGGCGTACCCATCTCATGAATTTGAAAGAAGAGCTGCCATCATGAAACTTCAGGCCAGCATCATACAGGAGAGAAAACAGCGCATGCCCAATTTCTCTGAATTTGAAAAATCGGAGCTTGTGGCCCTAGTTTCTCAGGAAGCTGATGTGATTGAAAGCAGGCACAACGATTCTCGTAGTGTGGCTAAAAAAGATCGGGCCTGGGTTCGAATCAGTCAGCTATATAACAACACGCTATGCGGCATTGATTCACGTAATAGAAGAGACACCAGACAACTCAAACTGTTGTGGAAGAACCTCAAGTCGAAAACCAGAAGACTTATAGCAACCCATCCTGCAGATTTCACATCTGATATGTTCATGTCATCAGATCGTGGTGTTCCAGATCATGACGTCTCTATCCGTGGTGCTGGTGGTAACATGGACGCCGTGGTACGACATGTGGCTATGATACTAGCCAGTTGTCCTCGTGGCTCACTACTCCCAGAAGGAAGTGAACTAGGTGACATGACAGGTAACACCATGACAGGTCACATCACAGCAACAGGCGACGCCATGACAGGTGACACCATGGCATGTGACAACCTGGCAGATGACAACATGACTGGTGGCGCCATGGCAGGTGACAGCATCATGGCAGGTGATGCCATGACAGGTGACACATGTGACAGTCCCAGTGTACATGATGAAGAAGACGATCTCAGTGACCTTGCTGACAGTGACAATACCACACCGGTAAGCCGCTATAGATACTTAAAAATAGCCTTAATATATTAGAATATGTTATAATATCATATATATATACTTTCCATTGTATTATAGCTCCTGGATCCGCATTATGTTTTTTTTGTGTTCATATGTTGACATTTTTGCAGCACAGCCAATTTACTCGACTATCTAAATACATGGGTTTTTTTGCAAAAAAAAGCCAAGTATAGGCATAGGCCTAGTTACAATTCCGGCTATCTGAATATATTCAAAACGTCTCCTTGTATTATAGCTTCTGGACCCGCCTTATGGCTTTATGTGTTTGTTGTATTCACAATTGCAGCACAGTCGAAGTACAGCAAGTAAAGAAATAATCCACCGTCCACGACGCTGGCCCAACACTGAGCCAACATTGTGTCAATGTTTTGGATTATGTTCCAGTGCTGGATTCCATCGAATAAATAATACTTAACCCTTTAACCGCCAAAATATTCAATCTTAATTTTCACCCACTTGAAGTTGTGTCTCGCTGACGCGATCCACAACTTCAAGTGAGTGAAAATTATTCAGATTCGGCAAAATGTTTAAAAGGTGGCACTTAATGTGCTAATAAAAAATGAGAACCCGAATATATGCAACACCGGCGGTTAAAGGGTTAAGTCAATAATCCTGATTATCCTGCTTAGCATCGAGGATGCCTACTTGATTCAGGAGAGGGTGATGGTGTAGAGGTTAACACTGCCTGTCTGTCAAGTCAGAGCTCGCGGGTACGTCCCTCACTCGGACGTCACAGCCAGGTCACGAATTTCGAATCCTGTGTCTCGAGGGCAGTGTCACCCGATTCATCTCACCACCCTCAGGAAACTCTTCTGGCCCGGTGGCCACAAATCTGACATAACTACTGCAAGTATGTTAAGCCAATAATCGAAGATCAATGCTAAAATCAAGATGGCCGCTATAGCTTCGATATTGGATCGCACATGAAAACGGACAATGTCAATAGACTTGCGGAACCTGAAAATCTATATATACGCCAGGGTTCAAGGCATTTGACATGATTAGCTACTGAAGAATGAGAAAGATTTATTGATAAAATATAGATATAAGAACGATTTATTAAAATTGATAAAATAAAGATGACCGCCGTAGCCTCGTTTTCCGTCTCGCATGAAATTGGACAATGACAGTAGACTCACAAACCCCAAATAACCTATATATACCAGGTTTCAAGGGGATTCTGAAAAAATAAGTAAAAAAAATTGTCGCCAGCTGGCGGCCATTTTGATTATCGGTGAGAAGCTGAAAATCTAATAAGGTAATCTTCATACTCACGGGTAACTTCACATAAAAAATGGATAGATCCAATAATTATTTTTAAAGTTATCGCGTTAACAATATTTTTTTTTAATCTTTTACCTTGCACTTGACTTTTGACCTATGACTTTTGGTAAAAAAAATGCCGGAGGGGTTGAATGTTTACATGAATTATAAATTTTTGACCATGTTTAAGGAGTCAAAACTAGCGAATACGGCGGGCGGTGGCGCACGACAAAAACCCTTCGATCTCAACGGGCCGTGGGGTAAAAAACATTGATCCAGCTATGGTTTTTTTCAGCGCCCTTATTGACATTTTTGTAAAGAGGTCAGTTTTTTTTTATTTCGTCGCCATTAATAATTTGGTCTTGAAACTAATCCAACATTTTTTTTCTTAATGTTTTTTTTCTGCCCTCTCTCATTAGATTTTGAATTTTTCCCATCTAAATTCAACATAGTGGTCTTTACTTATCAAAAGTACCAAGCTATAGGCCTACTATCTGCCCGTTTGGTGATAAAAAAGTCGTACGGTATCCGTCACTTTACAAAGTGTCATATACGACGTTTATTACCAGCTCATGCAATTATGCAATGCAGCCAACATGAGAGCTATATATCCAATGAAGGAGTTATAAAGAAATGAGCAAAATTCGGTCAAGCACGAATTTATAATAAACATGGCAAATAAAACAACAATATGGCATACTCCGCTGTAGGTGTGAATTATGATGTTGCGAGATTATCCACACCTGGTCGCCAGTATGGTATAGCTATCAGAATATTTGGAATAATTTTATTAAAAGTGAATATTGCAACGAAACGTAAACAATTGGGAATTCGTCAACCACAATCGTTTTTATATGGTCGACAGAATATCACATTTTATACCTGGTCCATTTGCTGGGAAGGTTTACTAAAAGCGACTGACACACATCTTGGGCTTGTGATTAGTCGTTGTGGGTATCTTGAACAATCACATGCATAAAACCTTGTTCAACAACTTGGAGAATACCGCAGCCCTGGCTTGTTTTGTAGTTTGTTGTTTGTTCATTGTCAGACAAACATCGCACATCCCAGCAAACATGAGACTAGACTTAGTTGGGCCAACGTTGGTTTACTCTTGGCCCACCATCTACAACGTTGGCCCAACAGTAAACCAACGTTGGTTTAACGTCTCATGTTTGCTGGGATGGGACCAACGTGGAATTACTACGTGTAGTATTAGTCAATAGCCTGATGTTTACAGACACACACCATCCCTGATTTACTGATAATACAGTTTTTTTCTTTTTGTTTAGGTTTCTGTGAACGATGCTTCTGGTGATGCTGACCTGCAACTTGACCATTCAAATGATCAACAGAAAGACGTCAAACCAGTGATGATACTTCCCGTAAGACAGCCACAACAGCAGCTCATATCACCTGTATCACAACAGACGAAAAAGAGAAGACATAACTGGGAAGGACTGATAGCAGAAACCGGTCACCATGAGCGTCCACACCCACATCACCGATATTCTAATACTTACAGAGGCGACCCTGATGATGCCCATACGACCCCTCCTCTACGTGTGCCAAACGATATCACATCACCATGCTGCAATCATTATCATTCTCGACTAGAAAGTGCTGATTTTCCAGGGGATCGTTTGAATTCTGGTGGACATCAACATAGACACGATACAGGGGTTGCCCCGTGGTCTGAGGACTTATCAGAACGTAATCCCTATTGTCAGGCTGGGTCATCTCACCGGCCACATCCTGTAGGCTTATATGGCTCCCAGCTTCCACAGCGTCACCATCACCATAGTAACCAGGTGGATTGCCAAAAACGACCCAGAGAATTGGAGATGATGGAAGAAGAGCATGGAAAGAAGATGCGCCTACTTGACCTAGAGGCAGATTTATTAATGCTCAAAAAAAGATTACTTGAAAAACAAGTAGGAGATTGTGGATAGGTTTATGAATGTGATTAACAAAATGGTGCTTTCAATCTTAGACTTACTGTTCACATATATACAATCGTTATTGTTTATTCGTTATCATTAGTCTCATACTGGGAGTATAAACATGTGTTCACATAATTATTAGCATTGTGAGTCTACATAACAATAATTGTGTGTATCTGTTCAATTATTGTAGTACATAGCGTTTTCTTTGCAGAAAAAATAAATATAACGAGACGTGATACACAATTGTTTGGGTATTATACTTCAATGGCGATATCTTTTTTATCGTAAAACCCTTATTTTATTAGATTTCATATATAACTTTGAATATATTATAACTGTGTCAAAGTTTACCTCTAACGTTAGAACAACTGGATCTCGAAAGAGATCATGCAGCCGAAAGTACCACGGGATCGGCATACACGAGCCTTGACTGGTTACATTATATACTTTGACTCATGGTTGTCCTTTACTTGTACGTAATACATTTTAAATCTTATGCCATAAGAATCAGATAATGTATGAAGTAGGCCTGCATCAGTAAATAGTACAGGGGGTCGTGTTCTAATTCACAAAGTGAAGATTTACTAACAAACAAAAAAAGTATATAAACCTCCCATGCAACGAGAACGGACGAGAACACAAATCATAACTAAAATCGGTTTCGGGAACAGATTCGAAAGATGTTAGAGGGCCACTATTAAATTACTAGGGGAGAGGGGTTAGAGTTTTTGAAGTGGATAAATTATTTATTTCATCTCCTAAAATTGTCTGCAATATTTTATTCCTTTCACACTCTGCCTCGAGCAAAATATTTATCTCACTTTCTTGGAATTTATTTTTGCTGTCTACCAAGTTGGATCCAAGACCAGGCGTATTATTGATGAGGGGGGGGGGGTTAAGCATACGAGCGATGCAGGGTTTCACAAATGTGTTTTTGAGGGTCATCAAATATTTGTTACAAGATGTCTTCGAGCCTTTTTTTATTTCATGAAAAATCAGTCTCAAAATATTTAGTTCAAAAATTCCCCCATTGAAGATTGCATGGTTGCCCACTTATCAAAATCGCCGCCATGGTACGTAGTTATAGAGCAGTCTATAGGCTATTTCAGAAACATTTACTTTGCGAAAAAGCTTCTTGCACATATGTTATAATTCACAAAAAAAAATATATTTATAGGTAGCAGTTTAATCTCCATCATCTCGAAATCAATTATTTTTTATTAATTTTTTTAATTAAATAAAGTTTTAAAATGTTTAACGAGACAAATGGACCTGGGTGATAAGAGTTACATAATGACGTCAATCTTCTCAAATATTCATCTTAACCATTTGCATTACAAATACAAATACACGTATATCACCTGATCACCGCCAATAATTCTAGCCATGACATCTGGTGATATGGCTAGAAATCCAGGTCCAGTGATAGTAATAGCCGATCCTGAACACGTGATACACACAGTGTGTAAATTAAAAAATCGAAATCCCCGCTGAATGACTGGTTGTGTACAACCTGCGCATTGCCACAATTCACAGACGCTTTTTCTCACATCTCACAAAATGATATTTAAATTCTTCGCAACACTCGCATGAGGATTGCAGCAGCAATAGCGATAAAACTTTTCCAGGAAGTAAAATGCTTCAACCATGTTAACCTCTACCAGAATGCGCTGTGATGTCCCACGCATGCAAAACAAATTTATCGAGTATAAATCACAAAAACATTACAATAAATCACTATTTCCGGAAAGTGTTGCATATAGTAATCTGAGGTCTTGTCTTAGCCTACTCTAGAAGACCCAGAACATGGATGGAGATTGTTTACTGAGAATTTTAAAACAACTATTGACCAACATGCCCTTATAAAAAAACGCAAGGTTCGGTCAAAAACAAATTTATCGAGAATAGATCACAAAAACATTACAATAAATCACTATTTCCGGAAAGTGTTGCATATAGTAATCTGAGGTCTTGTCTTACTCTAGAAGACCCAGAACATGGATGGAGATTGTTTACTGTGAATTTTAAAACAAACATTGACCAACATGCCCTTATCAAAAAACGCATAGTTCTGTCAAACCAGTCGCCCTACGCGCCTGCGTAAAACCATCTGGAAACGAAAACGAATGTACAAAAAGTACATTAACACAAAATGGAGACACCTGGGAGAAGTACAGAACACAGAGAAATGTATGTGTAGATAAGAGGCGTAAGGCTATGAGAGGCTACTTGTTTGATAGAACCAAGCAAAATCAAGGGATTTTTCTGACACTTTGTAAAATCTTTCTTCACTAATTAAAGTGTTGCTGGATCAGGAGAAATTCTAATAGCGGAAAATAGCAAAATTATATCCGAACAAAGTGAAATAGCGGAAATTAAGAACGATTTCTTTGTAAACGTAGCTGCCGACATTGGAAAAGATCACACTCTTTCTGACCTTCAAAATCATCCCAGTATTCTTGAAATTAGGAAACATAATCAACAAATCACCTTTAATTTTGTTCCCACCACGAGTGATGATGTATCTAAAATTTTAAAACTTTAAATATAAAAATAGCTACTGGGCCCGAAGGAATTCCCCCGAAATTTTTAAAACACACTGGCTCCGAAATAGCACCTATTATTTCTGGACTACTAAATAGATCTATTGAGCAGGGGTGTTTCCCCACCGTTTTGAAAAAGTCATCGGTCACAATACCGATTTATAAAAAAGCTGACAAGCTAGAAAAAGGTAGCTACCGTCCAATAAGCCTTTTACCAATTTTGGGCAAAATTTTAGAAAAAGTATACCACACCAGATTTCTCCTTTTCTAAATGATGTACTTTTTCCACACATCTCTGCTTTTCGTCGATGCTAGTATAGCTGTCAGGACGCCTTGCTCGGTCTATTGGAACATTGGCGCAAAGACGGGCGGGGGCCCTATATTTATAAAGGTGGATCATTTATCAGCTGCCTAGGTTGTCACACAAAAATGACATACATGTTTTGTCCACATGCCATCACTTGATTTCCTGTTCTACTATGTATATAAAGTATATCCTTTGTATATTGGGCGGAGGCCCTAGGGTAGTGGTTAGCACCGCTGCCTTTCACGCCAGAGTTCTGGGTTCGGTTCCCGGTCTCGGCGGTTTGAAAGAAACAAAAAATGTTTATTCAACATCCACGTGTGAAAGTCAGTATTGGGGGAGCCTCCGTGACCGGGAGGTAGCGTGCTCGGCCTCAGACCGTCAGGCTCGAATTTCGGAACCTGTGTCTGGAGGACAGTGTCATCTCAATCATCTGACCATCCTCAGGAGCTTCTCCTGGCCCAGTTTAGCCTATATATGCACAAAAGTGGCCTAAAGCCCGATTCATTTCTTTTCATTTGGCGCAAAGACCTCCTTGGTAAAAAGAAAATTGGAGTTATCTAATGGATTTGAGCAAGGCGTTCGAATGTATGCCTCACGAACTGCTGGTGTCAAAGCTGGAAGCCTATGGTGTTCAGCTAAAATCTTCTAAATTTATTTTATCCTATTTCTTGAACGGATAACAGCGTGTCCGTGTTGGCGAAAATTGCAGTTCGTGGCAAACCACCAGCAAAAGAGTTCCACGAGGATCTGTTCTCGGTCCTATGCTTTCAATGTTTTTATTATTGATCTATTTTATTTTGTCAAAACTGTCCTGCTTACAAATTATGTAGATGATAACACTCTCTCCTATGCAAATTTCCAAATTTCAAATTACACCTGGAAAGGGCAGCAGAAAAAAGCATCTGGTGGTTTGTTATAATCTGCATGAAAGCCAATCCGGACAAATTTCAGGCTATTTTTATTAAATTGTGAGAGTGAGGGCAGTCATTGTCTTTACGTAAATGGTTGCTTCATTGAGCCAAGCGAAGAAGTAACACTGCTGGGAGTGAGACTGAACAATCGGCTAGTTTTTAATCAACATGTCAACGAATTATGTAATAAGACAGGCAGACAAGTTAATGCTCTGAAGCGACTATAGGCCATCACATCAGGCAAGATTAGATGTGAGGATGGCCGTTTTCATAGCTCTTATCTTAAGCAATTTTCAGTACTGCCCAGCAATATGGCACCATTGCTCAGTATCAAACACCAACAAATTAGAAAAAATCCAAGAACGGGCTCTGCGGTATGTCACAAACGACTCTAAATCCGACTACATATCTTTGATGTGTCAGCCCAGCTTGCCTTCCCTAGAAGAGGGACGACGATAACAAATAACTATTCAGACCTTCAAAATTGTAAATAACCTTTCGTCACCATACCTTCAGGATCTAATCACACCGCGGAATCACACTCGAATTCTTAAAAATTCTGTAAAAACCCTTGAAATACCTTTTTGCAATAGAGTTAGATACGGAACAAATTCAATTTCATTCTTGGCACATAAGATGTGGAAGAATCTACCAGAGGAAATTCATACACTATCTGATCTTCCGTCTTTCAGAAAAGCCATGTCTAAGTACTGGTCTGTACACACCAGTAGGTTAGAATTAAACTTTTGCAAAATGTTTTTTTTTTCCATCAACACCTCCGTTTGTCCAGTCTCCAGCTCCCTGAAGTGTGCCCTCTGGTGTGTTTGTGGTGTGCATGCACATAATTTTAAACTAAATTTATATAATATTGTGTCTTTTGTTGTATCACCTTACAACTTTTCATATATTTTAACTCTTATAATAAATTTTAACTTTTATATTGGTACTTAGTACGAATGCGATTTTTGTATCACCTTTATATAATTTTACCTAAGCTCCAGGTATCTGCAGAACCGAGTCGGTCAAACTGCCTGTTTTAAATGTTATTTCTGTATCATGTTTTATATCACAAGTAGCTGAAATTGAAATAGCTAAGTAGCATTTGGGACACATAGGCCCCTATAGGAAATTTAGGACACTTGGAACATTTGTGATACTTGGAACATTTGGGACAATTGGAACATTTTGAACACATGGGACATCCGAGACACATGAGACATAATTATGGGAGATTTGGACACTTGAGGAATTTGTGACACATAGGACATTTGGTACACATGGGACATCTGAGACATATCATACATTTCGGACACTTGGGACATTTTGGACACATGGAACATTTGGGACACATGGGCTATTTGGGACACATATTATATGGGCCATTTGGTACACATGGGGATTTGGCACATATGAATCATTTTTGACACATTGGATATATGGGACCTTTGTGATATAGGGGGCATTTGGCAAACGTGGCACAAAGGGGACATTTGAGACACATGGGACATTTGGGACACATTGAACATATGAGACACACAAGACATTCGGGACACCTGGGACATACGAGACACTTGAAACTTATAGGACACTTGGAATACACGGGACACTTGGGACATATCTCCTCTATAATTACAAATGTTACTTTTCTTGTGATATGTAGCATTTAAAAGATTTCTACTGTCCTTATCAAACACCTAGTGTTGGTTCAAAGCTGGGCCACGCTCAGTATATAATGTTTGTAGGCATATAATGCTTGTAATGTAGCTTCGAAAAAGACAAAAATTTGTCACATTGGACTAGTGTCCCGTAAGTAATGTTATGTATAAATCATTTGCTTTATTCTGTGAGTCAATCACGACTGCTATTTTCTAAAGGTTATGATTATCATTATGTAAAATAAAAATAGCTTTCAGTCAGGTGGTTCTTCACAATTTACAGGAAATTGTGTTATTTATGATAAACTAATTATATTAAATATAAACCATGTATAATTGCATGATAACTTATATCATAACAGGAATAAGTCATTAATTGATCAAATGGGAAAAAATGTCCCGTGAGCAGGCCTAATGCTTACATTCTGAATTTTCAAAAGTGCGTAACTTAGCCTTAAACAACTGTGGGAAGTTCAAATTTGTGGCATATTTCAGAAAATTGAAATGTTGTACATGTATTTTGGTAACAATAGGTCATTATTATACATTCAAATATAAATGAAAATTACCACAAATAAAATTGTATTAAAACAACATCTTAAAACTACCAGAAAACATAATTTCTTATTTTTGGTGATTTTGTATAACTTACGTACATGTAACTGTCCATCTTACTTTTTTATTAGAAAAAGAAACAATTTGGCGAGTTGTCTAATGTTTTAGCAGTTTGGAATGAATAATAATAAATAATTTATATTGTTGTAATCTGAAACATAAGATGGTTTAAAAATAATAAATTTGGCGTAGAAGTAATATGATACAACAGGGTTTCAATATGAATTACCGAAAATATATAAGTTACGATTATTTATTTGTATGTGTGGCAGGAAATAGGTACAGTTGTATGTAATAATTATATTGCGCTGGCTGGAAAATATTACCGTTACTGTTTTCCAAAATTTGATTTGCATCATGTGATTCAAATCAAAACAATAACAAACTTCTCACTATGTGGGAGCTGTCACCCATCAAAACAAAGCATGCTGTAAAGTGTGCTGACATTTGGAAAATAATTTACAGCACGTTGAACTGGAATAAAAAAACAAACATATTTTCTTGTTCCTATTTATCAGTCTCCTCGACGTCAAAACGCCAGTTAACAGTTACCAAGTGCTGCTAGCTACAAGTCAGTGGCTCAGTGCCAACAAGTAGGTCAAACTGCACGTGGTCGCACGGGTCACTGCACTGCAGGTGCACAATTACAGGTACGCTGCTGCATGGTGTATAGTCAATACATACAGATATCAATGGCTGGATGAAAAGTGGAACACTTGCAAACTCGGGTGAAATAATGTGATAGATCTGAGAAGTAATATATCTTAAGACACCAGCACTATGGCAGCGAGCGCACAATATTTTTTCACTACATTGTGTATACTTTCATCGTGTTCATGGATTACTGGTAAACATGATAAATGATAATATTTTTTGAGAGTCGTTAACCAGTCGTCTGACCGCTAACTTTTATCATGCTCACAGGTTGTAGTGCATCCGAAAGTGAGACGTTGTACACCATAACAAGAAATATACTGTATAATAATATATTTTATACATGCATGTATGCTATGATTGATATGATATACGGTAGAATTAAACTTTGAGGGCATGCCAATCTACAATTCGCACGCCTGCCTTATCCTGTTAATGTCTGCATGCAGATCTGTATCATGTAGGTCCTACATAAGCAGTATAAATCCAGATCCGCAGGACTGGCAATAAAGGAAACTGCCATTCCTGAGTAAAAATGGACATTCCTTGATATTTTTCTTGTATTTGGACAACCCATAAATTTGCTAGCTCACCGGAATGGCTAATAACCATGATAACATAGTTTGCCATTCCTACATATTTTTGAAGCTCCAATTGTGTCCAATTTTATTTTTTTAAATCATATACTATAGGCCTATGTAACCTTATCAGCACCTGCATGACCACTGGCATCTAAATAATGTAATTTTCTAGAATGTAGGCCTACATCAGATTTCACACCCTTTCATGCAATGAGCCCTAAAACAGTGACATAACTACAACTCGAACACCTGAATACATACCCCTCCCTGCAGCCTACAAACAATGTATTTTACTACATTTAATCATGATAAGGTTCGACCAATGTGTTAATTGAGCATATCTACTTCAATGGCCATTTATTGATACACTCACTCCCCAGCGAACATGACACATCCAGCCAATGTTTGACCAATGTTGGGCCAACGTTGTAGACGGGGTCCCAACATTGATCAAACATTGGGTCGAGGTGTTGTGTTTGCTGGGTTGAGTTAGGAATATTCATTCCGTTATTTATCTTGTGAGAGCATTTTTATAACACCCCCCCCCCTACTAAAAAAAAGACATTCTTACCATTTGTAATAATGTGAGGATCTTAACATTCAGCTATATGTCAGATTCTAAACCAAACATTGGGAGGAGAAGATGTTCTAACTAGTATTTAAACATGTTAAATCCATGCAATGAAATACAAGGAAGCATTGCCAAGTAATAAAAATGGTATTATCAAGATTATAACCTGATAACCTCTTCAATTTCAGTTGTGCTGTCGCAGGATTTGCCACAGATCACCAAACAAATCTTGCCAGAAATCAAGCGTATGGGCCTCACAGGCATGCTTGAATGTACAGTGTCAAGGCTGAAAAGTGTTCACAAGGTACATGTAGTTGACTTCTCCACATGCTATAACAAAAAAAATAATATTAATTTATCAGTAAGCACTTGATTTTGTCAACATGGAAACTTACAACTCTATCAAATACAAAAATGTCTGACTTGTGGCTATTATTTACCTCAATCTGTTAACATGAGCACTTGATATTCATGATACATGTATCTGGTATAGCATGCCTGATAGCCAGATTATAATATCTGAATAAGCAAAATATGACTAATATAAAAAAAATGAAGGGCCTTGAATTTTTTTAACTGAGATAAAACCCCGCATCCAGAAGGGAATGGAACAGAATGAATACAAAACCTGGATGTTAACCCTCGTCCTGCTACGACTGTTTATATACAGTTTCAAGCATGTTTTAAATCCATAGAAATACCACTAAATTTGATAAGATATTTTTTGGTATATACTTACATAATTAAACAATAAATTTTTTGTAGATTTATATTTTTCATAATGATACATTTTTCCTTATTTAAATAGAAATCAAAGCATTTCCAGCCAGAAATAAATGAAAAATAGAAATAACTATTCAGCAGGACAAGGGTTCGAAACGTTTATAGAAAGTTGTCAAGATGTCTTGAATGGCATTGTCTGATAATTTGTCACATATTTTCAGCATACGCATGCGGGGGTCCTTACATGCATATAACAGTACAATATACTGTTATATGCATGTAAGGACCCCTACACTATAAGCCCAAATGGCTAATGCTGTATTTTACATTACTGATACAGGTCAATAACATCATTAAGTACTAGTACATGATAAATATCTGATTTATTTTTTGGTACCATAAACATTTTCTATTTTTAGGTCAGCTGGATTCATACAGACACCAATAATATCATATCAATAGATGATGAAATTGATATTGATGATAAACTGAACACTATTATAGATGGATGGCACAAATTTGCTGTGAGCGTAGTACCTAATGGCGATTCCAAAATATTCAAGCTCATTATTAGACGCCTACAGGAAACCGACTCAGGGCGGTACGAGTGCAGAGTGAATTCCAAGGGAGCTGGAGGAGTAGATTCTGTGTCTATAATGAAGTCTGGCCTTCTCACAGTTCTTGGTAATTTATGAATCTCAATATTCAAACACACTAGATTCACTGTATTCATGATTTTTCAAACTATTTTGAATATTCATGTTTTTTAGGGAATGCATATTCCCTAAATATTATAAATCAATACTAAAGTGTCTTTATGGTTTTTATAACTTTTCTGCATGACTGGTTTATGAGCAGCAATACCTTTGTTATATAGTGAAATTTTTCAATTTTGGATAAATAAGTAATAAATGTCTCTCTCTCTTGTAAATAATTATACAAGATTATGTTCAGAAAATGGAGAGTACTGAGCAGACATGGCATCAAAGGTGTAGATTTTTATGCCATAGACATGAGTTTTGTTTTCTAAAATTTTAAACTATCATCTTGCCACGCTGGTTATAACTAGTTATTCCAGATTATATAGTAAGCGAACAAAATATGATCTCTTTGAACAAGTAATGAAATTGCAGCTAGTTTAAAAAAAAAAATTATTTGTTAACTCAGAAATGCTGCTCACCTTACTTTTAAAATAAGAACTTAATGCAAATCAAACAGCTGTAAACAGCTGTACCAAGTATGGTTGTTACTGCTGTTTGTGTATACTATGTACCAGTACTGAGGGGGTGTATTAAATCTGAAATACCCGGTAGATTTGTTCAACAAGGCTAACAAGATTATGATGTATTGCAGTGTTATTTATGTATGGTACAAATTTTTCTGACTATTTTATGTGGGGTTTTTTGGGGGTTTTTTTTCAGTTCCTCCAACTATTTCTCAATCACAAACAACTCAAACCAAAAATGTGAAGGAGGGTGACAATGTGACATTAACCTGTGGTGCAACTGGTTTCCCTAAGCCAAATATAACATGGGTTCGGTCCAGTGGAAAATTACTACCTCCTCCAGTTAACTTGATCAGATTTAGGGTATGTGCATTTACTTTTTTGATTGATAATTTGTCTGGAATTATTGAAGCATGTATGAAGTTTATGAAGTATTCGTTTTTAATTATGTGGACCAAACATTGTAGAAGTAGCAAAAATTTAAGCAGAGAATAAAGATACACAAAAAAGCTCTGTGCTGTACATGATAAGATAATGAGGAAAAAGCATAGGCCAGTCACCAGATCCCAACTACACTGTGCTGGTGCTGAAACTTTTGTAATTATATTTAAATAACCAATATTTAAAATGTTGTTTCTACAATTACATTAATATATAATTTTATTCTTTTAAAGGGAGAACAGTTGACACTGTATAATGTCAATCGTGAAGCGAGAGGTGTCTACAGATGTGTGTGTGACAATGCTGTGCGGCCTCCTGCAACTTACGATGCCACTCTTTATGTAGATTTTAAACCATATGCCAGGCACATTCAAGACAGCTATGGACAAGCCCAAAACAGAATGTTTAGTTTGACCATTGAGTGCATTGTGGCAGGTAAGTCATAGCAGAAATACATTCTCTCTTATGTATTTCTGGTTATGGCTAGCAAACTCTATCCACATCGTCTTACGGGTTTGCAAGTACATGTACTCGATATCTGAACCATAAGATGTAGTTCTGTATGTGATACACAATCGATTTAGCCCATGTTAACACCTAAAATACATTTTAATTGAGCTTACCTAACTCAGTTACCATTTGTGAATCCACTCAGCTGATTTGGAAACATCCGATCAATTTCTCCCATCATGTGAGAGCATTTCTAAAACACTCCCCCTAAAATATTTTTCCATTTTAACCGTTTGTGCTGAGGATCTTATGATTGAGATACATGTATATGCTGCATTTTAACCTGAAACATAGTGGAGGGTGAGATCCTTATTATTCATAGAAATAACTACTCCAGAGCTCAAAATTACATTTTTATGACTGTTGACAGGAGGGTCAAATCATCTAAAAATCTGGTGGTCTTCAAATTTTTTAGGTAGAATAGATTCATATAACATGTGTAAAATCCACTAAACATAACTTCCAAGACGTATTTGAGTAATTTGAATTTAATAAAAAAAAATTATAACTATAACATTTGGTAGAGCACAGGGATACCAAGCACTGATGATGTTGTTGGTCCCCTCCCCCACCCATATTTGTTAGACGCAATATTAGGCCAGCCTACCACTATTTTAAGGACTGCGTAGATTTGTTGTTGGCTTGAAAAATCATAATTCACATTCAATATATACAAAATGTTCTAAACATTTAAGGTGCACGTATTTGTTATTTAGTTCATGTTAATCATGGTTACAGAGCTCAGAAAGTTGCACATTCCTCTGAATCTATGAACGCTTTAACCGCCAGTCACGAATATATTTGGGTTTTCATTTCTTATTGGCACATAAAGTACCACCTTTTAAACATGTTTAAACGATAAAACGTGACCTCAGTGAGCATGATTTAAAGAGAGTTAACCTATATTTTGTCCAATCTGAAAATTACAATTAAATAATTTGGCGGTCAAAAGGTTAATAACTGTTAAAGTGCTTGCATTCTGGCAGTTTTATGACATTCAACTCATTTCATTTATCATGTTTATATCCAGCATTCAACTAATTGTTTTGTTTTGTAGGGTATCCTAAGCCTAATGTACAGTGGTTTAAGGCTGGGGTGAAAGGACGAGAGCCTATTAATGATAATCAAAAATATGACGTCCAGGTATGTGCTTCAATAATGTTGAATAAGCACACATACATCAGCGGTATTATATAAATGTTAGTTTCATTTTTTTAACCCTTTCAGTATGGAGCCATCTTTATATGTCAGAATGTGACATCTACAGACATCAGATTCTGACGTATAAAGATGTCCCGGCGCTGAAAAATTCAAATATTGATAATGGTCGTAGACCCATAACATAGGTATCCAAAAGAAGTGGAAAGAGGTAACTCAGACTTTTATGATGATTTCAAATGAAAAAATCCTTTGGGCTCCATGGTTAAACAAAAATAATTCAGGGTTGTAGGGGTTTAACTCATGTCATGCTTACCTGGTATTATTGTAATTAGTGGTGAATTTCTATTTACAGGTGTATGAGAATCATGGAGAAACACTGTCTACGTCAGAGTACTGGCTTCAGCTTACCATAATGAATGTTCAGGCCAATGACTTCGGTGACTACCACTGTGAGGGCACTAATCGCAGGGGCACGCATTATACAATCGTTAATGTATATGGTAAGTGTTATATTCTCATGCCAACCATGTTTATGGGATACCTAGCTTTGCCTTTATCTATCTTAGCGGTATTTTATTCGCAGGCGGAATCTTCAGATGATAAAACAAATTTTGTTTTACCCCCCCCCCCCCCCGATATCTAGCCAGGTTATTCCTTTTAGATTTAAAGAAAAAATCTTATCAAAATCCACTGTATTAGCTGGGCATGGCAATTGATGTTCAGTGGTACCCAGATGATGTTGCAAATTTTCTTGTGAACCACCACCTTATTATATATGCTGAGTAACTTAATCCTGTAATCATAAAATAAGAATACAGTAGCTTACACATTGTTTTTTTGCAGAAACATCCGAATGTCAAGGTGCCAACTGTCCCCAAGAAGGGTCAGATAATAGTGGTCCACCTAAAGCTGGAGCTGAGGTCACTCGACCAGTCTGCCTACTGACTGTAATACTGGTATCAATTTCATCTATCATACAGCTTACTCGAATAATGTGAATATCTACTTTGTATGCACAATAAGTATGACTAAGTTTTATCTGTAAAAAATGCTTCAGATAATGATATATTCCTCAGTACAAAAATATATCTAAAACAACTTTGCAAATCCAAATTTAATGATAGAGCTGTAAAGATAATTGATCTCATGTCATCACAACGAGTACAAATTATGATAGTATTTAGTTACATATATACAAATAAAACAGCATTTTGGGCTTTTTGAATCTGGAGACTTTGTTTATTAAATATCATGATATACTGGGATGTTTAAAATCTGATGTGCCTTTCTAATGAGAATGTCCTGAAGAAACTGTCATTAAAATTGATTACTTTATCCATTCCAAGTTACCTTGTGATACATCAGTAGATCTAGTGTGAATTTATGTGAAAGCAGTTTACTTTTGTAGGATTATCTCTAGCATGTACATGCTAAATGTTATTATTATCATAGGACAATTGAACACCTTTAGTCATTTTGAATCGCATAAAGATATACATAGATATATACATACATTGCAACTGAAATATATAAAATCCCCCTTTTATAATTTTGAAGTATCATTACAAAATTGTTTATTTAATCATCATAAGGCCTGCAAGAAAAATTTCCAAGTGCATGAATTATATTTTCAATTTGGCATAAAAATAATGAATTGGGAGAGAAGGATGAGCATTACATGTTAAAAGCCAACAGCTAGCTACAATATGAGGTTCACGTGTGTACATCATACACACATGCAACTTCACATAGAGAGCCTGAGGTATAATGTGAGTTTTTGTGGTTTTGTTTGCATGGGTTCAGATGTCTTGGAAAATCTATGTTTGGCTGGTACATGTACAGTAACTCTCCCTCTATTATTACATGTACTCGTTTTCATTATGTAAGCAAATTTTTATGCTAAACCATGTTTATTTAGGTCTGTGTGAAATTAAGTTGCTGTGCTGCTAATTATGTTGCACAGCAATAGCATTTGTTTAATATGTACTTCTTGGCAATTATATATGTCATGCTTATGCTATAGAGAAGTAATCATGATGTGTATATGATAAAAAGATCTGATTTTTAAAACTTTTTACATAGAATCCCGGCTTATTTAAGTGGGAAGATTATGATCTGTACATGAGATATGTGTGCTGTATTAATTTTCAACGTGGTATTAAAATGACAATTTTCAAAATAACTTGTCTTTCTTTTACCTGGATTGTTTATGTGTACATACTATAACTTATTGTACTGAAAGATATTATTTTCTCTGGCTTATTCCAAGTGAAGAAAGTGATCTGAATGTCTACGTATGCAGACTTGAAAATGTTGTAATAACTATTTTGTAATATATTTTATCACTATTTTTAATCATCAACGTGTACATAATCATTTTTTGCAAGAAATAATTTACAGCTACCTGTTTTACTCATCGGACTTGTACATAGCATGATTAGGGTACATTGTCAGACCTGAAACTCTTCTAAATATTGAATTACGCGGCAACCTTGGGTACCAAACAACTGAGTGCCCTTTATAACTGTAAATAAAAGAAATATATTTTTAACACTGAATTTCACATCCAGTGGTGTTTTTCCTTGTGTGTCCATACCACGATCTTACACAGTAGAAAATGTGAAAAGGATTTAAAGATGTATTTAGCAACAAAATACAACCATGTAGGCCTGCGTAACTCATCTGCATCTATCCAGTTGTCTGCTACCGGCAGACTGCCTGGATATCATGTATATGTGCTATGAGTTCAGAACCCCCCTCTTCCCTGGCCAACTCCTGCAGGCCAGACAATCTGACCTGAGTGTGACCTCCACACAACAGTCAGTAAACCGGTGACGTCATAATGAATATTCATGTTGCTCGCACCCCCTCCTTTTCGTACAGGCCTCACACACACCTGTTGTCAAGGTCAGACTGGTAGTCTGACGGTCTGAACTGACGGGGCAGGGTGGCCTAACTGCTGGTATTCTTAAAATGTAGGCTAACAGATGCGATAAGCCTATATATTTCGGTACATAAGATACAATAATACTTCATCTAAAAATCAATATCTGATTTTGTCTGCATAGGATTAACTTGTGATACATTAAACTATGCATAATAATAAGATCATGTTAACTTAACCATGATGATAAAGAAAAAGCCTGAAGAAGGAATTTTCTAACTTCGCAAAAGTGACATCTACATAACAAGAATGTTATAACCATGCTCCATCTATACTGTGTACGTATACTCTAGCTGTTGCATTCATACACTTGATCAGCTTTATGCATGGTCTGTGAGCACTATTACATGGAGGTCCTATGTGAGTGAATTATTATCTATCTAGCTCACTACTATTGATGATGAATTGATATCCCAAACTTGTATTTTTAGTAAATACGATGTATATAATGTAGAAAAAAAACATTATGTTTCGTGATTTATAAATTATAAGCGCTGATTGTATATGAATCGAGAATTTATATATAATACCTTTTTATACATAATAAAATAGCATTTTTTTTAATACAGTGTTGTTTGTTTTATTTTATAGGGATATTCTTTTTAGATAATTATTTATTTTTAAAAGCTGGACAACTATAGTCTTATTTAGCTACAATGTAACGTTGCACAATCATGCAATTCGTCCCTGCTGCATATAATATGGCCCGGAGTGGTACTGAAATCATAAATTAGGCATTGCATAAAACCATGAAAAACCTTGAAAAAGAGGGTTTAATATCATTTTACATTTTAGTAGCAATTTTGTTATTTGCTCGTTTAATGACAACGGCCATTAAAGATTTTCGTTTATAAAACAAAATTCCGGCTTTTTTCCGGGTCACTAAATATTTTACAAATACTGTAGGTCATAATGTCAGTAATAGTGTTTAGTGGTATAATTATATTAAGCATATATGAAACGACTGCCATCTTCGATTTGAAGGTCAAACATACAGGTCGTTTTTTTTCCATAACTATAAATTGCGCATTAATGTGCGGCAAATCATAGAAAAAATATTTTCGTTTACATTTTGGCAGCCAATGTTTTGTTTTGCTAATTTGAAGGTGAAGGAGACCAAAATATAGAATGTTATCCGACAGATTCGAATACGGTTATGTAAAAACAAGTGGAAGAAAAAGTATACAGTAAAATTCCGAGCAAGTTAAATAGATTTCAGCCCTTTTCGTGATAAATGGAGCGAACAATTACGCCACGTCTAAAAGACATACGCCCAGTCATTAACGGGACTGGCCCAGGCTAAAATCATCAAAAAATCGGTGATTTTATTTTGGCTTCTTAATATGACCATATGATTTAACCATGTCCATAGACTTGAACTGCAAAAGTTTTAAAAATTTTGTGCTGCGCTTCACCAGTTAGACTAGATATAAAGACGTAATTGCTGATTTCTAATTATTGACAACCATGTCAAAAATAAGAAATACGGGAATTTCGTCGCTATATCTAGTCTAACTGGTGAATGCGCAGCACAAAAATTAAAAAAAACTTTTGCAGTTCTAGTCTATGGACATGTTTACATCCTATGGTCATATTAAGAAGCTAAAATAAAATCACCGATTTTTTGATGATTTTAGCCTGGGCCAGTCCCTTTAAATAAAGATATTCTGTGAAACGCAGTGACGTCACTCGGTGAAAACAAGGTTATAACACCCTCTCCCCCATACTTCATTCTGTGAAACGCAGTGACGTCACTCGGTGAAAACAAGGTTATATAAGACCACCCCCCCCCCCATACTTCATTGTATTAGCCAGCTCGGACAAAACAGGACAAGGTCATTGAGTTTCACAGAATCTGAGAATAGGCCTAATAAGAAGTGACTAAAACACGAAAAGGAATCATATTACATGTTGTGATCCTTTTTTTTTACTCAGTAGACTTGTTGTACCAAAACGTACTGTGAGTAAAAATGGTGAAGATCTGATTAATATTGACGACTCTAAAAGCGTTTACTTCGAATGTGTAATTCACAGGCCGGGGCAAATCCAGGAATTCAGAAAGGGGTTCAAGATGATTTTTTTTGGTTTTGGTGGCTTCTGGGAGCATTTGAGAATATTTCTGGAAACGTAATTTATTTTCCGGAGAGGGAAGCGAGTCAGAATTCCCCTGCCCCCTGGATCCGCCCCTGATATAAGGAAGATCTTGGGCGCGGCCGCGCCATCTTGTATATGCAAATTAGCTGATATTCGAACCAAACCGGGGTCCTAGCTGCAGCCTAATCCATTAGCGTTCAGAAAAATGTGTACCTCAATTTGTAAGAGCCAAGGTGTCAATATTGGATATTCTAATCAGCCGATTTGTCCTACAGAGTTCAGAATTGTTTGTGAAGATCGAATAAATATTGGCGAATGTAGGCGTTTACGTTGTCGAATTGTTGAATAATATTAACAACAATAGACATCACTAAAACAATCGCAGCTAGTATCAGTGTGTGTGCGCCTTACACACCGAAAGCGAAATATGATTTTCATGTTACTCTTTGTAAAAAATACATCCCGATTACCTATAGATAAATTCTACTTACCGGTACGTATTAGCCTAATTGTTATTGTATGTAATAGCTTTTTTTGAAAATTCTACGGTTATAATTAGCCGTATAAATTTATAATGTGATATAATAATAGTACGTACTGTCACGTAACATACAGATACAGATAGATACAGAGTAACAGCAAGAAAGTGGTCGACCGAAACATGCGAGGAGCTTAAAGGGTTAACATTAAAGCTAGTTGTTTCGTGACGTAACCGTCGCTTTGAGTGAACTCGACATGCACATTAACCCTTAAAGCTCTAAGAGTCTGGTGGACACATATCAATTATATGCAAACACAGCTCACGCAGATTATTTATTTTTTGTCATACAGGGTAGATGAATAGACGAATTAAAAAGAATAAAACAACAATAATCCATGACTCGGGGGCGGATCCAGGGTAGAAAAAGGGCAGGATCACCGAAAGATAAAAGGGGAACAAACACCTAAAATAAGAGACAAGCGCCTGTGGCGCGAGAATTTTTTTGCTAATGAAATACAAATTACACCATTATAGGTATCTAATGAAAAACAAATAGGAAAATAACTCGCATTATCATTTAATATAATTATTATCATAATTATAGGCCTACAGAAAATGTTATTTTTTAGATTTCAAAAGGGGCATTTGAAAATTAAGCAGGGGTTCACGTGACATCTCCCCCCCCCCCCCATGGATCCACCCCTGCATGTAAGTTAGTGTTGTAGAGCATTTGCGCCAACGAGCAAAGCATGAACTGTTCAACTGAAGCCGAATGTCATCACTACGTCCAGGGTTGATAATAGTGATGCAATATCTACTGACCATAGATATGTACTTAGAATATATCTCTGATACTGACACCATAATGTAATATACCATAGTCTAATATACATAATAATGTCACATAGTGTTAATGATATAATGATGCAATACTATAATGACATTAGTATGCCATAGCAATAAATTAAAATGACATAAGCCCACCCTCTCAATACAATGTTATATCTAGACGTCTAGAGCTGTCAAGTCTTTATGTAATGACTTCACATCATATTAACACACAGCTGACTATCATAACATTATGATCTAATATAATAACATCATAATGCAATATTGAATCCTAACGTTTTAATGTATTACGGTGACATTATAACTTGATATTATAGTTGCATTATAATGCAGTTTTTGAATTAATGATCATTGATACGACTGCAATCGGGCAGCAAACTACCTGCCATATTTCACAATTAGGTCAATGAATGGAGTTACCTCTCAGGTATTGCCACTGCGGGGACTATCCGACCACAGGATAGTGCAGCTGAGCGAAAAGCCACGCCATTTCAGAATTGAGCTGCACAGCAAACAGCAGCAAAACCCAAATGAATCGTTGGTCGTCTGGGCAGGTAGGCATTCCCAAAACACTCAGAAGCCCACCATGCCCATGCTACTTGCTTGTTAATTTCGGTCCTAATTATACAATCTATTTAACATGATCCGTATGACAGATGAAACGGAGAAATGTGCACGATTTATATCCACAAAACAAGCTCCAGACCATGGCACGCCTTCTATGCTACATGAACAGAATGTTACCAACCTACGATACATACTCTTAGTGAATGGCCTTCACAATATGTATTATTTTGACGATGCCCACATTAGCAAAATAATAAAAGGTGTCATGCTAGACCCAATGCCATCATTCAGCACACTTCTAAAGGATAAGAATTTGTTCGGGAAAGACTGGCAGATAAGGAGATATGGACATGTGCAGCTCACTACTAATGAATCTCCTCATAGAGTAGGCCTACACGAAAGGTCAACCTGACAAACACGATATACTGCCCCAAGCTGATCTTGTTCTGCAAGAACTATAGATGCAATGAACAGGGATTCAGGCCACCTTTATGCTCATGTAGGTTAAACTGGGCCAGGATGGTGAGGTGAATGAGATGTCACTGTCCTTCAGACACAGAATTTGAAATGCAAACCCTGGCAAACCCTGGCAGTCCGAGCACGCTACCTCTCGGTCTACAAAAACTGCTCTTCTGCAAACGATAACCATGAAAACATCACGGTAATGGTCTAATACAAGTCATTCAATTGCGTCGGATATAGTTTGTACATTGGTGTGGTATTGTGCCATATGTATCGACCATGTATATTATGTAGGCCTATCGATCACGTATTGTGCCAATAATGATATATGGTTCCTATAGTTATAACCATGATAACTGCTGAATAATAATCAATTATAACAGATATTCAAAGCAGGGAATGGCCCAATCACATCATGTTTACTGGGAATATATGTTAGATTAATATGGAAACAGTTTTCTGTTGCTACAATTTTTACTTTTAAAATTGAAAAGATTTTTAAATGTAAAGTAGGCCTACATATCTCCTGTCATCTAAAATATGCAATTTGGGGACACTGTTGTATCTTAATTATATAAATAATTCAATCAAACTGATACATGTTCCTTTTGAACCCTCAAATTCCTTATTGGAATTTAGTCATTTTATTCGACATCATGTTATTTATGTTATTTTATTATAGAAACAATTTGCTGTTGCAACTAATTGTTCTTTTGAAATTATTTTTAAAATGTAAACATGGTAAAGTATGTATCTTCTGTCATCTAAAATAATTATGCAATCTGGTGACACTGTTGGATTTTAGTATTATAAATAATTAACCCAAACTAATACATGTTCCATTTGAACACTCATATTCATAATTGTAGTTGATTCACTTTATTCGACAGCGATATCTCAAAAAGTGCATATTTGTCGTATTTTGGCGACCATCTTGGTTTTTTTAATTGCTCTATTAATCTGCCTCAAATTCATTCTAAATAAATCTTAGCAAAATCACATTATGTTTAGGCCTACGCTACTGGCAAATTATGTTAGATGGTTATGGAAACAATTTGCTGTTGCTACAAATTGCCCGGGGGGGGGGGGGGCACTTCCATACTTGGGAGTACTGGGGATGTGCCGCTGGACAGGGTGCCTTTTTGAGCTTCCAGCTTTTCGAGCTTCCGGAATTGGGACAGGGTCCTTTTTTGGGCTTTGAGCTTCCAACTCTGGGCACCCACTTAGCATGTATTTTGCTGATTTTTCAGGCCATTATCAGCCAAATTCCATCACATTTTTTAGCCTAATAGCCTCAAAATGTTAGATACAAATATTAAAAAGCCTAAAAAGACCATGAATTATAACATGGGTGTCTCTTTAGAAGTCATACTATATTCTACAACACATGTCAGCCCCCGACATGTGTTAGCTCACACATGTCAGTCTGAGTGACGTCATATATCTGGCTGTTCCAGTCTCCCCCTCACATTAGCACAACTTCGGTAGTTCTGTCATGTCTGTAACGTTAGGCTTTACAATTAGAATCGTATTTGATAGGGACCATTTTATTTTTAAATTGACAAGATCTGTGCCAATGTAACTTACGACGTCCCTTTAAAAAACTAGGCCTATTTGGTTTGAATTGAAGTCCAGAATTGCTGCCTTTAGACTAGGCCTACATGTCAAATAGTCCGGCATCTGCATTGGTAACCACTGCCACTGGCACAGACTGTTCACTTATTTTTTATATTAGGATCGTTGTATAATCATTCATGGTAGGCAGGCGCGGATACAGAGGGGGGGCGCAGGGGGCGCACGCCCACCCGTTTTTGCGCCAAATTCTTAAAAAAGTCCCCTAAATTGGCCTAAATTGGCCTGCGCCCCCTCCTTTTTCAAATCCTGGATCCGCCCCTAGTAGGCCTATAGGCCTAGATCTAATTGTTCTGGAATGGTTCCAAGTAAAGTAAGACACTTGGCAAGTAGGCCCTAGGCCTTGTCGAATAGACTAGGCCTACACTGTAGCCTGTAGGCCCAGCCTACAGAGTATAGTGCCTAGTGGGCCTACAGGCCACTCCCCAGCAAACACAAAACATTTAAATATAACACCATTTGTACAACGTCGGCCCAACGTCTTCAACGTTGGTCCAACATTGTACAAATGTGTTTACTGGGTCGTCTACGTGTCCGTGTCACTGTAGTTTAATTAGGCCTACTAATAGTGTTAGGCTATTGTTACTGTAATAGGCCTACTGTTAACTTTGTGTTACTGTTAGCCTACTTGTTAGGCTACCATGTAGCCTGTACTGTATCCAGAGATATTATAATAACGTTATAATATCTCTGCTGTATCTATAGACTAGGCCTAACTATTAAAATGGAGTTATGACAAACATTCTTGTCAGTCACATAGAAATAATTTATCAGATTTATATCATAAGTAAAAATTGTCCTTCATTCCTAAAAAAAAAAAAAAAATCCATGATCGGATTCGAACATAGAACTCCGGCTCTCCAGGCATGTCTCCTTATAGTCAGGGCCCATTTTCGAAATTTCTGATTTGGTAAGGCATTTTTTAGTAGAATTTAGCATGCAGTTGTTCTTACACAATTTGGGAGCGCTGATCTCAAATCTGCCCCATGCCAAGCTATATTTTGTGTTTTTCCCACGCAAAATCCAAAAACAAAATGGCCGCCAAAATTAGTAAAAATATCACAACTTTACATCACGGCTTGGCTTACAATGAACATAAAAACATCATTTCAGTGTATTAAAATCCACCTGAGCAACATACTTGAAGTCCCCTAAATTTCACCTTGTGCGTTTGCCGCTAGAGGACAAAATCCAAAATGGCCGCCACTGCAAGGCAATGTGCTATAACTTTGCTTCCAAATAAAGTAGAGATGTTTTTTTGGTGTCTACATATAGGTTTCTCACACCCGGGAAACTAATTCAGAGCCGTGATTACATGTATTATCAATATTTCACAAAGTTATGGCGGAAAAAACAAATGTTGCGCCAGGAAAACGACACATCATAGGCCAGTGTAATAATAATGATTTATTTAACATGTTTAATAAAGTCATTATTTCACATTTAGAAGCCGAGGGAAACAAACGTACCGGTAATATCCGGCATGTTGTAAAAATGTTTAGAATATTGACAAAAAATATTTTATGATTGTTGATCACTGTCCGGCACAAGATAACCTGTCGCTCACCATTTATCTGTTCTAGGCCTATTAATATGTGGCCTATGTGATATCCACCTGCATCGTGTTTTTACAGTACCGTAAGGAAGAAAGCAATTATTTAAATGTGCGTTGGCCACGGGTGGCACCCTCCTGCCCAAGCCCTGT
This sequence comes from Flabesymbios commensalis, assembly GCA_964017125.1. Taxonomy (NCBI): domain Eukaryota; kingdom Metazoa; phylum Annelida; class Polychaeta; order Terebellida; family Flabelligeridae; genus Flabesymbios; species Flabesymbios commensalis. The sequence goes on from OZ024905.1 coordinate 55,640,937, forward strand.
ACTAGGGTTGAGCAAAACATGAAATTAATCCATCAAGGCAGTCTGCATAACCATGGCAATAAGGACACACATACATGTTCCGTTCCTATTGAGACAAGAAGTCGTTTAAGATTACCAATTTATGATTCTAGTAACTAGGTATATTGTGCTGGTTAAAACGTACACATCACATAAAAATTATGTTTTACAATCGGATTGACAATTTACATAATCATGATAATAGTATCATCTTAATTGTTATATTTTTTATCAGAATAGATACCGTACAAAAGCCTGGTAATGCGCTGATAACACAGTTTTCAGACATAATTGAATGAATAAAGTCCCAACCATCGGCTCAGAGATCCACACAAAACCATAATGTAGGCTACACATATTTCTACTCCCCTAACTTGAATGAGATAGATGATATCACCATCAATAACTATGATAAAATACAGTTACACGATATCGGAAATCTGTAATTTGGTGCAGACGTTGACTTATATATGTACTGGGCATATAAGATTGATGGTTGAGGACACGCTAGGGTAATTTTGAAAATACTGACGATGAATTTATTTTATAAATATAGTATGAACATACACCATCTTCAGAAGATGTTAGTAACTAACCTAACAAGATATGATGCAGAATATGTGGTAATTGGGGCAATAATACCGTTCGTAGCACGATCAGGATGTTTTTTATGAAGATTAACATACAATACAGAAACTTTATAGATATGGTCGTGATATGGTAGAATTTATGAGGGATCAGTAGGTTCTGGTCATGCATGCTTCTAATCAGATATAAGCTCTCACTCTCACATAATATACAATAACCCAACAGGTTTAGTTGTGTCATGAAGTGGTATGGGAGCGACCACCCTATTTTGCAGGAACAGGTATCAATGGTAAAGACAATAAGTCTTACCATATATAAAGTTATGAAATCATATGATGGACGTGAAGATATTTAGGTCACTAATAACTATATGTCTCCTCCAGATTTAGTAGATTAATTGGCAACTAAGTGCTATAGGGTGTCATGAACAAGTCCCCAAAGATTATTGGGTACACTATTGCAAAAAGATATGATGCAGAATATGTGATAATTGGGGCAATAATACCGTTCGTAGCACGATCAGGCTGTTTTTATGAAGATTAACATAAAATACAGAAACTTTCTACATGTGTTCGTGATATGGTAGAATGTATGAGGAATCAGTAGGTTCTGGTCATGCATGCTTCTAATCAGATATAAGCTCTCACTCTCACATAATATACAATAACACAACAGGTTCAGTATTGTTTTGAAGTGGTAAGGGAGCGACAACCATATTTTGCAGGAAGAGACAATAAGTCTTACCATATATAAAGTGATGAAATCATATGATGGACATGAAGGTATTTAGGTCCCTAATAACTATGTGTCTCCTCCAGACATAATAGATTAATTATCATTCATACAGAGTATTTATTACTTATCTATTATATTCTTTTGTAATAAACATTGATCATCTAATAATCTATGCAAGACACATGTATCCTACATCAAAAACATTTCCATGCCCACTGCGATGTTATCTCAGATGAATATATAACGGATAATGTACAGAATCAGGGGGGAGGGCAATACAGTTTCAGTTCAATGTTCAAATTCACCACTTTTGGTAAAGAACAATGCTATTCGACTATTCAATGAAGACTGTTAATTAAGTGTGAAAAATACTGAGGTGCATAATGGGACGTTAAATGTTATTACGACAATTTAACTGTCAGATACTGACAATGTGGTAGTCATAGGAACTGATGTAAACTTGCTCATTCTGCTTTCAAAACGTTCTCATCATAGCAATGCCTAGCTGTGTAAACCTAAAACTGGTGATATTTATCGTACCACTCAACCGTCTCAATGTCTTCCACAACACCAGCACATCAATTCTAAAAGAAAGACATTTAAATTAATTCATAAACACCCAGAACTAGAACTTAAGCCAATTGGAGTATTTCAATGTATCCTCTTCGTCAATAACCCCTGCCACAAAAAGTGGATATTGTTTCCGTTGTATTTTAGGCCTGTTTAGCAATAAATACAGCTCTGGCTAGATGACAATATCATAAACATCTATGAGATTGTGGTTGGAGCTTCATTGATGGACAACTGCAACTAGTTCTCGTGTAAAAGCTTCCTGCTCAACCTGAAGAACTATCACATTTAGTTTGAATAAGTGTAAATTAGGACCACGAGAAAGTAGCCAATGGCGTCCTATCAAGGAGTCGCTATATCGATTCCGAAGCTGCACAAATATATGATCAATATATTGATGAAAGTGACTATTCTAGGATTATCATTATGCAAGATAATGACATTCATGCAAATCTGAGATATACACAGCAAGCCTATGTAGCTACAGTGATGAAAGTAACACATGCTACTTTTGTGCAATTTCCTCATAGTTATTTTTAAATAATCATATTTTTTGCATTTCCCGTAACTACATGTAACATGGAAGTTGAGTTTTTTGATGCTGTGCAATTTTTGTGTATCAGTAAACTATATAAGCGCCAAAAATAACTTCCTACGACATTTAGAAAAATGGTCATAGTACTTGCTGTATAATTGATATTTGATTTTTCCCTGAAACTACATGTAATATAAAAGTTAGAGGTTATTACTGTATTGTACTAGATTTATTGGTATTAAAAACCTATATTTAGCCACCAAAAACAACTTTCTATGAGTTAGAAATACGTTATGGTACTTTTTGTATTATTGGCGGCCATCTTGGATTTTTTGCGTGATAGTTGACCAGGTCTTAGAAGATGAAATTCCTCAAAACAAAAATGTTATTTTGAACACGAAAGTCAAGTTTGTGTGTCCGCTGTGCACCCAGACATGATGTATAATCATGATAATTGAGACTTTATCTGCTATTTTGGCGGCCATTTTGTTTTGCAATTTTGAAAGGGAAAAATTAAAAATAGAGCTTGGCATGGGGCAGATTTGGAATCAGCATATCCGAATTGTGTGAAAACAACTGCATGACAAATTCTACTAAGAAATGCCTTACAAACTTTTGGAATGCCTCTTTTTGAAAAATGGGCCCTGACTATTACCACTGTACCACGTTATTACTTGTAGACTATGTGGTGCAAAGAAAAGCAGCAGTGAACCTATATTGTCAAACAGCAGGGGTGTGTTCAGTCCTCGGAACAGCCAAACTGCCACATTTTCTATCAACCCTGAACTGCAATTCATGGCCTTGGAATTCAATCTTTTAGCTTTATCCTTGTCCGACCCGTACTGACTTTAAATGAATTTAGAATTTATAAGGTAATTAGTGGCCCCTGACGCCCAGGGCTACGTCCAATAACATGAGAATCCAACACATTTCAATATCCAAACTTGATTCCTATAACATGAAATATATTGGTAGTAATTACATTATAAGCCGACCAATTAAATTCGGTGTTACAGTATTTCCAAATTGGGATAGGGTGTTTTTTAGCCGCAAGTCGAGTTGGGACAGGGTCAGGTTTTGAACATGCCGGAGTCACACCCCTACCCATTTCTAAGGCGAGTACCCCTCCCTCCCTCCCCCCCCCCCTCCCCCGAGACTAATTGTTCTTTTGAAATGATTTTCAAATGTGAAGTAGGTAACTTCTGTAATCTGAAATATGAAATTTGGCGACACTGTTGGCTTTTAATAGTATAAACTACTAAACTGGTAGGGACTAGATGTTCCATTTCAATCCTCATACCCATAATTAAAATTGCATCACTTTCTTTGGCAGCGACATCTAAAGACAAAGATAACATATTGCACAAAATTCATTTTTTTCGTATTTTGGTGGCCATCTTGGATTTTAAATGGTCCTAATCACCTAAAATGCATTCTAAATTACTCCTAATAACCAAAAATCCTATTCGCAAAATTTAAAAGAGAATATATCTATGCATGAACCCATATATAAATTGCCAAAATACCCAAATTTGCGGCCATCTCGGATTTATGCGAAATAGGTGTGCACATGGCTAGAAAAAATTGGTAATATTGCTAAATCGCTTTCTTATATATGTTATACGTATACAAAGCTATCTATAAACACAAGACAAAATAAACCTTGAACATGACTAAACCGGCGAGTCGCTCCCTCGCGGCTATTTACCGATTGATCAGCGCTAGATGCATGCCGGTGGGCCTACAATAATGTGCTCAACCATGTCATCGAACAACGCATGTGACGATCCATAGTAGGCCCTACAGGTACGCCTAGCTAGGCCTAGGCCTACTTCAATTACTTTGGCCATTTAATTTATAGTTTAGAAAGTATTTATCTAGGCCTAATTAGTAGTTTATAGGGCCTACGAGAGATATAGGCCTAGAAATAAGCCTAATTATAGCATAGTCTATACTACAGTCTGCATGATCTCTTTCTAAGTAGAGCCTACTATTCTATATTGATAGTCCATTTTAGATACTAGACATCGACTAATAACAGGACTAACGTAAGTATATAAATACAGCTATATAGTAGGCTATATACTATACTAGACTAGTCTATGTATGTTGTGCAAAGTTGTTCATAAATCATGTATATATCTGTATATGTGCCTAATATCTGAATATACTATCCCTAATATGTACAGCTCTTATATATTTACCTCAACAGCAGCATATTGTAGCATAGAGCCTGTAGGACATAATAAATAGCTTATAGGCTACTTATAGTTTTTATATTGTTGGTCAGTGTTGGTGTCTTGCCTTTGGTCGTGCTAGTAGTAGGCACATACAGTGTTTAATTGTATACATGTCACACCTAGTTTATAAAATGACAGTGACGTCACAATGCGTAATTTAATTCTCTCTCACAGTGAAGTGGCTTGTCTACTCAGCCTTATGACGTCACATAGTAAGTTTCATGGTACCCGCGGCTATTATATGACATGTAATATGATGGGGAGCAGTTTCTATGAAAACATGTAAGGAAGAGAGCTCTATTATAAGTAGGCTACAGTCTTCATCCCATTCTCTGGTTATACATGTAAGCCAACGTGTTAATGTCATTGCCGAGAATATAGTTAAAGGGACTGGCCCAGGCTAAAATCATAAAAAAATCGGTGATTTTATTTTGGCTTCTTAATATGACCATATGATGTAAACATGTCCATAGACTAGAACTGCAAAAGTTTTTTAATTTTTGTGCTGCGCTTTCACCAGTTAGACTAGATATAGCGACGAAATTCCTGTATTTCTTATTTTTGACATGGTTGTCAATAATTAGAAATCAGCAATTTCGTCTTTATATCTAGTCTAACTGGTGAAGCGCAGCACAAAATTTTTAAAACTTTTCAGTTCTAGTCTATGGACATGGTTACATCATATGGTCATATTAAAAAAGCCAAAATAAAATCACCGATTTTTTGATGATTTTATCCTGGGCCAGTCCCTTTAAACGTTAGGCCCATGGCTTGGCGTCAATGATCGAGCCACATTAATTAGCAGTGTGAGCATGGGGTCGTGTTCTGAGACGATCTTGGGCGTTAAATGAGTATTTAAATATTGTGCATGGGTCGTTATGCTCCACTGAATCAACATATTTACGTTACGGCAGACCCCACTCCTGTGGACGTAGACCATGCTGCGCATGCGTGCCGTTGCATTGTGCAAATTTTAATATAACATTTACATAAAAAATACCTATTTCAAACTGCACTAAATCTTAAGTTGTCTTGCATGATTATTATAAACTATGCCAACACCTATTAACTGGCGAACAGTTGGTTTTATATCAGGCCTATCAAGAATGTTATTATATATTCTTGGGCCTATGCTGTTATATATTATTTTATTATATTTTAATTCACTTATAATTACATGGTTGACAGCCCTCGCAGAGGTCGTCTCGACCTGTTTCCGTCAACTAAAGTTGATAGCATGTTGGAAAATTTTACTAAATGAATATTATTAATTTCGGCTTAAATGGTGGTATTGGCCTACAATTTTTTAGTGTTTTCGACTGGAAAGTCAAAATAAATAAATAAAATAAACCTCGGTGCAGGACTTTAAATCGTGGGCTGGTTGAAACTTCCCTTCTAAATAAGACGGTCATTATGTTTTGTTTTGTGTGAAAAGGCTCTGTACGTAGCTAGATGTCTTACCTTGGTTTAACTTACCAGTAAACAGGGTAGCCTACACCATTGTTGGTTATAATGTTGGGCCAGCAGACGGTAGGCAAGAATCAAACCAACATTCATCTAAAGCGACACAATCAGGCTAAAATCATCAAAAAAATCAGTATTTGTTTTTTGGCTTTTTTATATGGCCATAAGATGTGAACATGTCCACAGACTAGAATTGCGGAAGCTAGTCTTTTAAATTCTGCGCTGCAGTGGCAACGTAGCAAGTGTGCCGAAAAAAAACATTTATCAGTTATTACCGTATTTCTTATTGCATGTCTGAAATTAAATTTCATCCTTAGGGGGCCACCATTCAATATCCAGAGGGGGGGCTGGACCCGGGGCTGGAGTTTTTTTTGTCGCGGGCAAATTATTTATTTCAACCGGGCTCAGCGGCGCGCTGAAAATTTCACATTTTATTATATGTTTATATAGAACAGTTCTTGAAGTAAATTATTTTTCCACGCAAAGTCCGCCCGAAATTATTTATTTAAAAAAAATCCAGCCCCCCTCCCTGGAAATCGAAAGAATGCCCCCTTATTTTCTCGCTTAACTGGTATATGCAACACAAATTAAAAAAAAACTTACGCAATTATAGTCTATGGACATGTTGACATGGACATATCACGTAGCCAAAATAAAAATACTGATTTTTTATGATTTTAGCCCGATTGTGTCAATTTAAAGCAGCCCCTTGGGATGACATCAATTTTGGTTTTACTTCCTCACTGAAGTAGTGTATCCCACGGATCATGTTTTAATTTTTTTCAGAATTTTCATATTTTTACAAATATTTTTAATCAACATTTCTATGAAACCAGAAGAAACCCAAACAAACTATTTGTATACCTGAAGAACGATTGAATGTTTTCACAGCATTGGGCCACATGCTGATGGCATCGGCCCAGCGTTGGGTAGACAATTAGTGCTGCAGGTGTGTCCTCCCGTGTCCTGACATGAGACACCAATTATCCCCCAATTAGCGGCGACTGCTCTGATCTTACCGTCAGATACGTGGGAATGATTTTGATTTTAGCCCGATTGTGTCAATTTAAAGCAGCCCCTTGGGATGACATCAATTTTGGTTTTACTTCCGCACTGAAGTAGTGTATCCCACGGATCATGTTTTAATTTTTTTCAGAATTTTCATATTTTTACAAATATTTTTAATCAACATTTCTATGAAACCAGAAGAAACCCGAACAAACTATTTGTATACCTGAAGAACGATTGAATGTTTTCACAGCATTGGGCCACATGCTGATGGCATCGGCCCAGCGTTGGGTAGACAATTAGTGCTGCAGGTGTGTCCTCCCGTGTCCTGACATGAGACACCAATTATCCCCCAATTAGCGGCGACTGCTCTGATCTTACCGTCTGATACGTGGGAATATGTGATGGAAAGTGCTTAATATTGCTGACCTGTTTTGTTTACATGGCAATATACGACCTGGAAATACAACTATTTCGCACTTATTGGTGCTTTAAAATTGTTTTTTGACTTTTTCGTATTTTTAGCTAAGATCAGTAGGCTATATAGCTTCATATAAATTAAAATTTCAAAATTGACAACATTGAAAATGTCTCATCCCGAGGGGTCCTTTTAATGTCGGCTACATTCTAATGGGGAAGCTCTTATATTATAGCTTTAACGCGAATAAAATTAGATGACGCTACAACAACCGCCATGGCATATAAGATATTGTAGATGTTGTACAGTATAAATTAAATATACATGGTGCGTGTAAGTGCTACCTCTTATTCATTTTTCTTCACATATGTATACATGTATGACTCTGGATCATGTTTAACGAGCTGCCATAAGTATGTCCTATGGTATAACTACGTAGCAGAAAAGTGCTGCGTGCCCGGCGGTTCTCTCACAAATTCATGTTATGCTCGGCCCGTTTTATTTGTGACCAAGCGGGGCCTTATTGATGATTGCAATGATCATGCTATGTCAACTGTTTTTTTCTATCAGAAAAGGATCGTTTTCTTTCCAGAACAATATTGCACGTAGGCCATGGCCATAGCCTATAGTCGTGATTGAATGTGAAATGGAATATAGGCCTACGCAAAAAAATAAGTAAAATATATATCGGTATTACATTTTGATTCGACTTGTGAGCACTTTCTAGGTCAAGTCAAAAAGTTTACCTCGCGCAGTCGCAGTGGGCGAAATAACTCACCTGTATTATTGTTTGCCAATTGGTGTGTACACTGCACTCACCTGCTGATTGCACAGTGTACAGTATCAAACTATGCAGATCTACCTGTTGTATACAGTTCTGAGGTTTTACACCGTGTATACCAAGGCACAAGTGAATGTGACCTGGTTAATCATTAACCTAATGATTGACATTTAACATGTTTAAAGATATAAATCAATTAAATGATGGTGTATATATTTGAATAGAGATTAGACTATTTTATTTTGTGAATGTTGGAAAGTTTCACATGTGTGGTTAACGGTATTTTTGACCTAAAATGGAGTACTTTTTGCTGATTTCCTCGCTTGTCCTTCTGCACACCTGTACAGGTAGGCTTACACCATTCTAACACCAGTGATTTGGATCCCATCCCAGCAAGCACTATATATTGCCTCAGTTGTGGGCTAATCCTGGCCTACCGTCGCAGACGGTGGATCAGCGTTGGTGTACCACTGTAGGAGATACATCGTGTTTGTTGGGCGCCACTATAAATCATGTAAATTGTCAAGCAAACAAGAGTCTTTATAAAAATGTTGGTGGTATGTTATTCTACCGTCTCACATGCTGGCCCAACTTCAACCCAATATTGGCCTAATCAGTTGCTAATGTCTCGTGTATGTTGGTTTATGCCAAAGCCTATATTGTGATAGCATATCATTCTCAATGACATTGTGTCCACGATACATGTCTGCATTATTATTTTTTAGTAACCCAGTTAACATTGACCCGATGTTGGTTTAATGTTGGGCCAGTGTCGTAGATGGTGGACCAACTTCAAACCAACATTAGGTTAACATCTCGTGTTTATTTGGAAGTGCCTATAAGCACTGATAAACTGATTCAAATCTGGTTTATCAGTTATTCCTGTATTTCTTATTTTGGAAATACATGTCTGAAATTAAATCTCATCTTTATTTCACTTTAAACTGGTAAACATGGTAAATACACCACCCAAAATTTAAAAAACTTCCGCAATTCTGGTCTATGGACATACAAGTTGACATACTTTGGGCATATCAAGGAGCCAAAATGAAGATGATTTTGCCCTGGATGTGCTGCTTTAATCTGTTTATAGAATATGTACGTTTATATAGCCTTCAATCGTTTAGAGCTAATCATTTAGAGACTCTGTTTCAGTATTTGCTGTGGATCCAACCATTGAAATCCAAAGTACGGAACCTGAAACAGTGGCAGGGCGTATTGAGGGTTATGAGAGCAGGGACATCACTATGGATTGCCACGTGGAAAACAAACCAGAGGGAATATCTGTAAGAACTTCAGTTATTATCAATCTCCATCGGCATTATCAGTCTACACAGCAAACATGAAATGTTGGCCCAACGTTGGTTTGCTGTTGGGCTAGCGTCGCAGACGGTGGCCCAACAGCAAAGCGGCGTTGGGCCAACATCTCATGTTTGCTGAGTACACAGTATGTATAGAATGCAATGATTTTCAACCAACCAAATGACACAATGCTGCCAGTATCTGAGTATTACTGATAGCATACCATTATGTAACAGATTCTACCAAAACATCTAATAATCACTGATGGGAAATCCTGATGCGAACAAATTATTATAAAATACAATTTACTTTCTGTAAAAATATTTCTTAAGCCATAACAATTTTATCTTTAAAATACAAAATAGTTCATTATCATGCTAATCATGATAATCTATCCCCTCTGGAAGTTTTTTTTAATGAACATGCTGAAAGGCAAGTTTACATGTTAGAGTGAAGGGAGCTAGTTTTTTAAGTGATAAATAAAAAAATGTGTTATTATCATGATCATGGTTTAAACATGTCCATGGTTGTATAAAATATTAGAATTTTATGTTTTGTTGATAATGAAAATGGGTCATTCCATGTCAAATAAATCAGGGGTCAACAGTGATCACCTCAGAATTAAAAAAAAAATCTAATATTAAATATAACCTAAAATATAAAACTGGGTAAAAGTTACCCGGTATAACTGGGCTGCTTAACTCATTTACTGCGCGAGGCCCAGTCACACTGACCACCATTTTGTTTACACAGCCAGCTGTGTAAAAACGATACTCGCGCTGCCTACCAAAAAACTCAGATGCCAAGAAATTGAGACAAATATGTGCCTATGAAAACTAGGCCATTTTCAGCAGTCGTAAACTTGTGATTGTATTGGAACTATTACATTTAAAAATGGAGGTCACTGTGTCAGAGCCTTGCGATGTCATCAGGGTAGGTAAAAGTAGCCTAGGAGATAAACAGATCCTGACAATTTGATACCTCTATCTGTATTATATCAAAATTATAAGCCTTAAAAGATGGACCCAAAATCAATGTGTGAAAATTCATGCTGAAATTCAAGCATCCTCACCATATTTAAAGGGACAAATCTTTAATCATGTTAAAACTATTGTCTTAATTGCAGTTTTATCTTTAAGGTCATATAGTTAATTTTCGATTTATTTTTATTCTGATTTGGTAACCCAGGGACTTTTTTGACAACTGGTTGATTTGCTGGTTGAATGACCCTAATGTTTTGTTTTAGACTACAGCTAGTAAGTTATCATGGTTATAATAACACAAAAAAATAAATTATTTTAAATAGTAAATAAATTTACACTAATCTTATTTTTTAAAATATTTGTTTTTAAAGTAACACAACCTGGTGATTAGTATATCATCTTTAATTGAAAATCACTTGATTGTGATTCTAATAATTTTTTGTGCTGCAGGTTAGGTGGCAGAAAATCACAAAAGAGCCGATGACTGGTAAAGATAAAGTAGATGCGATTTCAGAACATCTTTATGCGCATGACAATCATAAACATGGCATTGAAAATCCCTATCCTTTCACCTTTCGACTACGAATTAGAAACGCACAATTGTCAGACGAAGGACTTTATGAATGTTATGTCAGTGTGGCAAGTCATGGTCAAACAAAAGTCAAGAAATCTAGAATTGTGCTGGTGAAAAGTAAGTTGTAGTTATGTAAACATACCATATTTTACACATGTTTTATTGTTATATCACATTTTACAGTGATATATGAAAAATTCAACTTGGCAATAAACTGATGTAACTGATAGAAATGAGCATGCCCATGATGATTATTTTATTTTTTGTAGCTAAACCCTATTTTTTGATGGGACAAACAACTCCTGATGTTGAAGCTAATGAAGGTGATAATGTCAACTTGCTGTGTAATGCAACAGGACGCCCTAATCCTACCATTATCTGGAGCAGATTTGGTGGAGCTCTTCTACCCATTGGCCAAGAAAGACTTTATGTGAGTACTGGTAGATTACAATTTACAGACATGTATGTGTGTAGCTCTTTCAGATAGCTTATATATACATGAACTGATATTCAGGCGTTGCAGTTAGCTTTTAACCTCACTAAATATTTTGAGCTCAAAATTACTTTTATTTTTTTTTGCTAAGCACTTGTGCTGCTTGATTTTTTTTGATTTTTCATTTATTTAAAGCAACACAATCAGGCCAATATTATAGAAAAATCGGTAATTTTATTTTGGCTTCTCAATATGACCATATAATGTAAACATATCCATGGACGAGAACTGAAATTTTTGTGCCAGTTAAGCGAGATATAGAAACAAAATTAAATCCCTGTATTTCCTATTTTGGACATGCATGTTCGAAATAATTACTCACAAGATTTCCAGCTTACATATATTTATATTTAATCAACATGTTAAAAATATACTAGCTGTTAATAACCTGGTTAACCATCTTAACTGAACATTTGCAATAAACCATTTAATCATTCAATTTCAGTTACATTTTATTACATTTGAAAAATATACATGGATAACCGATAACCATGTACATGTATCATGTGTATACTACTGGTTACTGGTTTTTATATATTTTTTCATCAATGTTTTAAATGTATTCTCAAGGACATGAATGTAAATTTTATCATTGAGAACATCACCGAACATGTTTTCAGTGAACCTAAAATCGAAATTGCTATTATTATCTAGGCACCAATGCTGAAAATCGAGAAGATCAGACCTGAATTTCGTGGTAAATACAGATGTGATGCATCCAACGTGATTGGAGAGGAGACCAACTCAGTGACTCATATTGTGCGCCTTGACGTCAAGTGTGAGTACATGTACCGTATTTATTCTAATAAATGTCTATATTAAAATAAACGCACACCCCCCTGAATTGAAAATAAATCCCACGCTCATGTACACTATATTATGATCAATAAAGAAATACTCTAATAAGCGCCCACACCTCTGTAATCTCAGGGGTATCTATTATTTTAGTAATTATTAGAGTAAAATATGTATATATTCTGAGTGAAACTCTCTATTCAAATGTTCTATGTTATGTCAGGATTTATTGAAGTACTCTCTTTTCAAATCCATCATTTAATTTCATTAAACGTGATCAATAAGTTTAGTGTGGATTATTTTTTGAGCTAGAACTTTTTAAATATTTCACACTTTTTAACCCGTTTGGAAATGACAAGATCAACTTCACTTTGTATCACAAAGTCTTTTTTGCCATGCCTACATCATTTACCCTTAGGCCACAGTTTTTTGATTGATTTTTTTTCAACATTCAGAGCAGATAGTCGAAAAATAAAAAAAATTAAAACTTTTTTATTTGATTTTGTAAAGGTATTAAACCTAATGATGGCTTATTTTATCAAAAAAAAAGGCATAATTTACCTTATTATTTATATTTATCTGTTTATATCGATAAATAACGGGTTGGCGGTATAATAAAATAAAAAAGACAAAATTTCAATTTAATTTTTTATTGATTTTCGATTATTGTGACTCGGCGGACTTGAGAATCAATTAATCAACAAACACCTCTAAGCGCAACATCAGTCATTTCTAATCCGTTTAATTTGCCAATCAAATCACTGATTTTGGGAATGAAATGAGTGTTTAAACACCTAGATTTGCACATGTTTGGTCCCAAATTACACATATAATGAATAATTTCTACCCACTTGAAGTCGGGGTTGCGGTAGCGAGACACAGCTTCAGGTGGGAGAAAATTCAAATATTTAACCCTTTCAACATGCATCCAACGTGTGGGGACAGTCTTTATACATCCGAATCTGACATATAGATGTCAGATTCTGATGTCTGACGGCAGTCCGCGCACTGAAAGATTTACAATATTTATAATAACTGTTGACACATGACATAGGTATTCAAATAAAGCGGAAAGAGCTAATTAAGACACTTATGATGATTTAAAATTGAAAAAAGCTTTTGGTCTCCATGGTTTATACAAAAATAATTTGGAAGGGTTAATAATAAATGCGATTGTACTGAAATTCAGAATATATTTCTAGAATACAATGAAGAAGGTGGACATAATTACTTAATTTTAAAAATACTTTTAGCTTTCTAAGATTGATACATTTTCAGTAACACCTCTTTTAATGCTGCTGCCAATCCTGCTCATCTTGTCTATGGTAATCAAAATCAAACTTTGTCACATATTTCAGAAATATCAGTCACTAATATCAAAATTACATAGCACAAGTACGGTACAGGTAATATACATTTATATTCTTTGTATATATAACTTACCATTTTTTTGATCTACCAGGGTGGTACTCAAAAGAGGGTGTGTACTGAATTTGCACAGATACTATTGCTATCATCTGATTATTTCAGCTGATACTGTATATGTGTACTGAACGTTTCAATGAGTTTTCAAAAACTTTTATGTTTTATGTTTCAGTTAAGCCACTTTTGACGGTATACGAGTCAGTAGTATTCCAAGCTCCGGGTTACAGGACAGAGCTGATCTGCTACGGCGAGTCCAATCCTGCGCCATCTGATGATAAACTGTACTGGGGAAAAGTAGGCACTACATTCCACATTTCTACAACCAGTGGAAGGTTTGATTATTATTATTTTTAATTCGAATTTTTGGCTATTAGTGTTACACATTATCCTTTGAAAATTATGCTAACTGGATGCAGACTATAATGTGTGTCAAAACAAGTGTTTCAATTAATTATTTTTTAAACTCGGTCAAATGGATTATACTAAAATGTTATAATTTGGTAAAATTCAACATAATCTTTATTTATTATTCTACCTATGGATCGAGTATTCTTAGAGACAACATACACCATTTTCCCAACTTACTTACGTTTTATTCTTTCAGATTTGAAATTAAGCAAACTGAAGGGGCTTTCAACCAGCTGACGTATGAATTAATCATTCATGGCGTTGAGAGAGAAGATTACGGTACTTATGAATGTAATATGGGCAACAATATTGGTACACAACGATCTTCAATTCAAGTACAGCTAAAAGGTTAGTCTTACACATTTCATAAATTTTAGACTAATTCTTTGTGTCCCTAGCTAGGGCATTTAAAAAAGAAATGTACAATCATTTGCCAGATTGCCATATGTTTTGTTATGTCGTCCCCTTTAAATTAAAGTGGCAGCCACACCATTCCATATCCAAGGGGACAATGTACTGTGCACACATAAGTTGTAGATTACTATAGTGAGACACATATGATCTTTAAATGGTTAACCCTTGTCCTGCTGAATTGCTTCAATTGTATTTTTCGTCATTTGAAGCTGGAATTGCTAATGCAATTTCCAGCTTCGAATGACGAAAAATATTACTATTTATGAAAAATAGACATGTTTAAAATTGAATTATTGGATCGACAAAGCATCTATTAAAAACTATTTTATCAAAATTAAGTGATATTTGATTGATCTAAAACATCCTTAGCCCCGTATATATCCGGGCATAGCAGGACAAGGGTTAAGAATTTAAATTCTATAATATATCAAGTTAAAGGTTAAATGATGCATAAATATTTCCTATAGAAAAGGGCTGCACATCTGATGACATACATCAATGTGTAGGTTCCAGACATATATTAGTGGGCAATTATACTAGAAGTTAAGGCTTGTTTAATTACGTCCCAGTGAGCAGTGGTAAATGATGTTTAAAGATTGTAGCTAAAAGAGGCTGCAATTCTTGATATCATATAATAGTCAGATGATATTGCTCTTAAACATGTTAAAGTGATCACCTCAAGAGTGATTGCAAAAAATGTGCAGAAAATTGTAACTTTTCCCAAGCATTATATTATATTACATGAGAATTATTTTTTATTTAATGTTCTGAAAACCCAGTTCAAGTTGGTTGATACATAAATGTCTTAAATTTGTACATGTCCAGGATGATTTAATTATTGTCAAAGGATCAGACAGCTGATCTGTCAGTTCTAAGACATTTAGGCTATTCTTATCTTACTGGCTTTGAATGTCATCTTGCTTTCACTGCTTTTGCCTAAAATAAAATTGTGCGTGTGTAGTAAGCCAGTACTGTCTCGCTCTGCCCTTTTATCATGCTTATGTAGGTGTTTAGTACTTTATAATATTTTTTTTAATGGCGGCAGTCATACTGGGTTTTCCTAGGAGTGAATACTAACAGGATGTACTGTTCTACCGGTTGCTGTGCAATTATAATTCATAAAAAGCAGAATATCAGTAAATTATTAATAGCTGAGTTGTTAGTTTATTTACTGCACTATACAGATTTAATATTCTAGGAACACGATAAACTGAAAAATAACAGATACATGTCCAAGACGAGGAAAGATGAAGAAATAGTGTGAAAACTTAAAATATTGATATTTAGTTAGTCAATAATCAAAAGATCAAATACATTACATTGAAGACTAAGGGTGGCATTCAATTAGTAGATAAGCCTTCTGAGTGAATGAACTTAATTGTGACTGGATCGATGTGTTAAAATGATTCATCAATCGCAGATTTAAATAATGGAGATACATGTATTAACAGATCCTTAATAGTGTACACACAGACTTTGATCCGGTGTTGTTTTTTTATATTAGACCAGCGTCTATATAACAGTGTATAGCATGTATAATGCTGATCCAACATTGATATAGCTCCGGCTCAAAGTCCTATGTATACGCTGTAAATTATCCTTCTATTTCACACATTAACACTTGATACAATACCCACCAGGCACGGGGGTCGGGTCCGGTGCTGGGGTAAGGTTTGGTCAGCGTTGTTGATGCTGGGACAACATTGCGCCAACGTTGATCCAACCTTTCGTGTTTGCTGGATATGCGATGAACTGGGCCAGTGATGGTTCTTTGTTCTCCTACACTGGACGGACACCGGCTCAGTGCTTCCTGTGTTTTTTATTCAATGAATATAATATAAGTATGCTTAGTTTAATTTCATTATATGTATGCTTGTTTACTTATACTAGGCTACATCTTTTGTAATAATCATTGTTTTGAATATTTTATCAATAAAAAAGATCCTCAATCTATAATAAACAAACGTATCTTCAAAACAGTATACATTTCGCGAAATTGGATTAAAATTGAATAAATATTCATGTAGACGCCAGTTTTTTATCTAATAAACGTATATTCCTGATTCAAGTATAAAAAGAAATCAAAGTGAAATAATAGTTGAAAGCAAGCACATGAAAATTAAAATTTATAATAGCAATTAGAAATAGGTCATATCTAGGTCATTTGGAAGCATTTTTCGTCCAGCTGTGACTTTATTTTACCAGATCCGGTCACAATTTTTATACACCTTTAAAAAACTTTCAGTTCAACATGATCAGTTATTTTTCTCAATAACAGTAATTTACTTTACAGAATAATTTTTATGTAGTGATAATTCTGGATGTTTTCTATACTGAGGTGGTTTTAGAGTAGTACCCTAAACTTTTCTTGTTTTCACAATGCTATCTTCACTGTTACTATATGTGTAATGTTACATGACTTATCTCTGTTTTGTAGAATCAGAGGTACCAGTTGCATCCGTGAAGTTAGGAATAGTCGTCCGTGGTGGCTGCTCAACTGTGATGACATCATTGTGGACCGTGCTGATATGTGCAACACTCAGTCTATATTCTCACTTATAAATACTCAATCATTATTAGTCCTGACACATTCTCCAAATATCTATTTTATACATTTGTATCCATTTTGTGTTGACATGCATGCAGCAAAGTGAAAGAAACAGGGAGATTTTTTGTTTTACTTCACAACAGCGAATTGTTTTATAACACTTATATATTATGTCGATATGCAAAACATTTTAACCCGCTGAACACGAGAATATTATGCTACTGAGCTGTTTCTGAAACGAGATTATTTTATGACGTCATAGTTATCTCATGCAATCAAACCCGGAGATCTCCGGGGCTCGTATCTGAATGATCTCCCTAAATCACGGAGATCTCCGGGGCTCGTCACAAACGGGTCAACATTCCATAAAGATCTGATGTACATATACATATAATATGATGTAAATAATGTATTGGATTCCCGCAAGAAATATATATGGTATCCCAACCTAAACTGCTCAATAACTCTTAAGCTGTGAACTGTAATGAGGCGATACATGAAATCTCAACAAACAAGATACCTATGCACAGTACTCCTGATTTTAAGAGGCACATCCAATCAAGACGGTGTATTGGAACAATAAATAATTAGCAACCTCTTTTTAACCCCGCCCGTAGCGGAAGGGTGAATTTAGTCGCACAAAGATTCCGTCAGGCGTCACGTTTTTTTGTAAACGCAAAAACTCAAAAAATGTGTTTAATTTGTTTTTGAAATTTTAAAATCACATTCCTAGCAAGATGGGTTTTTTTTAAGATGCTACCAAAATTCAAAATGGACGCCAGAGGTCAACTCTAAAATTTTTTGAAAACGCAAAAACGGAAATTATTCAAATTTTACTATCACATTCTCCACGATATGGAGATGTGCTGGTGATTTTTTCAAACTGTTACTGAAATTTAAAATGGCTGCCACGGATCAACTTCAAGTTTTTCGTGGGCGCGAAATCTCTATACTTGAAGTAAAAAATTATTCAAATTTTACTATCATATTCCCCACAATTTGGAGATGTGCAGGTGACTTTACTGTTATTTAAAATGGCCACCACAAGTCGACTTTTTAAATATTTGTGACCGCAAAAACTATTTTATGACGGGGAATGATATAGGCCTCTAATTTTACATGAAAAGTATTCATGCAGCCACTGTTTGCTTTGACATAGCATATACCAGTTGTATACATGTCTGTATTTGACATTCCAGACTTTTTTATTATTACTACTATCTGAAATGGGATACATATTTACGATCAATATGATTCATCGACGTAGGCCTATAAGATATATACATATTAATATGTATAAGTATATAGATTTATGCCGCCATATGAAATATACATATTATTATGCATAATAATATTATATATATATATTTTTTTTTTTTTATATAGATATATATAGAGATATAGATATTTCCTTGTTATGTCATTTCAGTTTAAAAGGAAAAGCTGTATCTATATTGTAATTTACAATTTGTAAAATGATAACCTGTAGATACATAATAATACAGTGATGATTGTATTTTTAAAAACGTTTTAGCCCCTTACTGTATATATATAATGCCAATAAAAAAGATCTGACCTAAATAAAAAAAATATAATACAGTGTTACACTTTTCTTAGATGTGATAATTGGTTTCTAATCTATTCATCTACTCGTGACTATCCAAAATATTATACATAATTGATTAAATTAGTTTAAATTGTGTTTATTTCTGTTATTATTATTATTATTCAACAATTTGATGACGTAAACGCTCTCCACTCGCCTATAGGGCGGGGACCCTAGAGTAGTGGTTAGCACCGCTGCCTTTCACGCCAGAGTTCGGAGTTCGGTTCCGGGTCTCGGCGGTTTGAAAGAAACAAAAATGTTTCTTCCCTATCCACGTGTGAAAGTCAGTATTGTGGGGAGCCTCCGTGACCGAGAGGTAGCGTGCTCGGCCTCGGGCCGCCAGGGCTCGAATTTCGAATCCTGTGTCTGGAGGAAAGAGTCATCTGAATCATCTCACCATCCTCAGGAGGTTCTCCTGGCCCGGTTTAGCCTATATGTGCACAAAGGTGGCCTAAAGCTCGATTCATTTCTATTACATTGCTTATCGGTTAGTCTACTAACTAATCCGTGTTGATTCATGCGGCCCACTCTTTATCCGATGGCTTATAATGTGTTATATAATCATGGTGGACACACTATAAACAAAACATGCATTCCCAGCTGTTCTGAAGTTTTCTGGATGTCTCTATAAATAGAAAGTCATGAAAGGAATTATGTGAAACTCAATGACCATGACGTCCTTTGTTTTCACTGAGCTGGCTAATACAATGAATTATGTATTAAGAAGGGTATTATATAACCTTGTTTTCACCGAGTGACGTCAATGCTTTTCACAGAATGAAGTATGGGGGAGGGGGTCTTATAACCTTGTTTTCACTGAATGACGTCACTGCGTTTCACAGAATCACACTATTTTGCTCTTTGTTATGAACTACCCGTCCACGATTGCCAATCACCTTTAATTTGAGTTGCGTGTGCATGTTCTGCAATATGACGACCAAAAATTCATATATATACAGTTTTCACATATTTAGCTAAGAGTGTTCTATTTTTCGTTCAAGTCTTCTATGATCGAATAGCTGCTGTACCACCTTGCCAACACAAACGAATTGAGATCCATTTAGATCGATTTCAATTCCTACATGTGTTTTCAAGGTGGCACGACAGCTATTCATAGAATATCTAAGCAAACAATAGAACACTTCTAACATAGTTAAATATACGAAAAATGTAAATTAGTGGTCGTCATATATATATATGCGCTGTTGACGGCTCATTAGAAAGCAGGACACCATATTAGAAAGAGTATCACGCATGACACCATGTTAGAGACAGTATCTGCATGACCAGTCTACAGAGGATGATCACTAGTCATAATACATCAGGGTCGCCAGTAAATCGCCGTGGCTCACTTAGTTTTGCACCGATTCACTCTAAATTGACTCAGATTCGCATCGTAGGCCTATCAATGTGATAAATTTTACAAAACCTTGTAGCAATCAGTATTGTAGATCCGGAGCAATCTGGATTGATGCGGATTTTTGGATCAATTTCACTTTATTTATAGCTTTTGTCCGCATTTTCGTTTCTAAAGCAGAACTCATGGAAGAATTATGTTCATATTGCACACATACACACATCTCCTAGGGGGTGTACACGTGCCTTTACGGGGTTATGCCCTTTGTTCTACTGTTTGACCTACATTCGAAATTGCCACCCTTCTCTCGGATAAACTTGAAGTAAAAACAATCCACGTTGTAACAAATTCCCCCGCCAAACCTATTGTGAGAAGTGACTTATTACGTCGCATCTTGTTATCAATGTTATACGATGTAATTTTACCTAATGGTGTTGGTATTAAAGATACATGTTGTAAGAGTTGCTGTGAAACCATCAGTGCATTCTCTGGTTTCCTGATCAACCAGCACAAATTGACGTGGACCATAGCTATTTTACTTCACGTTTATGATGGAGAAGAGTCACAGCAAAATTTCAAAGAGTGTGTTACAAGATGGGAGTACTTTTTTAAAATTAAGAATCAAATTAATCAAAAAAGGGCGGTCATTTTGGATTTGATCCTTAGATGACCTTGAAGCGTGAAAATAACGGTTTTAATCAATTTGTCGTCATTTATTTAGTCGAAAATGAGGTATTGTATAAAAATTGATTTTTATTTTAAAAGTTAGAAAATATTTGGATCCAGAATGAGCCACTGGAGGCCATGTTTTGAATTTTGCTTCTCATAAGATTCCAGCAGCTTGTTCACGAGGTAATCCACCTAGGTTGTGTTTCTAAACATATAGTGATATGAATACTATTGACCAACCTTTTACAGCGCGCTGTGTCTACGTGTTTTCAAAAATGGTATTTGGCCCCCTGGTTAAAATGCCCTGAACAAAATCTACTTGATAAAATTCAAAATGGCCGACTACCGGCCATAGTAACTGCCTGATATCTGACAAACCGTGTCAGATAGCCAGACCATTATTATATAACAAAATGTGCGGTTTCAGCGAGGGATATGCCCCGAACAATTTCAACTTGATCGAATTCAGAATTGCCATAACTAAATTTAAGATGCCTTATATCTGGCAAACCGTGCCAGATAGCTAGACCATCACCATAAAACAAAATGTGCAGTTTTATTATTCAATTCGATCAAATTCAAAATGGCTGACTATTGGCCATAATTAACTTTAATATGTCTGATATCTTGCAAACCGTGTCAGATAGCTAGACCATATACATTTCACCTACACCAACTTTTTTTAAACTTTGATATGTCTAAAATATGAAATGAGATGTTAACAGCAAAAAAAATAAGGATGAACTTTATACTTTGACCCCTTATAGGGGGTACCCCCAAGCCTTTATTCCACCAGTTATGTTCAAACAGATTTCCGAAATTATATCAAGTCCGACTGATAGAAAGCATCTAATTAGCCTAATTAAATCAACGCCCCCAAAGTTTTAAAAAACAGAACTAAAGAAACATTTACATTTTAGACAACAAAATTTATATCAGCTAAATACTTGTTGACCAACATCTACCCTACGGTCTTTATGTAATGATATGACGTAATTATGATAAATTAGTATGATAATTAACATTAAAATAAAAATAAAACGGTCCATCAACAATACCATGTCGTTGTACTTATACTGGAAGAACGTAGCCGAAGCAAATGAATTATATTTTGTCGTTATTTTTATATATTGACGATTATTGGGGGGGGGGGGATGTAATTCATTGACCACAATGACTTGATCCACGTTATAAAAATACTTCGCAGCAAAGACGAGGGATTAAGCCAATGCTGGTTTAATACTGTGCCAACATCCTAGACAGTGGGCCAGCATTGAACCGACCGTGGGTCAACGTCTCGTGATTATTATCACCAACATTTACTCTGACCCGCGTTGATATCGACACGGGTAAAGCCCGCATTATACCGATGATGACGCCAGGTGATTGTCATGTTTTAAGTTACACAGATCACAATCATACATCTGCATATGTCAATGTGCATAATACATGGGATTTATTTGCTAGGACGTTCATTACAGTTTGTACAAGATATAATAAATGTTTACTTGAACCATGATAACTGAATAATATTATTCGTGTTATTGTCCAAAAAACAATATTTAATTGTGTCCAAATTGAAACATATTCGCTTGACACGGGAGATCACCCCCCCCCCCCCCTAAAAAATGTACAATAGGCATATGTGGTCTCATTCTACAAACTGGACACGATGTCATTAAACTGACTGTCAAAGGAGATCTTGGTGGTAATAAGGCAAGTATTGACAGACATACCATCATTTTATGTGAAAGAAAGGCAGTTGTTGCACATGAAATGTAGATTGACGATTATAGATAAAACGGCTATTCAGGTGACGAAACAAAGAATCAGACAGAAATATGTCCCAGACTAAAAAACTAAAAATTATTAGAACTACAGCAGCTTAAAATAAAAAAACAAAATAAAAAACATAAAATACACAGATACATTTTATCCTCATTTGTCCGAAATAAATTCTATCGGGAAAAACATGGCTTATTCAACTCAGATCCTACGTATATTGTTAAGTGAACTTTTTAGTGGGAAATCAAACGATCTAAATATTGTATCCGCTGGTCAATGCAATGTGCAGAAGACCAGACCTAGAATACCAAAGCACCTTTTCAATTCGAATCAGGTGTTAAAATGCACCATCATTTTGGATCTCGTTTTCAGATTGACAGTTTATAGGCCTTTATACAGTCATGGATTTTACCTCTCATATCAGGAAGTTCTGATTAAAGTTCCTAAACGCTGCTGCAAATTTTCAAACAGACACTAACTTTCTCACTCCTGAAAACGTGGTCATTACATAGCAGATAATGTTGATCATAGCGTACGCACATTATATAGATATGGTACATTCACACTCCTGGAAACTTGGTCATTACATAGCAGATAATGTTGATCATAGCGTACGCACATTATATAGATATGGGACATTCTCACTCCTGGAAACTTGGTCATTACATAGCGGATAATGTTGATCATAGCGTACGCACATTATATAGATATGGTACATTCACACTCCTGGAAACTTGGTCATTACATAGCGAATAATGTTGATCATAGCGTACGCACATTATATAGATATGGGACATTCTCACTCCTGGAAACTTGGTCATTACATAGCGGATAATGTTGATCATAGCGTACGCACATTATATAGATATGGGACATTCTCACTCCTGGAAACTTGGTCATTACATAGCGGATAATGTTGATCATAGCGTACGCACATTATATAGGCATGGCACATTCTCACTCCTGGAAACTTGGTCATTACATAGCAGATAATGTTGATCATAGCGTACGCACATTATATAGATATGGGACATTCTCACTCCTGGAAACTTGGTCATTACATAGCGGATAATGTTGATCATAGCGTACGCACATTGTATAGATATGGGACATTCTCACTCCTGGAAACTTGGTCATTACATAGCGGATAATGTTGATCATAGCGTACGCACATTATATAGATATGGTACATTCTCACTCCTGGAAACTTGGTCATTACATAGCGAATAATGTTGATCATAGCGTACGCACATTATATAGATATGGTACATTCTCACTCCTGGAAACGTGGTCATTACATAGCGGATAATGTTGATCATAGCGTACGCACATTATATAGATATGGTACATTCTCACTCCTGGAAACTTGGTCATTACATAGCGGATAATGTTGATCATAGCGTACGCACATTATATAGGCATGGCACATTCTCACTCCTGGAAACTTGGTCATTACATAGCGGATAATGTTGATCATAGCGTACGCACATTATATAGATATGGTACATTCCATTGTATGAGTATTATCCTGGCAACGACTCCTGGTATCAAACAAAAACTGGTTGTGCATAAAGGTCAGTCTTCTGAGACTAATTTTTTAGTTAAAAAATTCCTATTAAATATTACAGATCGTGTCTTGGGGAAAATGTTACCAAATGTTACCAAAAACTACCCAAGATCAATGCATATGATGAATGTGCGCACATTGACACATTATGGGAAATATATTGGTCGTTACGTGGTCCGGTATTATGAAAAAACTACTCAAGATCAATGCATATTATATATGATGAATGTGCGCACATTGACACATTATGGAAAATATCTTGGTCGTTATACGTGGTCCGGTATTAGGAAAAAACTACTCAAGATCAATGCATATGATGAATGTGCGCACATTGACACATTATGGAAAATATCTTGGTCGTTACGTGGTCCGGTATTATGAAAAAACTACTCAAGATCAATGCATATGATGAATGTGCGCACATTGACACATTATGGAAATTATCCTGGTCGTTACAAAGATGAGCTGCATTTTTTCCACTCTTCAGTTCATACCATCTGAGAACAGAATCCAAGGAACGACACCAATAGCTACATTTGACCAACCGTTGTAGAGGAAATCTCAGACAATTATTGAATATGAAAAGCTAGACAGCGAATTATTGAAAAACATTGTTCCTAATTTGGGTGGCTTTCATATTACTATGAGTTTTCTTGACTCTGTCGGTCATATCATACAGTCATCTGGTCGCAAAGAGATCTTACAGCTTGTTTTCTTAGAAAAATACATTTACATATATATATGTTACCAGGGAAAGCATGTATGCTCGATCAATCAAGTGTGGATGATTTGATGGTGATGTGGTGATGATTTGATACATTAAATCCATTACGAAAAACAAAATTCAATGAGAAAGTTGCAAATAATATTACATGTGTTGATGTTCAAACCTAGCAGACACAACACAGCAAACATGAGACATCGACCCAATGTTGGGCCAGCGTCGGAGACAACATTGGTCCAACATTGGGTCGATGTCTCGTGTTTGCTGGGAACATTCGTATAATATTAGTAGAGCGTTGGCCCGACATCTTCGACGTTGGTCCAACATTGTACAAATGTTTTACAAATGTTTTGTGTTTGCTGGGGAGTCTTCCACCAACAGTGGATGCAGCTAAATAGCATTCTTTTCGGTAATCATGGTAATGGTCTAGATAACTACCACGGTTACCTTAGCAAGTTGAAATTTTGCAGGGTCCATCGATCCCCCCTGAAGCTTCACAGTTTGTTTTATAGTAATGGTCCAGCCATCTAGCATGGATTACCAAATATCGGGCATGTAAAAGAAAATAATAGCCCGATAGGCGGCTATTTTGAATTTGATCAAGTCGAAATTTTTCAGGATGCTTTCTCTCCTGAAACCTCACATTTTGTTTTATAGTAATGGTCTAGCTATCTAGCACGGTTTACCCGATATAAGCCTATCGAGGTAAATAATGCCGGATTGTTGACTATTTTGAATTTGATAAAGCTACAAATTTCCAGGGTGCATCTTCCCCCGAAACCTCACATTTTGTTTTATAGTAATTTATTGTCTGATTACCAAATATCGGGCATGTGAAAGTAAATAATAGCCGACAGGCGGCATTTCGAATTTGATCGAATCCAAATTCTGAGTGGTTTTCATCATATTTTAATCGGATATACCGATGGTATAAATTAGGTCAAGTGGCGGGTCAACTTCAGGGTCAAGCTACAAAAACCCATCCTCCTGGCAGCAAGTCTTGACACAGCGAGGCCGTTAGGCCAAGCCTTGCTGAATTAGCCATACCATCCACCTATTGGGGTAGGGAGGGAGATTTAGATATTGAATATTCATTAGTTTTTCAAAAAATGTCTTTTTAATGTTGGCCCGCTGTCTGCGACGTTGGCTCACCATTAATTCAACCCTCATGCACGTTGCGGTGAGATATGGTGGTCTGTGTCTGAGACGTTTCCGGTGAGCTACTCGGCCAGCAGACATGTGCTGTTTAATGTAGGGCCGGTGTCGTAGACAGTGGCCCCACATTAAAACAACACTCATGCCAGAGGTCAAACTTGGGTCAAACAGAAAAAATATTTTTTGAAAGTCCCCACTCCAATAGGCGGATTCAACCCTGTTTCAGCAAGGTCGGTCTACGACCTCAGGAATAGCCAGCCTTGCAGAGGAAGATGCAAAAACCTGAGAAGGCACAACTATGGACCTTAGAGATCATGAATGTATGTACAATATGATTGTAATCGGCCCAGTAGTTTTCGAGATCTGCTCCGGAAACACAGTGTGTGTCAAAACGTCTAAATAGGTCATAGTAACCAAAAGTAGGTGAAAATTAATATATCACAAAAGGTACAACAAGACCCCCTAGAGGTGTTGTGTTTAAAATTTGAAGACAATCGGACAAGTAGATCCTGAGATATGCTCCGGAAACGAATTGTCCACATACGGCCCAAAGCCGTAACATCATTCAATCTCTTCTGTGACCTTGGATATTTAATTCACATAAAAAATATTTTGACCTGTCCATTATCCACTTGGAAGTGAGCCACGTACAAAAAATTGTTATTCTATGTTATTTTCTTCATAAATTTCAGGCGAAAGAAGAGGTAAAAACACGGACGGAGGCGGCATCCATATCCCCCTGCGTCGCAACTTCGGTTACGGTTGGATCTAATGAACGGGTTCGCATGAGGTGTGTCTCGGGAAAAAGCAATTAATTGTTAGTTAAGTACATATGCCGGCCCAACATTAAACCAACACTGGTTTAATGTCTCATATTTGCTGGGTTATCCGTTTAATTGATCTGAGCAGACCCTGCAAATGCTATAGCGTATCACATGATAAATCACATGCGTAATTGTCGTCTCTTAAGTTTATTTGTTAGGTCATGTACAGATCAGTAATACAATTCATATAAAACAATCTTTATTACAATCCCGAAACTTGATAACTAGTACAGATACGCAATTATAATTATATGTGTGTCTATCGAGTGCACAAAAAATAATATATAACGTTGACATGTTGAGCTCTGGGAGTTAAATTCCCGGCGGAAGAGACAATAGTGTTGCTACTTCCGATTAAACACGATAATCATATTATAATTTTATTTAGTAGCTAATTGTGATTCAATATTTTAAAATAGTTACAATAAGAACTGTATACAATAAATTATCTTGCAAAGATTCTTATTACAAAGATTATCGTTATCAGCCTTACTTTATTAAAAGCTACTAATAGATTAAAATGAACATGAAAAAGGTTTAATTCTGAGCAATCAGACGGTTGTCGCTTGTGTTCAACGTCCACCATATAGGGCCCATGGCAATTGTTATGCATATAATAATTTCTTATGAGATGTTTTTGCGCCGTAATTTGGCTTTTATTCTAGGCTATGTTCATCACATTTTTCAGCTAAAGGTTTGTGGCTACTGCAAATCAGCACGACACTAAGGATCAATGCTGGGCCACCGTCGCTGCATCCATTCAACACTGGGCAATGCTTTTTGTTGTTTGGGTGACGCATGTCTACAATCACTGACAATGCACAATACACATTCTCCAATGCTGGGCCAGCGTCGCGGACAATGGCCCAACTTCGGTCCAGTGCATGATCAGTCCAGTGGCCATGAACCAATGCTGGATTGATGTTGGCCCACGGTCTGTAACACTGTCTTACCATCTGCTACAATCCCTGTCTAGCATTGTACCCGGTATACCACAACACGTTATCCACCAGGAGCGAGACATGCAGGTTGGACTAATGTTGGGGAAACGTCGTAAAACTTTCCCGACATTAATAAACTGGCATTTCCTTAACTAGTGCAATTTGTATGGGTTGATTCTAGCTACTATAAAACAAAATATGCGGTTTCAGGTAGGGATATGCCATGAAAAATGTCAATTTGATCAGTTTCGAGACGTCTGCCATTATTGACTTTAATATGCGTATAATATCAGGAAATCCGTGGCACATAGCTCGACAATAACTATAAAACAAAATTTAAGACTTTATGGAAGTATGTACCCTTAAAAATTTCACAGAGTTAAAAAATAATTCTAAAATTATATGCGAGTAACTTTTTTGCTAAATTAATGCGGCAATGTCTTTGAAAATTAGACTACTCTATAAATATTTACCATAGCAGCAATTTTGATAACGTCATTCGAACCTGTTCCCTAACCGTGATTTTTTTATTGATAACCGTGATATTTTTATTATTAATCAGTTATTTTTTGTGTTCCTATCTGTGGCCACTATGGAAGGTTTCAACACCTTTTTTAGTGGAGCTGCTCACTTTGAGGATTGTCTCAGAACACAACCCCATACTATTTGATGTACTTCCTACATTTTTATGGAAAAATATTTCAAATTGGTTACGTACGAATATAAAGGACTTCCACCAAAATTGTATAAAACCTTGGACAGCAATGTGTCGAAGTCTATAATTTAACCAGTCGAGGCCCGTCTGTGTCGATCACGTGGTACTTTCGGCTGATCTCTATCGAGATATTCAGAGTTATCTAGGAAGTCTAATAACATAAGAGTGTCAGAGTAAAAAAGATAACTCAAGTATAATCTTCAAAAAATTGTGTATCACGTCTCGTTTTATTTTATTGTTCCGCGATGAAAAAAAACAACTACTACAGTCATTGAACAAATACGTACACAATTACTGCTGTGTAGACTCATAATGCTAATAGTTATGTAAACTCATACATCCCAGTGTGAGCAATGTTGAAATGCGCAGAAACTAATGATAACGAATAACAAAAACGATATTAAATTGTAAACTGTAAGTCTAAGATTGAAAGCACCATTTTGTTAGTCACGTTCATAAACCTATCTACTTTCTCCTATTTGTTTTTCAAGTAATCTTTTTTTGAGCATTAATAAATCTGCCTCTAGGTCGAGTAGGCGCATCTTCTTTCCATGCTCTTCTTCCATCATCTCCAATTCTCTGGGTCGTTTTTGGCAATCCACCTGGTTACTATGGTGATGGTGACGCTGTGGAGGCTGGGAGCCATATAAGCCTATAGGATGTGGCCGGTGAGATGACCCAGCCTGACAATAGGGATTATGTTCTGATAAGTCCTCAGACCACGGGGCAACCCCTGTATCGTGTCTATGTTGATGTCCACCAGAATTCAAACGATCCCCTGGAAAATCTGCACCTTCTAGTCGAGAATGATAATGATTGCAGCATGGTGATGTGATATCGTTTGGCACACGTAGAGGAGGGGTCGTATGCGCATCATCCGGGTCGCCTCTGTAAGTATTAGAATATCTGTGATGTGGATGTGGACGCTCATGGTGACCGGTTTCTGCTATCAGTCCTTCCCAGTTATGTCTTCTCTTTTTCGTCTGTTGTGGTACAGGTGATATGAGCTGCTGTTGTGGCTGTCTTACGGGAAGTATCATCACTGGTTTGACGTCTTTCTGTTGATCACTTGAATGGTCAAGTTGCAGGTCAGCATCACCAGAAGCATCGTTCACAGAAACCTAAACAAAAAATATATGAGTAAATCGGGAACGGTGTGTGTCTAATGTCGGGCTAATGACGAATACTAATCATGATTTATTTTATTCGTACTGTTAATTCAGAAACAACCACACAAACAAATACATATTATTATATAATACAAAGTAAATGCAATTAAACATGTTAAATAGACAGTCAGTCAGAAACTGCAAACCGCCGCGCAATCAGTATGGATCGTAATCCGGATCATCCCCAAAAGCCAATGGATTGTTCCATGGACCGCGACACACCTAAACGTTTCATGCAAATCCGTTCATTAATCCCGCGGACTGACAACCAACACCAACACGGCGAAAACTTAACTTCGTTTGACGGAGGTAATTAGGCATCCTCGGGGATAATCAGGATTATTAACTTGAGTATTCTTTATCGCAGCCCAGCCATGGATCCTAGCCACAAATTCCAAACATTGACACAATGCTGGCTGAGTGTTGGTTTATCTACTTGTACTCCGACTGGCTGTGCTGCAAGTGTCAACACACTATCACCAAAAAACATAATGAGGATACAAAAGCTCTAATACAAAGGGAAGTTTTGAATATTCAGATAGCCGGATTTGAACTATTTGGACATTTTTAGATAGATTCAGATGGTAATGTGTTGAGCAGTAATGATCCTTTCCCACTTAGCCCCGCCTTTATTGTAGATATCAAGGCTGATTAAAGCTTGTGCAGAAATATGGTAAATATCGACACAATGTTGCTACAGAGTATTTGCCTATATATACGTACTTCATATTACAACACATTTTAATATATTAATTAAGCTTTTTTTAAGAATAGCGGCTTACCGGTGTGGTATTGTCACTGTCAGCAAGGTCACTGAGACCGTCTTCTTCATCATGTACACTGGGACTGTCACATATGTCGCCTGTCATGGAGTCACCTGCCATGGCATCACCTGTCATGGTGTCACCTGCCATGTTGTCACCTGTTGTTGTGGTGTCACCTGTCATGTCACCTAGTTCACTTCCTTCTGGGAGTAATGAGCCACGCGGACAACTGGCTAGAATCATAGCCACATGTCGTACAACGGCGTCACCACGGATAGAGACGTCATCTTGAGCACCACGATCTGACGACATGGACATATCAGATGTGAAATCTGCAGGCTGGCTAGCTATAAGTCTTCTGGTCTTGGACTTGAGATTTTTCCATAGCAGCTTGAGTTGCCTGGTATCCCTTCTATTACCTGAATCAATGCCGCATAGCGTGTTGTTATATCGCTGACTGATTCGAACCCAAGCCTGGTCTTTCTTTGCAACACTACGAGAGTCACTGTGCCTGCTTTCAATCACATCAGCTTCCTGAGAAACTAGGGACACAAGCTCAGATTTTTCAAATTCAGAGAAATTGGGCATGCGCTGTTTTCTCTCCTGCATGATGCTGGCCTGAAGTTTCATAATGGCATCTCTTCTTTCAAATTCATGAGATGGGTACGCCATCATTACGACAACGCCGGACAGTGATCTAAATTCTCAATGTTTGTCCAATTATATCTGTTTCTGAATTGTATTTAAAACGGTAGAAATTCACAGCTCTCCACTGCAATGTCTTGACAGATATTGTGCGATAGATTGTTCAGTTTCGATTACTTATTCGTCGTGTCGACGTGCTCGCCTCGAACGCAGCTTTCAACTGCCGACCATGTGTATATAGGCCTATGGTTGCCACATCAAATGTGCCAGTCGCAGTGTATTGACACATTTTGTTCGCTCTGTAATCCGCATCTTGGCTAGGCCCGTATGTGAACGCTGCACCAGGCAGCTTAAGTCATGCTTTGCACTGCGGCGAGGGATTAAGGCTAATCCTCGCTTAAGCCTTCATGTGGCGGGCAGGCCCCTATACGCCTGTGCCTGTACGTTATCTGGTTATAGTAATGTATTGATCGTCTTAAAACGAAAATGACAGCATTAAAACAACGTTGGTCCAACGTAACTTATTTTCCGGGATAAGAAATCCTTGAAAAAAGCACAAACAAACACAGAATATTCTTACATTTAGGCCTTATTTCCAGCAAAGCTGAGAAGTTGACTGGCCCAAGGCTGGTTTACTGTTGGGCCAACGCCGTAGACGGTTGGCCAACAGTGAACCAACGTTGGCTCAACTGTTCATGTTTCCTGGGTAATATAGTGGTTGAAAGTGATGTATCTATATCGACGAAAAACGATCTTGTTGTATGCTTAAATTATTTAATTTACATGACAGACGACTTGCACTAACATGATTATATGACATTAACAAGCCCATTTGAGACACTTCACGGTGAAGAAAAATCAAGAATATCACATATCAAGCTGAAACTAGATGATGCCTGTAAAAATAATTATGAGTCTTAAATACATGACTGTGCCCAATTAAATGATAACAATCTTCAAATAATGCAAACTTTTGTTAATTATATGTCGTGGCAATCACATGTCTTTACCGTTATTTCTCAAATATTTTTAAAGTGGCCCAAATAAAAGTAAAAATACCGTTGCATTGGTAGGCCTAATTCATCATCATTTTCAATAATTTTAAAATTATTTATATTTTCATACAAATTCCATCGAATTTTCTTTTTCATTTTCTACTATATTTACCGTTGTGGGGCTGAAAATAACCTGACGAATACCAAACATTGGTATATCACATACCATCAGCATATCTGATGGTTCTTCTATCACAGCAATATCGGCCGTCTCTACGCTACACTGTGTAGTGTCACCCCATTGAATGCCTAATGCAGCACAAATAAATCAGTTAACTCCATTTAACTCAACATCTACATAGCCTGATATAGAGTTGTGATATTTTTTGGCATAATCAATATTAACTATTCAACTCTGGATATCACCCACACAGTATCTTGGTTGTTCCGTTGGTTGAGATCGTGAGCGGCCTTAGCCCTTTAACCGCCGGTGCCGCATATATTCGGGTTTACATTTTCTATTAGCACATTAAGTACCACATTTTAAATATGTTAAAGATAAAATGTGACATCAACCAGCAATATTTGAAAAGAGTTGACCTCCATTTTGTAAAATCGGTATAATTTTCACTCACTTGAAGTTGTGGATCGCGTCAGCGAGACACAACTTCAAGTGGGTGAAAGTTCAAATTGAATAATTTGGCGGTTAAAGGGTTAGGTGCTCAGGATATAACCGGTGATTTATTTAAAATTCGTTGGTTTATGCCGAATTTCTACATGCATCTAGTGTTTATATAATTATCTTGTTTTCAGACACAATTTCTTTAACAAATTATACATTGATACCTAACAAGTACTCATGCGGCATATTATATTACTAATATATGCAGTAGTATCCGTCTATTTGAAAGTCGGTGGCGGATCCAAGAATTGACAGACGGGGGGCGCCAATTGTTGCAAAAATGTATACACACCACAGTTGGCACTCATTATGCTCTAGATGAAATGTAAGGCCTCAAATGACGCATTCTAGACCATATTTCGACTGAAATATGGCCGTTTTTTTATTTTGGGACCCTGAACGGGGGGGGGGGGGGCGCCGGCAAGTAGGTCCAAGCTAAGAATGAAAATATAAAGGGTTGGAATTACATCACAAGGATGAGTATAGGCCCTATCCCAGACAGCACGTCGGCCTACTTCACGTGTACTTCACCTTCTCGTATCGCCATCATCGAAGCAGCTCATGTATTCCAAATGTGAGGAAGACTACGCTTATATAATTATTTACATGTGCTGAGTGGTAACCATATTGAGCTCACACCAACCAGACAACGTCGGCATGATGCAGACTATGGAAATAAAATTATCAATTTTATACAAATACACAATCCTTTCAGTATAAATTAACGGTTGATAACACCACATGAAGAAAACAATTAAAGGGACCCCTTGGGATGAGACATTTTCAATGTTGTCAATATTGAAAATTTAATTTATATGAAGCTATATAGCCTACTGATCTTAACTGAAAATACGAAAAAATCAAAAAACAATTTTAAAGCACTGAAAAAGAGTGAAATAGTTGTATTTCCAGGTCGTATATTGACATGTAAACAAAACAAATCAGCAATATTCAGCACTTTAGATCACATATTCCCACGTATCAGACGGTAAGATCAAACCAGTCGCCGCTAATTGGTGTCTCATAGTCAGGACAAGGGAGGACACACCTGCAGCACTGATTGTCTACCCAACGCTGGACCGATGCCATCAGCATGTGGCCCAATGCTGTGAAAACATTCAAGCGTCCTTCAGGTATACAAATAGTTTGTTTGGGTTACTTCTGGTTTCATATAAATGTTGAGTAAAAATATTTATAAAAATATGAAAATTCTGAAAAAAATAAAAACATGATCCGTGGGATACACTACTAAAAAACTAAAAACAAAAATTGATGTCATCCCAAGGGGCTGCTGTAGGCCTCTTTTCTCATGACGAAAAAATCAACTTTGTAAATTATTACCCAATTGTGACATGTAATATGCTAATCCTGACCGACTTGACGATGTAGAATTCATTTATCGGTGAAACACATGCTATTGACAACACAATTAGGACTATGGGGAAATAAAAATGAAACGCATCATGGGTAAGTTTGTTTTGTGAAGTGGTTTTATATTAAGGTAAGGAGTGTGGCACAAGCCAACAACAGATGCTTATTTATCCCATTAAGTATCACACTCCAACCTAGTGCGGATGTTTACGTAATAGACCTATAAAACTTCAGTTTGTGAATTTTATTCGACATGTTTTTGGGGTAGGCCTAGTGGGATGGATATATAGAGGCAGTAATTTTTGAACCGCCGGGTAGCAGCTCATTAAAAATGTTTTTTGTTTGTTGCGAGCTTTATATATGGATATATATGTTTTACTGACACCATTAAAAACCATTACTGACATATTTGCCATACAAAATATATAGTATATACAACATACACAACCAGACAACAGGGTTAGTTCTTTAAAATCACATGT
The DNA here is from genome assembly GCA_964017125.1 of Flabesymbios commensalis. Lineage (NCBI taxonomy): Eukaryota > Metazoa > Annelida > Polychaeta > Terebellida > Flabelligeridae > Flabesymbios > Flabesymbios commensalis. Next base: position 55,675,687 of record OZ024905.1, read on the forward strand.
AAATCTACATGATATGAACACCTAAAATCAGGCTGGTCATTTATATATTCAAACAAGCACAGGGTAGGCCTATTTAAAGTATGCATCATAACTACTTAAAATTTCAAAAATAAATTCCATGGTACACTGACACTAAATGCACAAACATATATCATATACATATGTGAATACGTATTCACAGCGACAGCCTGAGATACCAGTACATTACTTTATGTCTTGCGTTGTTCCAATGTTATGTTGACGTATTGTTGCAGTCTCAATTGTTTTACCTATAGTTTTTTTTATTGTACCGGTGGCGTTCTATCAGGTAGTCTAAGTAAGATGTTGCATTTCGCTTTTCGCATATTTTGTTCAGTTCAGTTTCTTCTGACGAGTGTATGAATTTATTGGATAATGTCTGTAATCTTTCGCGGATGGGTTCAATACCTGCCATTTCATGTAGGTATATATGTGATTCGAGTGTGTATCGGTTTTCCAAAACTATTCTTATATTGCTTTATATTGCATTTTTTGTATTTTTTCTAAGTGGCGTTGGGTCGCTGATAGCATAACGATCGCGCCGTATTCCAGTACTACATGGTCTCACATTATAAATGTTTCGTAAATCCTCATTATTGTTTTCTGGTTGCATCACCGGTAATTTTTTAAACACTCGTATACCAAGTTGTATTTCATTATGACCGCAGCTGCAGTGATGATCATCGAGAGTTTTTTTCAATTTATATTTCAATTTTTTATACATTTCATAATCTCAGTAGGCCTACGATCTATTTCTGACACTACTTGTTTTTAAGGGGGGGGGGGGCGTCATATCTTTAAATCTAATTTTCTGCCTTATTGCCAGGATAGGAAGAGGCTATATCGTTGAAATTATATCCCCTGAGATGTTATAGAAACATGATCTGGTGAGTACATGTATCATAGTATACGAGATTTACACACACAATTCACCCTAGACAATGCATTATATTGTTTGATTCGACTTGAAATGACTTATCTCGGGTGCAGCTGAATCACTCGTGATTTCGCAGTTAAGTACCTGACTGTCAGTAAAATGAAACGTTTTTGATCAGAGCTGAGTGTGAAATTATGGCTACATACATTGGTAATTTTATGATAATTTATGATAATTACACATCCTAACAAATGACCACTTAATGACGTCTCAATTACTGACTACAAAATTACTCAATTTTACACATGTTCAAACTTCAACAACAAACTATTTAATTAACACTTGATTTTGAATTTGCACATCGCAAAACTTTTACATATTTTAAATGAAGTGCTCATCTAAAGTGGAAAACATGTATGTTTGTATATTGATTATTTTATAGTATTGTCATTAGCCGTGACGTCAAGAGGAAGTCGTGAGCAAAGACCATAATTACCACGTCCAGCATTCCTGGGGGAGGAGTATCTCACTTCACCTTGTTTGTAAATTTATAACCTGCAAATGGGCTTTTATATTGGCGTATTTTAAATACGTGAATATGGCTTAACACATGTCAGCTATACTAGGCGAACCAGATGATAAGCCAAAAACTAACCGTTTTTGCCATGTATACACACGATCTAGGTATTTTCCTGAACAAACTTTCTTTCAATAACAACTTTATGCCAGGCCATGCATAATTGTCTGAAATATATTTTATAAATACATATTTAACGTTGCTTGTGTGTTGAATGAAAGGTGAAATATATTGGGATTTTCTCTTAGTATTTAGGATTCTAAAGTCTATTCGATCACAGTTTTATATACCGGTACATCCACTAAACATGCTAATAAAGCGCAATACCAACCATCCATTACTGCGCATATAAGATAGCGTCATCATTTTGTAAACCATCCTTAAATTTTGATTTATTTCAGTAAAACAGTACAGTATCATACATGATTATAAAATATTCAGGGCCACCATACTGGTCACCAGGGATAAAAGACACTATAAAGGGTCTAGTGACCTTTATTTCCATAGTGGTCTCCAACGTAGACCAGATAGCGACTGAAAAGGTTTTACAGCAAAATAACATTGCAAATACTTGCAAAAAGTTTATATAAGATAAAAATATAAATAAGAAATATTTTCCATGACTACAACATGCACTTTTAGTCATAAAATTATCATATAATGACTAGACTGGAATTATTAAATATACATTTTTGTAATTTAAATACAGCTCAGACAAAGTAGTAGCATAGTATATAGGGGGGTACAGAAGAAAAAAAATGGGGTTTTAAATTTTGATGCTTCAAATGGCCTATTTTAACTGAAATACCAAGAAAATATGTAAAATATTTTCATTTTCTTTGTCAACAAGGGGGGGGATATCCCCTTTTAGGTTTTGAGTGAGGGGTCCGGACCCCCCTTGCGGAAACCCTGCTTGGGTTATATTCATTCAGTTTGTCTATAAGGTGACGTTTCACAGCTTGTTTAAAAGATGATAATAAGTTTAATTCCTCCATAACCTTAGGGGTGTCAGCGCCTTATGTCGGCTTTTCTAATCTCTGTATATAGTAAGAATACTCCCCAATTTATATTTATTTGCCCATATCAGCCCCACTACTGTGCTCTTATAAAGCATGACAAATGCTCCTATAAAACAGGACATCTCCAAAAATGAAATTGTTATAAAGCAGGACACTTTCCCAAAAATACACCTGTGGATACCGTACATTTGGAGGACAATATTTGAAATCAATAAAAGTCTTTATTTCCATGCCGATATTTCGCAGGCAGTTAGTATTTATCCGGGGTATGTATGACAGTTTTAGTACCGGTACACATCAAATCGATCTCAATATAGCGCAGGCTGTTTGTTGACGACTCTTTACATAGCATGACACCATGCTGAAAGGGTCATAAGGCCTATCACCCTCGTACGACATAAATATTGTAATGAATACTTTGACTTTGGCAACAGAAGCAGAGATCAAGAAATTAATCATGAAATCAAAAAGTACTTCAAGTGATATTGATTCATTTCCGACTAGCTTGCTGAAGGATTGTCTCGACGTCCTAATTGAACCGATCACTAGTATCATCAATAAATCTCTCCAAGAAGGTTTTTTTTCGGACCAGTTCAAAAAAAAAAATGTTAGACCTTTGCTAAAAAAACAACTCTAGATAAAAATGAACTAAAAAAATACCGTCCAGTTTCAAACCTCAGTTTTATATCAAAGATATTGGGGAAAGTTGTCGCATCTCGCCTACTTTCCCACATGGAATCAAATTCGATGTCCAATAATTTGCAATCAGCATACAAGAAATTCCACTCCACTGAATTAGCTCTTCTAAAGGTCGAAAACGATGTTTTACTCAATATGGAGAAGGGCAGAGTGACAGCACTCACCCTCCTTGACCTATCGGCTGCTTTTGACACACACAATTGACCACCTCACGCTAATTAGCCGCTTGTCATCGTGGTATGGAATTTCTGGTACAGCTCTTGACTGGTTTACATCGTACTTGAGCAGCCGATGTCAACAGGTGAAAATTCACGATTAAATTTCCGAAGCGGTTTATATATCTTTCGGTGTACCCCAGGGCTCTGTCCTTGGACCTATACTTTTTACCCTATATACTGCTCCCCTCAGTCACGTCATCGCTGAGCATGATGTAGAACACCATCTCTATGCCGATGACACACAAATTTATATATCTCTGCCCGGTTCTGAAGCTTCAGATTCCCTAACTGATTTGAAATCCTGTGTTACTGATGTTTTCACTTGGATGACGAAATCGAAGCTAAAGCTAAATCCAAGTAAAACCGAGTTTATCATCATCGGTTCTAAAAAACAAAGAAAAAAGTTCAAAGATCTATTCCCTATATTATTACTTGACCATGACACACTTCCTAAAGCATTCGTTAGAAATTTGGGATTAATTTTTTATTGTGATTTTAACTTCAAACGACAAATCTCTCAGACTTGCAAAATATGCTTCTATCACATCCGTGACTTTCGGCGTATTAGGAATTACCTTAGCCCTGAAGCTGCAAAATCTGTCGCATGTGCTCTAGTCACTAGTCATCTTGACTATTGCAATTCCCTTTTGTACAATATTCCTGTCTGGGACATTGAAAGATTGCAGAGGGTACAAAATTTTCTGGCACGTGTAGTCTGTAAAGCTTCTCGTTTTAGCAGATCTAAGCCTCTCTTAAATTTTCTTCATTGGCTACCAGTAAAATACCGCATACGCTTTAAACTCTGTACCATCACTTTTAAAGCCTTCCTTTTTCACCAACCTACATATCTCTTTAATTATTTAGTACCTCTTCAAAATTCAAGACTGCTTAGATCATCCAACACAAATATGTTAACTGTTCCACGTTTTCGAACAAAATGGGGCTCAAGGGCTTTTGCAGTTGCAGCTCCCTCTACCTGGAATTCACTGCCGGTTAATTTGAGAACTGCGAGTACAGTCACCTCATTTAAAAAAATGCTGAAGACTTTTCTTTTCGATTCGACTTTCCCTCCCTAATTCCTCGGATATTCGGCGCCCAGTTGACGACTTACGCTTTGATTCTCGACATTGAGCTGGTTTCGATTTGGATTCTGCGCCTCTCCGAGGATTTAGGCGCTATAGAAGTTACCAAATCAAATTGAATTGAATTGAATCACACAAGACATCATGTTATGAAGAGTAGGCTATTCACAGGACAGATATGCTGAGTGGTGATCACGCTAGAAAATATGTTATTATCTTCACCAGAATACTTCAAATTAGGCCTACATGATTGTATATGTAAACAACGCAGTAAATGATAATAATCCTGATCTGTGTTTTAATTAAAAAGGCTGGAACAATATTATGTTTCTTTCACGGCCGATACCGGGAGGCCTACTATGATTACCAATCGCCCCCATGACCGGCCTGATCTATACATCACCTTAGAAACGGTACATGTGTCGTCTAAGTGGCACTATAATATTGTGCCACTTAGACACCAAATTGTCCGTTTTGTACAGTCGATCATCACTGGTAGAACCTGCCCATGCACGAAAATGATTTATCCGAAAAAATCGATCAGAGAGGATTTTATGTAAAGCATCCAGTCAATATACTTATGTAGGCCTATTGTCTTTACCTATCTATACTCATGAAAATATCTTAAATATATATAGGCCACCTATTTTCCTATTATCTGTCGATTGTTTATGTATTGTACATTTATTTATCAGTATTGTATTATCTATCTTGGACGTCTTTGTCTTGTCTTTGTAATGATCCCAAAAAGCGTATCATCAGAGGAAATATTTTAGGTAGGCTATGTTTACGTTCTAAAAATGAAAAATACTCAACTGTACAGTAGACCTATTTACCTAGATAATAGGCCCTATAATTAGAATTTCTCTTCGAATGGGAGGCGTTATCTACGGGTAAAACACCACCCCCCTTCACGCCCACCTGGGATAAAAACCTAGATTTAATTGATTTTAGATTTTTCTTACAGAGAAAAAAACAATTAACTAATGTAGCAGTCAACTAATTTCCAACACCGTGGGGCTATGTGGAGTATTTGCAATTTGAGTGTCCCAAAAACACAAAAGCCCCAGCAACCAGGGGCACATTTTATGTCAAAACCCCATGAGAACCCCGTGGTAAAAACCCCACCTCACATGGCGGGAGAAATCTCCTGACTTGTATTTATAAATGATTATCAATAATAATAATCCTATCATCTTGAACGCCTCTCACCCCCTCCCATCACCTTGAACATGACTGACGCTCCTCACCCCCTCCCATCACCTTGAACATGGCTGACGCCCCCCCCCCCCCTCTCATCCCTTTGAACATGGCTGACGCCCCTCACCCCCTCCCATCACCTTGAACATGGCTTACGCTCCTCGTCCCCCCCCCCCCTATCACCTTGAACATGGCTGACGCTCCTCGACCCCCTCCCATCACCTTGAACATGGCTGCCGCTCCTCGCCCCCCTCCTTCCATCAACTTGTACATGGCTGACGCTCCTCGACCCCCTCCCATCACCTTGAACATGGCTGCCGCTCCTCGCACCCCCCCCCCCCTCCCATTAACTTAAACATGACTGACGCTCCTCAACCCCTCCCATCACCTTTCACATGGCTGACACTCCTCACTCCTCTCCATAACCTTGAACATAGCTGACACCCCTCACTTCCCCCTCCAATCACCTTGAAAATGGCTGACTCCCTTGCACTCCATTCCATCACCTTGAATATGTATGACTGTCGCAAAGCAACTCCTCTTCTGAACTTGAACATGACAGTTTAAATGTTTTGTTAAATTAGATTTTCATTTTGTAGCAGTCACTAAAATAGTCAGAATGATTTTCAGCATTGACAAATCTTCCAGCCTGGGGACAAAACTTTAGTAAACCCCCACAACAAACAGCAAACCCCAAGGAAACCCTCGTGGTAACCCCCAGGCTGCTCCGCGGTGGGGTGGGGTGGGAAATACATCGACTGCTGCATAACTCAATTACTGGAATTATTTTTAAGTTTTTGCGACACAAGCAAAGTAGAATGTTCTTTATCAATGCAATCGCTTTAGTTAAGTCAAATACAAATACTTAATCTTCCAAAAACTGCAGCGAGGCTAATGTCGCTGAAAATTCGGTGGAGTTTTGTTGTGTAGTTTGTAAGTCAGACCATTTGGCATGTAATATTATTCTTGTTTCATGGTAATAGTGAAATGGGATCTGTCATTTTCAAATTTTATTAGTCCAACGTTACATGTCATTAAATGATCTAACTTCGGTAGTACATAACTCATTCAACCACATTTTCAGGGATGCTGAGGGGAAATGATAAAATGATCCGAGAAAAATTGTGTTCAAATTTTTTCAACAGTGACCGAGCAAATTAAGAAAAGGCTACACCCAGGATCAGGTGAAACAGACTGTGGACCCTAGTATTTCTTTTAGTGCACGGCGATCGAAATGCTGAATCTGGAGATCTGGATGACGAATCACGAATGCGCTCTTCGGCGTGTCCGTGCTGGCTCTTGGTTTAAATAATTGTTCCTGGTGACGTCTGGCGGGTCCATAGCCAATGGAATTAGAGCAATTTCAATGAACTCAATATAGCATTATTATTGCAAAGTAGAGTTAGCCTAGTATACGCCTCCGTCTGTCTGCCAAGTCATTCAATTTTAAGTCATGGAACATTTCAATCACATTAGCTGTCTGACTATATCACTGCCCATCTGGCAGTTTTGCGCTGGACCATTCCAAGTTTACTAATGTCACCTTTGGAGACCGGATCCCATAGGCCTACGGATGCAGCATATTCCATACCACTGCGAACCAGTGAAGTATATATAAGCCAAGCATTTCGATGTTTACAATTGGGCTACCTCTCAGGTTGCGGCGAATAAAGCCCAGCTTTTGATAGGCTGTATGTGCGTTATTGTCCATAAGTTCTTTTAAGCACTTTGGCAGGAAGTCCGTCTGGGCCCCCAGCTTCAGATATCCTTATAGATAACAGCGTGCACTCCTCAATTGAAGTATTATACGCTGTGTGGGTGACGTGCGCTGCGCAAGGCAGAAAGTACAAAGTGCTGGTGCTGTACAACGTGGTAATATGTAACCCTGTAGGATCCTGACTTCGTTCAGTTAAGGTGGCAGTTATCCCCGGCTTCTCGGACGCGGGAGGTTGTGGACGACCGCCTCGTTTCCGTACCTTGGTGACGGGTGCACACAATTGCAAACTGTGCGGCTTTGGTATTTTTCCCGCACTTCAGGCGTTACACTCGGCGACTACGGACGTGCCGTAGTTCGCTCTCGCTAAGTCAGATAGGACGTGCCATGCGCGGAGGTTGTGCTTTGTTGTTGCCAAATGTCAAGCGAATAAACATGACAAGTGGAGAAAGAGTTTTATGATTTGTTTGGAACCGTCGACTCGACGGGGAAGGAAGTTTGAGTTTAAATGGTGAGATCGGGCAGATTCCCTCGTCGGCTATTGTGACCCCACACTAGAGGCTCCGACGGTCACTTACAGGTACTCTCGGCGCGAGGGGCTTCCCATCACACCATACTGGTGACCCCTGACGACTGATCGTCTACGCAACAGTATTTTCACCTAGACGCCAGTTGAAAACCACTGTTTTCAAGGATAGTTTTGATTAATTTTAAGGGATTTTTTTGAAAAAAATCAATAGCATTTTTTTCATCAGGTACGTGAAAACTGTAGGTCATTATTTATATGCCAGTTTAAATTAGTCAGAAAGAATTATCAGAGGAGAAGCACGTTTCTTTACGTCGGAAACGGCGTAAATTTCTAAATTTTGGACGAAATCCCACGTGTTTGGCGTCTTTTCAAGATGGCGACCTTGTCGGTTTCTCTAGAAGAATCCAGAAAATTATTCTCATAGACTTAGTCTATCATTTGTTAAATGTAAGAGTTTGTTTAATGCCTTCATCCTATGAATGCCACTGTAGGCGAGTAGGAAGTGGGTATTTTCGGTAACTCAATTTTTATCGTTGATTACCATAATTGGGTGACTCGATTTTAAAGTCCATAGACGAAATCTCGTCATTTTTCCGATTTTTTTCAGCAAAATCGACAGAAATTATAAATATCGCTTCGACTCGGGTAACCTTTAATAGGTTTGGGGCCAAAATAAATTGTTTCCCTAAATGAATGTCAATAAACGGTCTTATTTGGTCTGTTTAAAATATTCCCAGGACCGTAGGTCAATATTTTGTACTATTATCATATGTTATTTCAGAGAATGCTGAATATTGTACATGTATTTGGTAGGTGTGCGCCATTTTGGACGCTGGTGTCCCTTACTTAGCTGATCGCCCGCCGTGGGCACCCACGTGTTCCGCCATAACCGGCATGCATCTGGACAGTGAACCTGTGTCGCCACATCACATTAGCATAAATTAGGCCGCCATTTTGATTTGGTGGAGATCATTTTTCACGTGTTCAAAATTTTACACGGACTGGTTGTAATAATTTTTTTTAAATTGTTTATAAATTTTCTTTTTCAAAACGATTGAAGGAGAGGAAATATAAATAAGTTGTTTCGAAAACAAGTTGTACCACTAATTGTGTGAGATTTTTGGTCACTTTGAAACGCCCTTCGGTGTTTGTAATCGTTCTAGCCTATTTAGCGCCTTATTTGGGAACGCAGTAGGTAATGAATATGCTAATGTGAGGCGAGACGGGGATGCTGACCATATACTATGTACATACCGTTCCAAGCATGCCGTCACAGACTGTAAGCCACATGCTGCCTGCCGCACAGGCTGGAAGCACCGACAATACATCATACACACACCCACCACAGACGACATAAACACAACCGCTACGAAGACAGTCGGTTTATACGTCAATCAATGAATCGATGCGAGCGATTGATTCGGACGTTTATGAGAATGACTCGGTGATGAACGTACCATTATAAAAAAAAACGTGGAATGTTCACCACAGACATCATTTTTCAGCGAAATGATATACTATATCATTAATCAGCATAGACTACTACGTTTTAAATATTATTCTAAAATCATAAATGTAACTGTTTTTCTTCGCAGTCACATTTAGTCTATCAGTTTGAGAACGAAATTTTCTCACGATAGTTTATTTCTGAAGTTTAAATATTTCATAAATACAGAAATATTCGATTTGACAGTTGCGCTATTGCGAAACATTGCAAATATTTGAATGTGTTTTTCGACTTGCGTGAAAATTTTTTTTTTCACCCAGGTCGATTTACAAAATACTATTATCCTAGCTTAGCATAGCATGTCATAGTAGTATCTGGCATATTATTTTTGTATGTACCACTTCGACCTACGGTTTTCACTGTACCATTTTGCATGTGTGTGAATAAGTGAAAACGTTTTATGTCAAATATGGACCTTCAGTTTTCACTTCAATCAATATATACCTTTGTGAATTAGTGCACAGCATTTAGGTGAAACTTCAGCGACGCATTTTCAACTAATCTGCAACCCCTGTTTCTCGCAACATGCGACATAGCATGAACATTTTCTACAGTCTACAATTCTAAGATTCAGCATATTACAGACATTTTTCATCTGATTTACACGGCAACGCACAACCTACCCGCGCACGGCGCGTCAAAATAGTTGGCATGTGTTAATACGACATGCCATTTTAAACACATTTGAGATAGACATAGAGCCAATAGGCCAGCTATCTCAAATGCTTCACTAGTTAGATAATTTAAAAACACTACTTCATAATGTCGAAGCAGTACGACAGTGAAGGCTTCATGTCAACGCCCCTAGAAGGTTCGGGTGCTAGACCTAAAGATGATTATCGTCAAGACAGTGAGGACAATGAGGTTCGATTCCGAGAGGCAGATGAAGAATATCAACGCCTCAAAGCTGATTTCGCTCGAATGGCCCGAGCTAAACGTATGACTTCTCACTCTAGGAGCGACTCCTCAAGGAGTTCTTCACCGCTTGGTAGACAGTCGCAGAGACGTGCTACGAACTTACCAAAGTTCAGAATCGCCACTTTCTACGCTTCGGATGTTGAACTCTGGTTCAACCAAATTGAGACTCAGTTTGCTCTTCACCAGATCAACGATGATGATGAGAGGTACAGCTTAACCTGCGCTGCACTTTCGGGCGAGGTCGCATCGGATGTGAGGGACGTGCTACTTCAGCCTTTCAGGTCCAATAAATACGAAAGCCTGAAAGCGATCTTGATAGAGAGACGAGGTTTGACCACACCCGAAAAAGTCAACAAAGTTATCTCTGGCGAAAAGATTGGTAATGACATTCCCTCGCGTTTCCTGCGGCGTCTGCAGAAGACTGCAGGTTTCGGCACCAAAGCTGTGGTTGGGAAAGCAGTAATTCGTCAAGCATTCATACGCCAGATGCCCGCTTCCATCAGAGCCCATTTGGCGACTCAACCCGACAGTGCCACCCTCGAAAGTTTGGCCGTTTTGGCCGACCGGGCACTGGCAGCCGAAGAGGACGTCGAAGAGAGTAAGCCGGGGGTCGCAGAGATTAAGGTTGAAGAAACCACCAAACTAGTTGGTTTGTTGGAGGATTTGTCTAGGCGAATCAAGAAACTAGAAACCGTGACTACATCAGAGAGGAAAAGAAATAAAGGACGTGGACGAGCAAATAACTATGCTCATGCACCTGCATTTGCTCCTAATGTTCAGGCCTCAGGTTTTGTTAGCAACCAACCTAGTCAGTATAGAAATGAAAAGGATAATGCTCGACCTTTCGCCCCGCCGACGAATTTGCAACCACTTGCTCGACCTTTCGTCCCGCCGCCGAACCCACAGAGAAATGACGCCACTAAGACATTAGATTCGGCTAATGCACCTGTCTGCTATTTTCACCAGACTTTCGGTGATAAGGCACGCACGTGCAGGAGCCCTTGCGCTTTTTCTTTAAACTGCTAAGCCAGAGCAAGGTAGCGACTCTTGCATCTGGCAGTATAACTGAGACGCGACATGACTCCGCAGACGCTGGTTCTCCAAAGTTATCTCACTCTAAGTTATTATATGTCGCAGATAAAAGACATAAATGCAGATATTTAATCGACACGGGCGCAGCTGTCAGTGTTCTGCCGAAATCTTGTGCTAACGGGATTTCGGACGCTGACAGTCTCCCCCTGGTGGCAGCTAATAACAGTACTATACATGCTTACGGCACCTGTAAACGCGTCGTCGATGTCGGCTTAAAGCGCGAATATCCGTGGACGTTCATAGTGGCAGATGTGCAGCAACCCATAATCGGGGCTGATTTTTTAATCCACTATAATTTGCTCGTAGACTTGAGAAGAAGATGTCTCCGGGACATGCGTACAGGTCTAGCTATTGCCGCTTCACTGTCATCGATTAAACCTCTGTCATTGAACAGAGTTGACACCGTTCAGAATGAGTACACAAAACTCCTCGGCCAGTTCCCGGAACTGACACGCCCTGCGACAAAGGGTGAGACCGTTAAACACGGTATAACACACAAGATAGTGACTAAAGGACACCCGGTGTTTGCACGACCACGACGTTTAGCACCCGATAAGCTGGTTACCGCAAAACGCGAGTTTGATGAGATGATAAAACTAGGGGTCATTGAACCCAGCGACAGTGAGTGGTCCTCAGCGCTTCACATGGTGCCTAAGAAAAACGGCGATTGGAGACCATGCGGGGACTACCGTAGTTTGAATGCACAGACCGTACCGGATCGTTATCCGATTCCTCATATACAAGATTTCACGCAGCGTTTAGCCGGATCGAATTTTTTTTTTCAAAGATCGACTTGGTCAGGGCTTATTACCAAATTCCTGTGGAACCGTCCGACGTACACAAGACTGCCGTTACTACACCTTTTGGCTTGTTTAATTTCACTAGAACACCGTTTGGTCTAAGAAATTCCGGTCAAACGTTTCAGCGCTTTATAGTGCACGTTACACGCGGACTTGATTTCGTTTTTGTTTATTTGGATGACCTACTGGTAACCAGCCCAGATCATAAAACGCATAAGAAACATCTACGAATTCTTTTTGCTCGACTATCTGAATACGGGATTATCATTGGTCCTGAAAAGTGTCAGTTCGGTACAACTGAATTAAGTTTTCTAGGTCACCACGTTTGCGCCGAAGGAATTCCGCCGTTACCCAGCGCCGTTGACGCAATTGTTAATTTCGTTAAACCCGAAAAGCAACGAGCATTGCGTAGATATCTGGGAATGGTGAATTACTACCACCATTTCATACCGCATTGCGCCGCGAAGTTGACACCACTCAATAATCTACTGACAGCTGCCAACGAAGGACATACCAGACTGTCACCGAAGTCAAATTTCGATTTGAAGTGGAATAAAAATGCAGAGTCAGCATTTTCTGAGTCAAAACACATATTGGCAAACGCTACGCTTCTGGTGCACCCAGATTCTACGGCCCAGATTAACATCACGTGCGACGCTAGTGATGTCGCCGTCAGTGGCGTTTTGCAGCAATTTTTAAACGGTATGTGGCAGCCGCTTTCGTTTTTCAGCAAGAAGCTGAACCCAGCAGAGACACGCTACAGCACGTTCGATCGTGAGCTTTTGGCAGTATACACTACAATTAAACATTTCAGACACAATTTAGAAGGACGAAATTTCTTCGTTAATACAGATCACAAACCGTTGACATTCGTAATGTCATCCGTGACTGAGCGCGCGTCCCTACGACAAACACGTCATTTAGCTTTCATCGCTGAATTCACCACCGATATTAGATATGTAAAAGGAGAGACAAATTTCGTCGCTGATGCGCTGTCACGACCATCAGTGTCAGCGATACATGATGGACCAGCGATAGACTATAAAGAGTTAAGTCTCGACCAAGCTAATGACGCGGAATTCACGCGTTTGAGACACTCGACTACATCCACTATGAAGTTCAAACTATTAAAATCGTTCGATAATCAATTGATCTGGTGTGATGTGTCCACGGGACACAACCGGCCGTACCTTACCGCGAAATTTCGCCGAAATTTTTTTTCAAACTTGCAAGGTTTAGGCCATCCATCGCATAGAGCTACCAAACCTTTGATTAATACCCGATTTGTATGGCACGGCATGAATATAGATATTGCTAGATGGTGTCGCACCTGTAAGGGTTGCCAGACTGCTAAAGTTTCACATCACAACACTCCAGTTTTCGGAAAGTTCACTGAACCTACCGAGCGATTCGATCATGTCCACGTAGACATAGTCGGACCCTTACCTTATGCTGATGGCTTTAGATATCTACTGACTTGCGTCGACCGTTTTACACGTTGGCCCGAAGCTATACCTATGGTAGATATTAGAGCCGAAACGAGCCCCCGCTGTGTCCCGCGCTAACGGGAACGGCGGTGGTTCACGAACGTATTCCCGCATACCTTTACATCTACGGGGTAAAACCCCGGGTGCTGCTGACGCCGTAATCGACTCGACCAAAAGCAACCATGCGAATATCGCTAATCGCGAAAAAATTTCGACCGACCAAACAGCGCGAAAAACTAGAGTCGGACGAATAATCCAGACTCCTGCCCGGTTCGTGCAGATGGTTCACGCCATAGTTGCGCCTAACGACATCTATGGCGGGCCCAACCGCATACATCGTATTAACAATGTTTTTAAATTGTAAATGAATATGCCAGGCCTGGCAGCATTGTGTACAGATATATAAATGTAAAGACATTTTTTTTAGCAAGTTCATTGCTAAATTACGAATAGAAATTTATGTTAATTAAATGAATGGGTTGATCGCAGCTTGCAGCAAATGAATACATACATAAAGGACAGTTGGTGTTAAGAGGATGGGACAATTCATGTATAATGCTGCGATTTCAACCACCCACGCTGTAAGCACTCGCTATATTTTTTAAACTATGCTTAGTTATAAGAGGTTACATATTTTTACAACCCCGCTACTTGCACGAAGCAGTCTCCTACACGTCAGTTGGGTCCTACGTTATCACTCACCCGGGGGTAATGTAGGATCCTGACTTCGTTCAGTTAAGGTGGCAGTTATCCCCGGCTTCTCGGACGCGGGAGGTTGTGGACGACCGCCTCGTTTCCGTACCTTGGTGACGGGTGCACACAATTGCAAAATGTGCGGCTTTGGTATTTTTCCCGCACTTCAGGCGTTACACTCGGCAACTACGGACGTGCCGTAGTTCGCTCTCGCTAAGTCAGATAGGACGTGCCATGCGCGGAGGTTGTGCTTTGTTGTTGCCAAATGTCAAACGAATAAACATGACAAGTGGAGAAAGAGTTTTATGATTTGTTTGGAACCGTCGACTCGACGGGGAAGGAAGTTTGAGTTTAAATGGTGAGATCGGGCAGATTCCCTCGTCGGCCATTGTGACCCCACACTAGAGGCTCCGACAGTCACTTACAGGTACTCTCGGCGCGAGGGGCTCCCCATCACACCATAACCCAAAGCCATTAAAATGCAGTACAGGGCAGTGCAGTGGGTTAAAAACCTCCCCGTCTACAGCTTATATAGTGAGGCAGCGGCGGAAGGTGGGGAGATTTGGGGCAGAAACAACCTCTTATGGGAGGTTGTTCCATATGGGGATGGTTTCTAACAAAAAAGAAAACTTATAGACATTATTCGATGGAATATACCTCCACGGGTGGAGCCCATGTGTTTGTCTTGTAGACATGGTCAGCCACCTCTGTCAGGCGTCCCCTGCAGGTGTACGAGATTTACGGTACATCATCTAGAGCCTCATGTTGTTTCGACGGACAACAAGGGACTCCCAGCTGAGGTGGCCAATCATCTCGCTTACACTGCTAGTGTTGTGAAAAAGGTTGCAAGTCTATCTTGCATCCCTCCTCTGAACCATTTCTAGTTTGTTTATATTCAGCTGTGTGTGGGCTCCAATGGCGGCATATTCCAGATGAGGCCTTACTAGAGATTGATATTCTTGTGTTTTTAGAGTTTGGGATGCTGTCTTAAGGTTTCTTCTAAGGAGGCCGAGGATACTCTTTGCTTTTCTGGTAGTGTTACTGATGTGTGTGTTCTATTTCAGATCTGAAATAAGCGTGAGGCCGAGGTATTTAGCTGAGTCAGTAGTTTGAAGGGGGTGGTCATGTAATGTGTAGATTTTGTTCATTATTTTTGTACCTTTGCCGGTTCTCATGGTGAACACTTGTCTGCATTAAATTGCATCAGCCAAGTGTTTTCCCAGGAGCCGACAGCGTCGAGGACAGACTGCAGTAGATAAGTGTCTTTTTTGTTCCTGATGGGGTTGTAAATGATACAGCCATCAGCAAACAACCGGACTGTACTATTTACAACCCCATCAGGTAGGTCATTGTTGTAAATTAAGAAGAGTATGGGCCCCAGGACAGTACCCTGGGGTACACCAGACAATACAGGAGCACTATCAGAGGAGGCCCCATCCAGAACTACTCTCTGAGAGCTAGCGAAAAGGAAGTTCGATATCCACCCGAGAGTATCCCCTCGGATGCCGTACCAGTACCAGAGTTTCCAATTTAGACGCTCATGAGGGACTTTATCAAAAGCTTTGTAAAAGTCAATGATAAGCATGTCTGTTTGTGTTGTACAACTGGCTAGGTCCTGGAAAAGGGAAAGAAGCTGAGATTCGCAAGAGTGATTTCGACGAAAGCCATACTGGAGTTGAAATAAAATGTTCTAAATATCCAGGTGTTTTATCAGATCACTAACAATAATGCGCTCCATAATTTTGGATGATATGCATGTCAATGAGACAGGGCGATAATTACTCGGCTTATGCTTATTGTCCTTCTTAAAAATTGGAGCTACATTAGCTTCTTTCCAGTCTTTTGGGACCTGACCAGTTGTAAGGGAACGGCGGAAAATCATTTCTAATAAAGGAGCAATTTTGTTACTGAGTTCTTTCAAAACCATCGAGGGAATAGAGTCGGGACCAGAAGCATTATGAAGTTTAAGATTGTGTAAGAATTTTTGGACAGCAGAAGTTGATAATTCGATGTCAGGCATAGCTGGAAAGGGGCTAGGTCCTTTTTCTGGCATTGGTCCTCCGGGGTCTCAGGTGAATAGCAAACTAAATTGATTAGGCCTATTGAGGATGGCTGCTTTGTCGGACCATCGGTAAAAGTGTCGCCATCACTACGCAGGGGGGGAGGCTAAGCCCGATGAGTCTTTGCGCACAATGAATGACCAGAATTTTTTTTGCTTGGAATCTCCTTTCTGAGATGTTATCTTCTTCTGAATACTAGTAGTCAAATATGTTATAAATATATGTCCTATAGGCATTTCTCATGTCTTTTTGTAAGCGATGCTTAATTGCTATTGTTTCAATCATAATTTTCAGATTTTAATGCATATGATTTTAATTTTTGGTGAATTTTGTTTTTCTTTCTGTCTGATCATTGCTCAATAATATAGATGAACTTATAGGCCCTATAATTGAGCAGCTTCAATACACCTGCATCAGTTACTGTGAAAGGTTGCATCTCTAGATAATTTGGCTCATTAGGTTAAATGTTTTGGGTTTCAGGGTCAGCATCCATGACAAAAACGGACTTGAATTGTCTAGAGAGTAGACCTATAGCAGTACGATCAATAATTGCACCTAAGAAAAGCTGTTTTTATTATTTCAGAGGAGCTACACCTGTAACGTTAGAGTCTTGATTTTGGGACTCTTTATTAGATTTTAGAAAGGCTTTTTATTTTTTCCCGTCTCAGATATGTAAGCAAGTGATGTTAAGGTGTTACCATACATTGCATGAGCTCTCTTCAGATCTTTCTTACATTTACTTGAGCAACGTTTGTAAGACTACCAGTGATGTGGTTTCTGGGAATTCTTTGTTCTATTTTTACTCTACAACCTGCGTTTCTTCCTACAGGTAGCAATATTGTGGGGAGTCTCCCTGACCGAGATTAAGTAGCGAGCTCGGCCTCAGACCACCAGGGTTTGAATTTTGAATCCTGTGTCGGGATGAGGGCAGTGTCATCTCATTCATCTCACTATCCTCAGAAGGTTTTCCTGGCCCACTAATTTAGCCTATATATACACACATGTGGCTTAAAACCCCATTAATCTCATTTATTACCTACACCTGGTAGGCCCTAGCTGTAGCCTACGTTTGAATTGCGATCCAGTGGTAAGCGGAGCGAGTCGCCTGGTCCACGGCTAATCCAGTGTTAGACAAGGGATGCACTACTTCTGTTGTGTCACCACAGCGCCCCCAATAGCTTTATTGAATCCGGAGGTTTCCTGAAAAGACACAGGGAGTTGGCTCAGACAGATTTGTGAGGAATTTGCGTGTGCACGCACTATAGCGCAGTCCTAAGATAAGGAAATACATATGATCATTTGTTGGAGAGCGACTGACAATGTCGGAAGGCATGTGCAGCCCGTATTAATGGCTAGCTATTCCGAACCAGCCAGCAGACAAACAAACAAACAAACAACATGCTTGTTTTTCTATCAGTCAAAATTGATCTCTAAATAGGTCTAATCATTGTGTGAGAAAGATGATAAAATTTTGGATCTGATGAATATAGTGAAATAGACCTATTGTAATAAATAATTAATAAAATGATTATTTTCAGGGAGTTCCTAAATATTACTCACTGCCATTCCTGAGAGAGTTGATCGAGCGATAATAAGTGAAAATCAGGTCTAGGTCTCGCTAGCGCTGATCAATCTTAGACTTGGACTATAGTATATAGTCTATACGGAGCGAGTCGCCTGGTCCACGGCTAAGCCTACATGGCCTAAGGTCTCGCCAACTTCAGAGGCAACACAGTAGAGGCTATAGATCTACAACTAGGCCTAGACTATAACTTAAGTATAACATATATAGACAATACTCAATAGTCTAGATAGACTATATAGAATACATATACTATAGACAGTCGCCGTCAAATTAAAAATGATCAACCAGGATCGCATGATTTTCGGCGATTTCTCCATCAACTTTGAACCGTTTTCCTTGATATTTTGCAAAGGTCATTTTCTATTAAAATCCTAACGGGGGTAAAAAAATCGCTAAATTATATTTAATATTTCAAAAGTTAGACCATTTGCCATGTAATAAAATTCTAGAATTAGTTTAGTGGGGTTATAGAGGGACGTCGTAATTTCAATTTACTACATGTCAAATGGTCTAACTTTTGAAATACGCTATATAATTTTACAAAATTTTCGGGGCTGTTAGGACATGTAGGATTTGAATAGAAAATGGCCTTCGCAAAATTTGAAGGAAATCTGTTAAGAATTGACTGGGAAATCGCCGAAAATCATGCGATCCTGGTTAATTTGACGGCGAGTATAGGCCGCCTACTAGTAGGCCTATATGTCTAGACTCTAAGACATATAGTATATGTATTCTATATATATACTAGTACTAGTTCCAGTGGCAGTCATAGATTGACCCTAAATTGGCCAAGAAAGTCTTGGAAGCGAGCCCCCGAAGCCCCCTCCTTTTTTAAATCCTGGATCCGCCCCTGGCTTTGCCACTTACTGTCTTTGGAAGTTTGACTTTGCTATATAGGTACGTCTGAAGAAGTCATTTTGGTGTTTTTTCGTGTTTTTTCAGGATTTATGTGAATTTGTGATACAATGCAATAAAAAACATATTTTTCTTTGTTTGTTTGTTTTTTTTGCTCACTATTAGTATTACTCGTAGAAATGAAGCAATCATTGTAGAATCAAAAGAGATTTGTTTTATCACCTGTTCTGGGTGTTCCCATCATTAGATTTCTCGCAATTACGAAAAAATGATGCCAGCTCTCGCCTTTAATTTCATGATAGCTGCAACAAATGCTTGAACAGATGTATGTGGAACAGGCATGCTGTGGCCCCTTCTGATAAATTTTTTTGTTTGCCTGCCCTGCACTTCCTCATGGGGCGCACCAAGGGTTTTCTTAGCTATAAGGATGAGAATCCATCAAACCTTTTTTCATTCCATGACCCCCCTCGTGGAACGTGTGATCATAATGCTATTAGGCGCCAGCCGATCAAAACAAAATCATTAAAGTCTTGAGGCAATAGGGCCCGACAAATTTGGTCAAGAAGTGGTAGCCCATTGGGCTACCAGTAAAGCTGAGCTGGTAGCCCAGAAATAAAAATGGTGGCCCTGTTCCCTACTTAAATTATGCTGACCCAGTGAAACAGCGGGGACACTGAGGGGGGGCGGGGTGGATTAAAATACATAGTGAATCATTTAATATGACGTTGAAAGAAAATAGGCGCAACAGTAAAGCCTTGACAGTGGTAGGCCACACAAATTTATAATAATATAAAAAAATTATAAAAAAAATGTAATTTTGATAAGTTCATTTTTTCCGTCGTGTGGATTTATTCATTTTAAAATTCAAAAAAATTGAAAACTGTTTCTTTCTTAGTGTGCCAATGCAATATTAAACAGTCATTACTTAAGTTGTCAGTCTGAAACAAATCAACATGCAGCCATGTGCCAACATTAGGTGTGAAAAATATTAGCTGTGACACATCACGGCTGACACTGTACACGTTATGGCTCTGTTATTGTGTCACACATATTACAGTCTAACTCAACCCAAAACACCTGGATTGATCGATAATGCATTGCCAACTAAGAATTAAAAAAACAGAGGTAATAGATGTATTCTCATTGTAATATTCAATGGCAAACAGGCAGTGTCAACTTTGGGCCGGTATCTTCGTTGTTGACCCAGCATTGAAGTTGAAGACAACGTATGCACACAGACACTATCTTCGCGTGAATGTGGTCGGTGCGAGATGTTGGGGCATTGTTGTTCTAATGCTGGGCCACTGTCGTCAATGATGACCTACATTGTACCGGCATCGGCTTGCCGTCTATTGGTGGCGTGTGCATATCCCGTCCTACACCCAGATCTGACACAAAGTGCTAGTCTTGTTGTGCAGTTATCCAGCTGGCTACGGCGGCGTGTGTTTTGCTATTCATTCACGTCTTATCTCTCTCACTTTGTCCAGGGCCACCTTCTCTTATATCGCCTCAACACTGACACTGAACATTAATAATTGGTGTTGGTGTTGGTCCATCGTCTACGAAGCTGGCAGAACATCTACTCAGCTTGTGTTTTTTGGAGTACAAGCGTATTGAGACAACTTCCGCGATCATCTAACTACGCTACTGCAGATTATCCATGCAGTGGTCGGTATAACTGCATATACATTAGCGCTTAAAGATTGGTGGCCCGGCGCGCTTTAGATAGATGAATGTACTCCCAGAGCTAAGGGGGGTTTATTTGTGTTGAAAGGTCCATAAGATCCAACAGTCCCACCTATAGTTAAATTTTGTCAGGAATCCGTATCTGCGCGTCTTACAAAAATTATCCTGTCCAAAAGTACTGTAAAAACCCTTTAAACACTAGTACCGTCAATATCGCAAACCGCAATTTGAAATATTTAGTATGAAGTGATTGTTTGCTAAAACTGTGGTACCGGTAATTTTCTATTTAAATAATTTTTAGATTATTTACTTTCACTCACATATGACACAGGCTTTCACATAGATGTAAAATATTTTGTGTCTGATCAATGACAAATGCATGATATAGCTTTAAGTTGGTATTTTAACACATAATTTTACCCATTTTTCATACTGTTTCCTGTTTCATAAACTAAAAGCACTCGGATTCCGTGATTTATCAGTATGATGGCTAGAATCTTACCTGAGGAATAGATATCCGCTAGAACTTAGAAGACTGAAATCAACGGTACTTTTTCTGATCCCCGGAACCATTCAAGGACCATTACTTTTTCTCGTTTATGTCAATGATATGGAAGCTGCAGTTTTTTGCCAACTTATTTTAAATGCAAATGACTCTGCCCTGTTGGTTTCAGGCAGGGATGTAAGCCCAATTGAGGAAAGGCTATAGTGGATAGGTTAAGTGACTTTTGACATCAAGTCATGATGCAAACGATTCCTTTGGCATGGAGCTACCTTAAGGTCATATAAAAAGATCTATCCAAAGACACAAGTGAGGTCAGCCGTCGTATTCCAAATATTTGCATTTTTTCAAAATGGCCGCCAAAAATCGTAATTTTCATATATGTCATGCTCAAAAATACAATTTTGCGTCCACATGTACATTTTAAAAGTCAATAAATACAATAAAGTAATTAAAAGAAAGAAAATGCCAATATTTTTAGCTAAACACAGCCACCAGTGCCTTAAAGGTAACATCATTCTCTTCAAATTGGGCGCATATGGGTCCAAATTCTCAGAAATTTAAAACACTATATTTCCACTGTACATATTGATGTCCAGTGCATAGTCATTTGCAGAGTGTACATGTACAATGTGCTCCAGATAGGATATTATTAGATTAATAATTTATACAGAAAACGTCATAATAACCATGTCCTTGTATAGGCTTATGGTGCTATTTATCTGTTCAAATTTCAAATATGCTTATGTTGAAAAGCCAGTTTAGTACGTGGATCTCCTATTGCAACATCTCTGCAAATGATAGGTTAAGCTATGTGATATTAATTCCTGTTTGACTATACTTGATTACTTTAAATTTCGATGAGGTATGTGATATTTGTTATAGCAAACTTATTGACGTTCAAGTTTGTGTGAAATTACAAATACCCCCATGGATATGATGGACTGGGGTCGTGATTCATTTGTCAATGTCATAAAACTAATAATTACATGTTTCAAAGAAGTAAAAGACAATAATAATTTGTGGAGTTGAGCAAATTAGCCGAGTTGCCTAATTTCATGGTCTTAGGTAAAATTTGTGATAGTGGTGGTATTTCTCGTAGTAGTAGGTTGTGAAAGTACACAAGATGTAATGCAGCTCATGATGACTAATTCTGTGTTGTGGCATAAAATTTGCAGAAATAAAATTGACAACCAAAAACTAGAGAGGGCAAGGAAAAAACATGAAAAATCAATCAGCCCAGTGAAAACACGGCGTCTCAGCAGCGGTGCAACATAAACTTCATAATCATAGGCCCTATATACCACCAAAATCATACAGTGAGCCATTATGTTTTTTTCTGTGATGAAGTAGGAAACAAGAAAGAAATGTGAAAAGCTGCAACATTTGGTTTCGATAAAAAAGTCAAGGAATGTGCTCGGCTGTTGGGCGACAAGCATATTTTGGCAAAACTAGAGCTGCAGGTGATATGCTTTCACTCGATGCTGTCTACCACCGAAACGAAAAAGTAATAAGAGCACATGTTCTGAATGAGTTAATTGATCATATTGAAGAATATCGTGACTCGGAGAATCACTACCTATGGCTGACATGACTACTTTATAATATAAAGTAGTCATGTTTTTTATGATAAACGCATTACTGTTTGGGCTTTTATTCTATTCGCTGTGATACCACACGTATCTGTGAAGATATTGAAATATTGTTTCCTGATATCAAATTAATATGAATATACCGTAGTTGGCCCCTTGTATTTGGTGATAAACTCGGCAATGCTGTTCTCGACGTGAAAGGAAATATAACCACCAATGGTAAAATTATCTTCAAGGCAGCTAAATACTTCGCAACGAATATCTTCACCTTCAGCAAGAATTTACAGGTTCCTTTCCTACAACATCTGAATCTAATTCTATCCCGCCAATCTTAAAGTCATTTTTACACATGCTGCTTGATGGATCAGGCATTGATCAAACCATCACTTGAACCTGACAAATCAAAAGTTACAGCGTCCATTGGACAACAGATTATATTCAACTCTGTGAGACGTAGGTCCAAAATCCCTGGAAGCGTTTCTCGTCTTATAAGAGAATGAGAGAAACACCAGCATCTCCATATATGTTCCACTGAAGCTTCATCTTCAAATTGGCTGTGTTTCTCTACTGTAAACCATGCATCAACGAGGACTGTGTGTATCATACGACCACAACCCATCATCCACCACAGAAAAATCTGCCCTCCATGAAACATACATAAGCATTCTACAGTATTTTTCCTTTTAAGGTTAAAATTGTCATAACATCCTAGATCCAATAGAAATGGGACAAAAATACAATGCTGAACGATGTACCCAGATATCACCATGTCACATGACGAAGTTTTCCATATTACTCCTCTCAATATCAGTCATTCATATCCAGTTCCCCAACCTGTCACCAAAACTATTATCGAAGATGGCTTCCAGTGGTTGGAAGATGTCAATAAACTTCTAGAGAAAAATAACCTTCACGATGGAGAATGGATCTCTTGGGCTACGTATCTTGTCAGCATTACAGAACCACCTCTATTCCCACCATTTCAAACCTACATGTTGCCATTGTTTATGGAGTCTCTCACCAGCCCAACTATGGCTTGGCATGCAATGAAAAATCTCAGTGTCGCAGCAAAGTATTTGAATCCTAATCAGACCCCTGTTATGGTAGGGTAACAACGACTTTTATCTTCGACCAAGAAGCTCCAAAGGAAATTCCCTCAAACAGAAAATTTGGTGAAGATTATTTCCTGGTCATACTTGGCGCAATGCATACAGAAACAAGAGGCCATCCGGCCACTATAATTCCCGCCCCGTCCGCGTGATAGAAATTTGCCAGTTGCATCCTCCCCTGAGCTCTCACATTTTGTTTTACAGTATTGGTTCACCTAAGCTCAGTATCAATCAATCAATCAATAAAACTTCTATAGCGCCTATATCCTCAGCGGACCGAGCTCAAGAGGCGCACAATTTCTTAGCGTGATCATGTGTCATAATCGAGGCCAAAACAGGTTCGTCAACAGGGAACCGGGCTGCTGAGGGACTAGGGTGGACAAGCCAGGTCATTATGCCATGTACATTACAGATATTAGTCAATGAAGATCACAAGTCGGCCATTCTAGGGGAATATCCCTCCCTGAAACCACACATTTTGTTTTGTAGTAATGGTCTAGCTATCTGGCACAGTTTTCCCGATATTATCCATATTAATGTCAATAATAACCTCAAGTCTGCCATTTTGAATTTGATCAAGTTGAAACTGCACATTTTGTTCTGTACTTAATGGTACAGCTATCTGGCTCGCTTTGCCAGATAATTTGATCAAGTTAAAAGTTTTCAAGGCATACTCCTACCTCAAACTACGAATTTTTTTTTTATAGTAATGGTCTAGCTATCTGGCATGTTTTACGAGATATCAAGCATATTAAAGTACATTTTTAATTTAATCGAGTTGACATTTTTCAGGGCATATTTCCACCTTAAAACCGCACAGGCTCTCTGGTACGGTTTGCAAGATATCAGGCATATTAAAGTTGATTATTGATGATAGTGGGCCATTTTGAATTTAATAAAGTTGATAATTTTTCAGGGCATATCCCATCCTGAAACCTCACATTTTGTTTCATAGTAATGGTTTAGCTATCTGACACAGTTCGTCAGATATCAGCCACATTAAAGTTAATTATGGCCAAGAGTCGAGTCGAGATCGAGATAAACATTTTCAGGGCATATCCCTGTCTGTTATCGCACATTTTGTTGTATAGTAATGATCTAGCTATCCGGCACGGTTTGCAGATATCTGGCATATTACAGTTAATAATGGCAGACTCCGCTCTAGCTCCGGTATACTACATCACCCATAATTTTACGGGACTTACCAGAAATTGCCAATGCAAAACTGCAAAGCCCCTTGCAAATGTTGTACACAAAGGCAGTTGTGCATGTTCCTCTGTGGGTGTATAGGTACATGCTCGCATCATACTTAAATGTATTGTAAACGGAACGAGGCAAAATAACGATGTACCAATTGGGAGTGTTGGCATGTTTACCATTATTTTCTATTAAATTTAATTATTCATAGTAAAAGTAAAAAAAATGTATTCTTACCTTTAAACATGCTTCTTATATATTCCTGAGCTAGAAATGTCGAATTTAGCATCAAAATAGTCATTACAGCTATAATATAATTGAAAATAGTAAATATTTTATTGTTATGGCGGCCATTTTGAAAAAATGCAAATATTTTAAATTTGAAGCCAGATAGAGCTTGTGTCTTTGGATAATGTTTTTCCTATGGACCTAAAGTACATTCCTGCCAAAGGAAACATTTGCATCATGATCTGAACATGCTGAAGTAAACGACCTATTTTGTGCAGTTAACCCACCTACTACCAGGTAATAAACTCTTTTCACTCAATGGATGGTTGGTCGATAATAGGCTCTCCATCCATTTAGGGAAGACAGAATGTATTCTTTTAGGAACTGAAAGTAGACTTCTCATCAATTCAGAAATGAAAGTCACATGTGGTGAGACAAAAGTAACTGCCAAAACATCCGCGCGATATCTGGGGGTCGATCTGGACCAATCTCTAGATGGTAAGCTTATTGCTGAAACCATTCTTAAAAAAGGTATTTCGCAACTAAAATTTCTTTGGAGGCAAGCTAAATTTCTAAATCAATATTCGAAGAGACTTTTGGTTTCATTCCTTATTTTATTTCATTTTTATTATGCCTGCTCTGCATGGTATGATGGTCTTCAAAAACTTTACCAGCAAAAATTACAAATTTTAAAAACAGATTTGTTCTCAATCGCCCCTCTAGATCGCACGTTGGGATTGCCAAATTTAGAGAGCTAAATTAGATTCCTGTCTCGGAGCGTGCCAAACAAATTAACCTTTGTAAGGTATACAGTGTGGTTCATGGGTCGGCACCTAACTATCCTAAAATGGAATTTTCCAAGGTTAGTGAGCGGCATCCCATCTCTACCAGACATAGTGTGCAGCCCCTTGTCTTACCACATGTGAAATCTTCTGGGGTCAAATCATTTCTTTTTTCGGCCACCAAAATGTGGAATGCTCTTCCAGCCCGCCTAAAATCTGCTCCAAATGGTACTACCTTTAAGCGTGGGTTGAGAGATCATATTCACATAGAAATAGACAGAAGGGAAAAGGACATCTTCATTTATGGCTAGCTTTGACATAATTTATATAATTGATCAATTTAGCATTTTAACCTGACTGACCTGCCTTTGATTGGGTGGGAGGTCTGAGTAGTACATGACATGTGAGACTCTGGTTTCCCAAACATTCTGTGTAGGTCAAGTTGGAAGGTTCAACCTACATATTTTACATTCAAATCGCCTGTGATTGTAAATTTTTTCAGCTTTTTATGAATTTTTTAATAGTAGGCTAAGGCTCTTTACATGAGTTTCACCTATGTTCTGGATACTTTCCTGTCTCCAGCCTGGTTTCACTGTTTATAGGGACCGCTGTGGAAATAAGTACATGTGACCTTACGAGGTAACTTTCCAGTGTGTATTATCCCTGGTGACCAGGCATGGTGGCTGCTGGTTTTTATTATTTTAATAAATTATAATTACCATGTATGCTATACTTCATGTATAGTTTGCTGACTAAATCAAATCAAATCAAATAGTACATGTGATTATATTTATTTGGTGGACATGTACTATTTTCAGGATGAGGATGTCACTTGGTAGTTTTATTCCCATGTACCACAATGAAGAGTAGCTCTAGAGATGCTCTATGCTGCTGTGAGTACATTAACCACACTGGTGACAGGAGTCATATTGCTGCATGCTGCTGTGACTGCTATGCACTTGACAGTCTTTGTGACAGGTAAATCCTTATACATGTATCAATTATGTGATTTGCTGTATTGTGTCTCATTTTCAATTCTATATTTACATGATTTATATCCTTCATTAGTAGTAAAAACTGTAATTATATTAACCTCCAGTGTAAAACATTTTTAATGGACACATCCTTATTAATAAAACTATTTTGTGATATTATAGACTTTTGACCTGCAAAAGTGTGCCCGACAAACAGATAGGAGATATGCTTGCTACAATTGAAGATAGATGCCGTCTGCCAGGCTTTGGTGGTCAAGGAGCTACACGTGTTAAATTGGATGTGGCTGTACCCATTCTGTTTATTCCAGCATGTCTTGTTATTGCGACACTTGGACCAACTATGACTGTGATAATGCTTGTTGCTCTCCCAGCTTCTCTACTCTTATTTTATCGCATCTGGGCTCGACGTGAAAAGAAAATTCGTACTCAGATGTTCTACATGTGGGGTTTAGTTTCTGTCCTTCAGATGTACTTGACCTTTGAAGTTGCTGTGGTTGGTTTTCGAAAGGTACTTTTATGGGAAAATCTCTTACTGACAACAATAATGGGACTAATGCTCTATGCTTTGTATCTGGCCAAGAAGGGACCTGGTATCATTCGACCAGAGACAGAAGATGCAAAAGCAGCACGATTAAAAGATTTCCAAAATATGCAACGAGAACAGTTCAATATTCAAAAGCAGCAAGCGCAAATGATGTCTGAGACATCAGGATATTCTAGCTCTCATCAATCTTCTAATCATTCTGCTGGTGGCTGTGGACATGGTAATACAAAACATTCACATTTAGGGGGTATAGATACTCAAGGACTCGGTGACTCCTCTAAACAACACTCATGCTGTGCTGCTGACGCTCACCAGAAACCAGAATTGACCCCTCTCCAAGCTGCAGCCGCTAATACAATGAATGCACCAGAATATCGAGCAGAACTGGGCTTCATGGGGAATATGCTAGTGCAAAATTTTGGTTTCAGCCCAGATGAATTCGAAAAGAATCTTGAAGATCTTCTTGAAATGGAACAAGGAGCCGTGATCCCTCTCGAAGAAGTTCACTGGGTTGATTCACGTCTGACATCAGGTATAAATATCCTGATCATAAAAATAATTGCATGGAACTAAAATAAAATTCAATTGAATCATAATCCTCATAATAAAGACTAATTTTATTAAATTTAATTGATAAAAAAACTGTTGATGCAAGATAATCAGCTGCACAATATACATTTGTAAAGCTGATTAACATCTAAGAATTCCTGTTTATTGTATCATGTATCTATCTGTTACAGAAGGCTTTCTTGTGACATGGTGTGAGCATTGTAAGTTGGTGAAGCCTCCTCGCAGTGGTCATTGTCCGGTGTGTACTGTGTGTGTACATAACAGGGATCACCACTGTGTCTGGTAAGAGAGAAATACTACATGGTCATTATGCCACAGCATTCTAAAGATTAGTCACAATATTTTTCATTCATTTTCCTGGCGAGATTATTTCCACCTTTAAACCTTACAGTGCGGGTACCATCTTTAGATGTCAAAATCAGACCTCTTAGATTCTGACATCTAAAGACCATCCCCGCACTGAAATAATTAAAATATTTATAATAGTCAAAGTCTATAACATTTTTATTCGAATAAAGTGGAAAAATCTAACTAAGACCTTTATGAGGATTTCAAATTTACACAAAAAAATTTCAGCGTTGTAAGTGTTAAATGTTCTTAAAAATTGAATTATTAAGTCTCCACCCATTATGTAGTGGTAGAGACCTATTGTTTTTGTTAAGTCTGCCCGCCGCCGCATTTTGTTTCTGCTCTGACTTGAAAACCCCTTCTCGTATTATTTTCAAATATTTGCAGTATGCATAGTTGCCCTGGGGAATTTGCCTGTTGTTTTTTGTGTGTGTTTTTTCAGTTTCTTCAACAAAATCCAAGATGGTCACCAAAATCCTATGTCGCTCTCTAGAGCTTGCACCATTTCATGGATTTTTTTCATGTTTGGTTCAAAGGAAAGACTGTACCCCGGAGGTGTGCTAATTAGTTTTTGGTTTGATTCTGATGATTAAAACTTCTTACTTTTCATAATTTTAGATAGTTCAGTTTTGCTCATTTTCACCATCATCAAAATTTGGTAATATAGCTATACACCCCTGCTTGGATTATTTCTAAATATAATTTGCAGTGTGCATATGATATTGGCTCTAGGGAATTCTGCCCAAAATTTGCACGGTTTTGGCATTTTTCAGCTTCTTCAACAAAATGTACGATGGCCGCGAAAATCCTATCTCACTCTCTGGAGCTTGAACTGCTTCATGGATTTGTTTCATGTTTGGTTCAAAGGGAGAACCTTAACCTGGGCGTATGCTGATTAGTTTTTGGTGTGAATTTGAAAATAATGTACCCCCGGTACCACCTAAGTTTTCAAAACAGTTCTCTGTTCATTTTTCAAAAATGTATTTTTTTGAAAGCACTATCTCTGCTCTGAACTAGTGTTTTCTTGCAATAAGTGAAGATATATTGACTTCCAGACAATTCACCAATGAAGAGCTTCCCATTTTGTTTTTTTATCCCCCGCCTACGAAGTAGGGGTGAGGAGATATTGTCAGCACCATGTCTGGCCAAGCGTCCACGTTTCGTTTTCGTACGATATTTTGGAAGCCGTTTGCCAGATTGTTTTTATGTTACATACATACTTCCCTTTGAGGGTGTAGATGTGCCTTTTACAGGTTATGACCTTTGATTTTGAGGCAATTATTGCCTTTAATTGATGGCGAATGATAAGTTCAGTTTCCAGACGATATCTCGGAAACGGTTTGCTGGATTGTTTTCATATTGCACACAAACATCCCTTAGGGGGTGTAGATGTGCCTTTTGGGGGTTATAGCCTTTGATCTAATTTTTGATCATTAATTTTGGGCCAATTATTGTCTCTAATTGATGGCGGATGATAAGTTTAGTTTCCGGACGATATCTCAGAAAGCGTTTGTTGGATTGTTTTCATATTGCATACATACATCCCTCGAGGGGTGTAGCTGTGCTTTTTGGGGGTTGTGACCTTTGACCTAATTTTATTTTTTTATTTTGAGGCCATTTTTGACTTTAATTAATGGCTGGAAGTAATCTTAGAGTCAGCGCTCTTGTTAGACTTGTGCAGTTGTGAGGCAGTTGTGAGTGACCATTTGTTTTGTTGTAGGATAGACTGTTGTATAGGAGCTGAGAACCACTGTGCCTTTTTCTACGCACTTTTATTGTTTATTATTGGTGGCAGTTACGGTGTTCATCTCACCCTGACCAGTGTCTGTACACCGGAAATGTACTGGGACTGGTTTCTCCTGCCTAATGACTGCCGATTCTCATACTCAGACTTTCCGTAAGTTCTTCTTATTTTGCAGAAATGTTTTAGGAAAAATTCGCTCTGAAAGTTTGCTATATCAGCTTCACTTTTTGTTAACTCTTAAGTTAACACGCTATATTATAGAATTTAAATTTTAACCCACTTGAAGTTGTGTCTCGCTATTGCAACACACAACTTCGAGTGGGTGAAAATTGTTGGCTATTGACTTGATTAGCATTTTAAGGTGTAATCCTCCTTATCACGAGTAAATTAATGTACTGTAGTAACATTTATATATTTCATACATGTACATGTCTTGATTCATTTAGAAATAGTCAATTTAATCATAATATATGATATTTGTAGCTGATTACCTGTAATTCCATACATGTACCGGTGCCTTGTTTTAAGTGAAGGAAGGTTATTTCCTTACCTCTGCTGTAGTTGCGCCATGAACATTGTAACTTTAGTTCTTGAGGTGTCTTTTTGAAAAGACTAGCTTATTTAGAGAATAAATATAAAATATTGATGTAAATTCGGAATATGGGTTCAGAAATTACCCCTTTTAGAGAATAGATAGTGCAAGAAATGGAAACTGTACAATCAGTAGCTAAGACACACTTTAAGATTACTTTTTATGTCATGTTGGAAGTTATGTTACCAATTCCAGTTTCAAATGAATGAGAAGAAAATACAAATTCTCCACTAAGAAATCTATGTTCATTGTTCTTGATTTGTTGGTAGGACTGCCTTATGCTGGGTAAGTGCCTGGTATTCTGTGACCGCCGTGGGAGGAATGTGTACTGTGCTGCTGCAGCAGGTGATTCTTATCAGTCAGAATCTGACATCTCAGGAACTACACACAGCTCACATAGCAGGTCTCAGTAAACTGATTTGTGGAGCTGTTGATAATTCAAATAACCAGGGATTAATTAAAAACTGGATTAACTTCTTAAAAGGTAATCGTCAACGAGAACATGTTTACATCACAAGCCATGTGTGATCGTAATAATTTATCAAATTGTTTTACAGAAGGTATCTATAATATGTCTATGTTTTATAATTCCTTTTTAGGAACACTACCCGTCTTCTTATCTATCGTCTTCAATCTAGAAACTGGGATCATTATAATATCTGCTTACTACTGAATCATTGCATCTAATATACTATCTACTTTTATTGATGAATTTCTACCACAATTTGTCATTTTTATATAAAATCACCTAATATTTAGGTAAATAATGTGGGTAATTAAAGTGATTATTACCAGATGAATGTGCATTAAAAAATATTTTATCTTGTTACCGTATTTATTCTAATAAACACCTATAATCAAATAAACCCTCCACTTCCCTGATTTAAAAATATAATCCATTATCATGGTACACTATACATGTACATGTATCGCCATCAAAAAATAAATATGGTAAATAATTTAAGCACAACTTTTTAACCAGTATTTTTTATTTATTTCTATCATCTCCACTCTATTTAACCATTTACTTGCTGGTGATACATATATGATTCACTTGGACATTTTCACATATCTTAATAAATTTAATTCAATAGAACACCACAGTCCATTAAAATAAAGACCAGGGTATTCTAAATGATGCAAAAACTTAAAATTTGAAGAAAACAGGTGGAGATGTTGTAATTACAAATAAATTGATATCACATCCATGGTCAAGAAAAGCTGGTGACAGAGCTATTGAGAGTCAGCGATATTGCCCGTTGCCAGCCTAATTTGAATACCTTGAAGACGTTTAGAGATTCAATATGCTATACATGCACTGAGGCTGGGTATTTTATTGAGTTAAGTATTTGTTCATTCATAGTGAATTAAGGGATAATCTATGCTAAACTACAACAAAATACTAAGGGTTAATCTATGCTAATCTACAATTAAATACTAACAGTTAATCTATGCTAATCTACAACAAAATACTAAGGGTTAATCTATGCTAATCTACAACAAAATACTAACGGTTAATCTATGCTAAACTACAACAAAATACTAAGGGTTAATCTAAGCTAATCTACAATGAAATACTAAGGGTTAATCTATGCTAATCTGCAACAAAATACTAAGGGTTAATCTATGCTAATCTACAACAAAATACTAACGGTTAATCTATGCTAATCTACAATGAAATACCAAGGGTTATTCCATGCTAATCTACAACGAAATACTAAGGATTAATCTATGCTAATCTACAACAAAATACTAACGGTCAATCTATGCTAATCTACAATGAAATACTAAGGGTTAATCTAAGCTAATCTACAATGAAATACTGAGGGTTAATCTAAGCTAATCTACAACAAAATACTAAGGGTTAATCTAAGCTAATCTACAATGAAATACTAAGGGTTAATCTATGCTAATCTACAACAAAATACTAAGGGTTAATCTATGCTAATATACAACAAAATACTAACGGTTAATCTATTGATGCTAATCTACAATGAAATACAAAAGGTTATTCCATGCTAATCTACAACGAAATACTAAGGGTTAATCTATGCTAATCTACAAAGAAATACTAAGGGTTAATCTATGCTAATCTACAATGAAATACTAAGGGTAAATCTAAGCTAATCTACAACAAAATACTAAGGGTTAATCTATGCTAAACTACAATGAAATACTAAGGGTTAATCTATGCTAATTCAAAACAAAATACTAACGGGTAATCTAAGCTAATCTACAACAAAATACTAAGGGTTAATCTAAGCTAATCTACAACGAAATACTAAGGGTTAATCTATGCTAATCTACAAAGAAATACTAAGGGTTAATCTATGCTAATCTACAATGAAATACTAAGGGTAAATCTAAGCTAATCTACAACAAAATACTAAGGGTTAATCTATGCTAAACTACAATGAAATACTAAGGGTTAATCTATGCTAATCTACAACAAAATACTAACGGGTAATCTAAGCTAATCTACAACAAAATACTAAGGGTTAATCTAAGCTAATCTACAATGAAATACTAAGGGTTAATCTATGCTAATCTACAATGAAATACTAACGGTTAATCTATGCTAATCTACAATGAAATACTTATGGTTAATCTATGCTAATCTACAATGAAATACTAAGAGGTAATCTATGCCAATGTACAATGAAATACTAAGGGTTAGTCTATGCTAATCTACAATGAAATACTGAGGGTTAATCTATGCTAATCTACAACAAAATACTAAGGGTTAATCTATGCTGCCGGTAATCTACAGCGAAATACTAAGGGTTTTTCCATGCTAATCTTCAACAAAATACTAAGGACTAATCTATGCTAATCTACAATGCAATACTAGAGGTTAATCTATGCTGATCTTCAACGGAATACTAAGGGTTATTCTATGCTAATCTACAATAAAATACTGAGGGTTAATCTATGCTACCAGTAATCCACAATGAAATACTAAGGTTTTTTTTATGCTAATCTTCAACGAAATACTAAGGGTTAATCTATGCTAATCTTCATTGAAATACTAAAGGTTAATCTATGCTAATCTCCATCAAAATACTAAGGGTTTTTCTATGCTAATCTACAACGAAATAATACTAAAGGTGGTTAATCTATGTTAATCTACAACAAAATAAAATAAAAGTATTTCTTTGAAAAATTATTGCCTTTTTATCCTGGCATATTGTGCTGGATAATTTTCTTACAAACAGCCAGTTACTGTTGTAGCACTGACATTGTATGATATCAATGCTCTGTTTTGCAACTTTATCACATCATGCACATAGGATTTTAATCTTTCGGAACAATATTAGTTGCAAAGCCATTTATCTGGTCGATCACTAGTGTATACTGTAACATGTTTACAAAAAAATAAATATTTTCATACAGATACATGTATCATACTGTAGTCTGATTAGAAATCTATCCAACAGATCTGATGTGGTCTGTACTGAACTAATTTGTATCTGTTTTGCAAAGTCATTCCAGCCTATTTCTGATATTGTAGGAGCTATGTTATTATTATTATTCTATGACTTCTAGAGCATAATGTATGCTGTGATAAGTGGTTGCTGCTGATGGGCATCATGTTCAGTGGTTGTCATAATATAAGCGGTTTGAATGTATATGATGTGTTTGCTGTGGTCTTGACTCATCACTGTTAGTTCTTTTGGCCACAGTTCCTGAGTACTTCAGCCCCTCAGAATTTATTTCTATTATATGTGTTTTAAAAGAAGGGGGAAATTTTGACACTGCGGAATTCTGTGAGCATCGTTCAAGATAGGGCCATACTCTCATTGTGAGCACATTCCAGCCTTTACCACTGTTGACCGCTTTACTCCTTGACCATTTTACTAGATATTTAAAGCACATATTGCCAAGACTAAATTAAATTGTGGTGAAAATTCATCATGAAAGTGATCACATTAAACATTATAGGTGTTAAAAAATTGAGGCAGGGGCCTTTTTTGAAAATTTCAAGCTTCTTTCCACATGTAAATGATTACAATATTGAGAGTTATGTGTATTATATGATATTTAGAAGAAACGAACATGGAAACATATATTTGCTTTTTACAGCAAATTTAGGTCTAGTTATTTATTGTTATTTATCGTTATCATGTGTGAATATTTATTGATTAGGAAATATGATACATATGTTAATTACAAATTACTATTTCCTCTTATAAACTCATTGAGTTCATACAGTAATTATAACAAATAGAGGTAAATTATATATATGGACTATTACCAGTATGTTGTCTTCCTATATGGTAAACTGAACTAATGTTTCAACATAATTTTAATAAAAATATTTAATAATATTTATATGATCTCTTTAATCATGTAAATGTGATAGCAAAAATAATTCAACACTATTTTCATTGTGATTACCAAGATTTACTGGTAGTTAATTGTCAATAACAGTGTTTAGCATCTTTAGGATCCTGCCTGTTGCATCTAAATTAATGTACAGAATGCACATGTATTGTGTTGCATGTGGACATATGGATGTACATATGTAGCTGGTCTTTTAACAAAAAACAGCTGTATGAGTGTATCTCAGTCATAAATCAACACTGTGTTACCGGTAGGCTATCTGTCTAAGCTATGTATTACTCAAGAACATTTTGCCATGAATATTCAATATGAGCAGTACCTGAGTACTATATTGTCCCCTTAGAGTTAGAAGGTGCTAAACTGCTACTTTACAAAGTGGCAGTTTAGCACCTTTTACCTCCAAGAAGACAGGATATAGATGCAAATCTATATGTAATAGAAGAGGTCACATTTTTGTATGTACTGTTTCTCTCTATTTTACAGCAATCTATGTAACACTACTCAGTATTCTACCCCTGACCAAAGATAAAATCAGCCAATCACTGTCGTCATTCAGCTGTTATTTAAATTAAGGGGTAGAATACCATACTTGGGCCCACTACTCTGGCCTAAGCTATAAGCCTATTTTACACATCTATTTACACATTACATCATAAACTACAGTTTTCACAGATATTTAATTTATGTACTTCTACAGTCTATTACCATAGACAGTGTCAGCTGTTATATTATGTGGAATTACAACTGTTTTGAGTGGATACTTTTGCTACAAGGTTGATAATTGAAACAATCATAGTTCACAAAACAGTGGGAGCGATTAAAAAATGTTAATTTATAGATTACTGCTCTGGTTAAGCTACATTTATTATCAGCTATAAAAGTTAAAGTAAGCTTTATATTATCTAATTAGAAGACTTAATCTCTCATTGTATCAGCTTGTCAACTTTTAAATGCATCTGGGTAGTATAATGCAGACCCTTATATTTTTATTACTTGAATCTTTGCTGTTCCTCTTGCAAAATTTAAGGGGTCATACGCATTTGTAGTATCCCACCAATACACAGTTAAACATCGAGCAGATGGATGTACATCTACAATGATAACATCACAAGTGCTGCACTCCCTTGTTTTACAACGATATATTCCCAGCACTAGAAGGGGAGAAACATGTTAATCATCTGAAAACATTCCATTGACTTTGTACAAAATGCTTTCTGTGACAAAAGAGTGGCTTCACTTAAATAAGGTATTAATTAATTTTGTAATTGTTAGAGATGGTTTTACAGCAGAAGGTAAATGACTACTGTTACTTTAGCTGCTTCTTTAAAGAACACTTAAACACATGTGCTGTATTTGGAGGTAGGTGTTTTGCAAATGATTTTTTTCAATGTGAAATTGATAACTACCAATTTATACCATTATCTTGATTATGTTCATTAATAAAATGTTATAGGTTTCAAATAATCACGTATTTTTGTTGACACCATTATCATGTTTGTTGATAAGAACTAATTAATTTATTCTGATTTTCTATGTAGAGTATCATCATCGATAATTATTTGTTTATTATTTATATGTTAATAATTATTGTGAATATTTATTCAAGAGCAGTGTGTTCTGCTGTGATCTCTTCTTCACCTGTGTACACATCAACTTGCAATCGAATTATATACATGTAGACATTAGTAATTTGTCCAACTTAAGTTGATAATTTAATAATTATGCTTGTTGATCAAAACAAATATGATTTTTGCTAATGGCTGTATTCTGGCCCTGATCCTCACATCTTTGTTTATTCGTATTTTAAATATATTTCAATTTTGTGTTGATTTCCGTTCTGTAATATTTATTCAAGAGACTATTATATTCTGTGGTGTGATCTTTTTTTTATAC
This sequence comes from Flabesymbios commensalis, assembly GCA_964017125.1. Lineage (NCBI taxonomy): Eukaryota > Metazoa > Annelida > Polychaeta > Terebellida > Flabelligeridae > Flabesymbios > Flabesymbios commensalis. The sequence continues at coordinate 55,712,743 of OZ024905.1, forward strand.
TGGTATACACTTTTTGATTTACATGAATAAGTATGTACAATGTCTCAAATCAGTTCAGATGTCCTTTGACATTATCTACCGGGCTAATCCAATAAGATATATCGGTATACATTTCTATAATGAAGTCTATAATATGATCTTGATTTATTAATTTGTTATTTAAGATGTGTAATTTCTATATCTCATATAGAGGGCCTGGATTGGGACAAATAAATAATGGTACCTTACTACCAGAAATTGACAGATGTATGGTTATGCAGAAACATACCAGTCATTGTAATCAAGTCATGAATCATTAGTTTATGGATTTGATAAATCAAGTGACAGAAATGTATTACCCTTTCAGTGCGGGGACCGTTTTCAGACGTCAGAATCTGACGTCTAAAGTCAATCCCCACACTTAAATAATTAAAGAAATTATAATGACTGTAGACTCAAAACATAGGTATTCAAATAAAGCGGAAAGAGCTAATTAAGACATGATTTATGATGATTGTAAATTGAAATTTAAAAAAAACTTTAGTCTGCATGGTTTATAGAAAAAAATGTCAGCGTTGTTAGGGTTAACCCTTCAACCACGCTGGTTATCCTCACCTTAACCCTTAAAGTGCTGAATTATTTTTGCTTACAGGAGATGAAAGGTGTTTTTTTCAATTTGAAAACGTCATAAATGTCTTACTCAGCTATTTCTGATTCATTTGAATACCTATGTTATTGGTCTACGGCCATTAGAAATATTTTTACTCTTACAGTGCGAAGAGCGACTTTGGCGAATCTGACGTCTACAAACGTCAGATTCTGACGACTAAAGTCGATCCCCGCGCTGTAAGGGTTGAGATCAATGAATATCACATGATTTCATTCATACTCAAGAAATGAAACTTACTTAAGATAAGCTGTATATTTGTACATTTTTGTAACAAAACAATTCACCGACCATACAAATACATTATTAGTATAGTATTAGAAAACATAGTCCAAATGGCACCTGGCTATGCTGTCTCGTGTGTGTTTGATGTCAGAATAACAACGCTCATGTTACGATCTCAATCTTAACTGTCATGGTTATAAAATAGAATGATGCCATCTGTATCTTTTATAAACTGTAGTCTCATGATAATTCAGACACTAGCGTTAGGCAACAAAATTTGGCTATATAGTTATGTAATTGTGGTGGAAATATAGTGATATATTGCAAGATCATTTTCTTTATTTGGTGTAGAATGTCATTTGAAAAATCCGGACATGTATGAAATTGATTTGAAAGTGATGTATAGAGAGAAATGACAAAAAAATTCTTCATTGGTACACATTGAAGGCAGCGTAAAAACATCATCTACAAATTGTTCTATAATTTAGATATTGCCTTGTGTACAACAATATATGCTTATATTTTTGTTGATATTGTGTTCGCACTGGTTTATGTTTTCTTGTTACACAATGTACTAACTCTCCACTGCTTTTCAAAATTTTAACTGGAAAATGAATAAATTTACCATCAATCCAAGATTAAACTTGTTATATAATTTAATCTTCGCGCCACTACCTGGTGGTAGAGACTTATTGTTTTTGCTGAATCTACCCGCCCCCCGCTACTTGTTTCTGCTGTCACTCCTGCTCAGATTATTTCTACATATTTGCATGCAGAATGTATATTAGCCCTGTGGAATGTACCTTGTATTTTTGGGGGGCTTTTTTCAGTTTCTTTAACAAAATCAAAGATGGCCACCAAAATCCTATGTCACTCTCTAAAGCCTGAACTGCTTCATGGATTTATTTCATGTTTGGTTTAAAGGAAAGACCGGAGTCGTTGTTACTGTATAGTCACTTGAAGTTGTGGATCGCGGTAGCGAGACATAGCATCGTGTCACTGCAAATTTAATTGTTTATCGCTCGCAGCTATAACAAAATAAATTTTCTTGTGCTAATGAAATGAAACGCCCATAGCTCATATCGGTACGCCTTGGTCTCATGTCATGTAAGTTTTATATATTATAAAAAAAATATTTTATTTTAGTAGAACTCCTTTCTATTGTCGTTCTAACATGTTTATCGTGACTTAATCAGGTCATTCGAGGTTTCAGTGTCAGTCGTCCGTATTTGGATTATCATTTTTTGAAAATTCAAAGTATGCCTAGCTACCATGCAATGTGTGAGTAACTTAGATTACAGAAGCGACATATTTAGACGAAAATCATCATCATTATGGCTCCTTGATATGTCCATAATATGTCAACATGTGCGTGAATTTTGTGTTGCGCGTTTACCGGTTAAACGTTAAATAAGGACGAGATTTAATTTCTGACATGGATGTTCAACATCAGAAATATGAGGATGACTGATAAATGGGGCTGTCACCCAGGAGACTGTCACAATTCTAATCTATGTTCACATATTACATGTGTTATGGACATATCAAGAAACGAAACTAAAATGATTTTTAAATCATTTTTGGCCTGATTGTGTCGCTTTAATTACGGCAGATAGAAGGTTAATTATAAATGTACAACGGTAAATCTACGAGATCCGGATTAATCTCGTCCCTAACCCTTAAGTCCCCACGATGCATTAAAGCATCATTTTACATCTCTGAAAACAGACTTACTTTGCCTGTAACTAAGGGTTTTAGAACGAAAATTCCCACGAAACTGGCTTACCAATACATGGTAATTTTCTTTAATTTTTAAACCACGTCAAATCATCTTCAGCCACTACAAGTCGAGAATTGCGGCAGCAATTCGCGGCTTGTAGTGGATGAAGATGACTATGGTAAATTCAGGATTGAAAGGGTTAAGGGTCATGTATGGCATTAATTACTCCGTCTCCCCGGTCGAAATGTTACATAATATATTTGGTCGGTTATTGTAGAATTATGCCGACATTTGCTGCCCTGCAACCTCACTATCAGTGTGTGTGTAGGCACATCGTTGTTTTATATAGTTCATGACCGAAGCTGGTAGTAGGCATATATACCCTTCATACATAGGCCTACGCATTAATAATTCGAGGTCAAATGTTATTTTTTTCGGGCAAGTTAGATAAAGATAGAGAGTACAATTTTAGGAAAAGTGGTCAAATAATGACCCTTTGCTAGTTAGCCACATATCGGTGATGTGCTTCCCGTGGGCAGCTCATTTGCCTTGTCGTTTTCTCAGTCGGTTCCGTGTCTTCAGACATTGGCCAGCAACCGAGCAGACAAAAAATATATTTGTATAACATTTATACAACGTCGACGTAGGTCCAACATTGTATAAAAAGGCAGTGACGGCTTATTTCTCATGTGAGCAGTTACTGCCTTTGAAGGAGAGAACTGTTTCCTCCCAGCAGACACATTAAGACATCGAATCAATGTTGGTTTAACGCTGGTCCAGAGTTGTAGACGGTGGACAAACGTTAAGCCAACATTGATTCAACGTCTTGTGTCTGCTGGGCTGTTTGCTGTGCGCCATGATGACACCGTGTTACGTAATAAACGCACTCTTTGATCTGCACTGAATGCTGTTGAGATACAAATGGCTGCATTTAGCATCCCTGCCATTTACATGGACACGCGTGACTGCACCCCGGGACTTGTCCGAGGCATCCGTGCAGGATTACATGGTGAAATCACACTGACCAGGGGGCAATCAGCTTTATCAACCTGACTGACCAACATTCTGATGTAGGCACCTCAGGTACAGTGTAGACAATTATTACTATATTAAATGCTATTAAATATATTATTATTAGTATCTACTCCCACTGGGCACACGACGTTTAATCAACGTCATTGACGTTGATGCATGCAACGTCGCAAGAACCTCGTGTGCCCAGTGGGTTCCAGTGAGTAATCATATTGCGATAGATAACTGTTAGAATAAATAAAAATGTTTATTCGACAAATGACACTGAAAAAATACAAATTAAATAGCATGTCAGGATGACTACCATTAAGACTCAAAGAGTCGCTGGCATGGAAGCCACCTAAGTATAAATAATAAAATATAAAATACTATATAATATAGTAAATCACGATACAAAATTATCATACAAAATATTATGCAGCTTGTCAGATTAAATTTAAAAGGGACTGTGCAAATGAAAAAGTTTGGATAAATATGGGATGGGATTTTAACTCAAAACATAAATTGATCAAATCTCAAGAATCTCCACCCAGCTGAAACTGTCAGTCGCGTCAGCGAGACACAGCAACAAAATAGGCAAAAATTACAAAATAAATAACATTGTGGCCAAAAGGAAAATGTATATATAAATATATATATACATACACACATACATATCCAGTGCATTAGGTAGGTGTTGTCAAATTACAAACATAACAATTATGAATTAGACAAATGTCATAATATTTCTCTATTAGATAGTGTTTAGTATATTGTCCAAAACCTTTTAAACTATGAGTGAGTACCTTTTCTAAAATTGATAAATGTGTGGTATTTAATAAATGTGGTATTTGGTTTCTAATACAATTACGAGCAAACTTATGTTTAAAATGGGCATTCCTCAGTTTGTTCCCCCCCCCCCCCCTTGTGTTATAATCATGAATGTCAGAGTTTAGAGCAAGATTACAGTCATAAAAATGATCAGGAAGAATGTTGTTTATTAATTTAAAATAAAATTTTAGTTGTTGATGAAGATGTATATCGTTTACTTTCAAAATATTGAATTTTTTAAAGATAGGATCGGAGTGTGTATAAAAACTACCTTTAACAATAATTCGAATTGCTTTTTTTTTGAAGTTTTAAAATCCGATTTGAATCATGACCCCATGCTAATATGCAATAATTAATATGTGGAAGATTGACAGAATTGTAAATGGTCAATATAGTGTTTTTTGTGGTATTAAGTGTTTAAGTTTATTAATCACACCTATTGTCTGCGATATTTTATTTCCTATTTTATCAACATGTGAATTCCATTTAAGGTGTTTATTTATAATTAGTCCCAGATAATTAAATTCATCCACACACTCGATTAATGTATTGTTTATTTTTAATTTTGGAATTGTTACACGTTTCTGTGGTTGATGAAAGAGCATGAACTTTGATTTTAGTTTATTTAGGGACAGCTTGTTAACTAATAACCAGTAACTTATTTTTTTCTAATTCATCATTTAATATATTAATATTTAGCCCAGAATCATTTCTGTTTAGCATAAACATCATTTAAATTTGCGATAAGTGTTGTGTCATCAGCATAGATTATGCATTTGAATAAAGGACTTGCGTTGGGGAGTTCATTCATATAGATGATAAACAGCAAGGACCCTAATATTGACCCTTGTGGAACCCCTGTGGATATATTTATATAAGAAGATCTGAGACGGTCAATTTCCACACACTGTTTTCTGTTTGATAAGTATTGTTTTATCAGGTTAATAAACGTTCCTCTAAAACCGTAAAATTTAAGTTTGTCCAATAAAATAGAGTGCTTTAGTGTATCAAACGCTTTTGACAAATCCAGGTAGACAGCAAAAGGTGTATTTCCATTATCCATATGATTTACAATAGTATATATATAGTATGTTTTATCGGGGTAGATCCGAAAAAACAACTTGGCAGTCAAAGGGCTATGGCTGCAAAATATTATCTTTTGTTTCGTTTTCTGTTGTATGAGCGTGTTATTAAGTGTTCACCGCTGACAGGAACTAGGACACTATGTTGCTTGTTGCGATTCTGCTTGATCACTGTGTTAATTTTCATTGAACTTGAAGCGTGGAGCTGCGCTAAAATTTCTTTTAAAAAAATGCAAGTAATACCAACGACAAAGTAGGATTAAAAGATTCAAGTTATGTGGGGAATGTAACACAATTGAGGTATTATTTATTTTTCATTATTATTATTATTTCGGTACGATGGGTGTTTCAGTGTGCCTATATGACATAGCCCCTACATGGCACTAATTAGTGGGGGATGGGGTGAAAAAGTTGGATTAAAGTAACACATTTATGAGGTAAGATTATTTGTAACTATATTCGCCAATAATGTTATAGGCCTACATAATGTAAAACAAAACCAGACACAAATTCACGTCAATCGCGGCAGTAAGAATTCCTAGACAGTAATATTTAATATTATCCTTCTTATTAGGTACAATGATTACCCCCCTATAGGCCTACTCTTACTACTAGACCTAGCCTAAACCAAGAATAAAGTTTGCGAGAGGTATATTTTGTGCATCAAAAAAGTTGTAAAAGTATGATCACTGACTTAACACGTCACTGTGATTTACAAACAAACTCAACATATTTCTTTAAATTGTTTTATTTCAGTGTTGATATAACATACCGTGTGTGGCCTTTCATTATGTGAATCAAGTAGAACAGGACCACACACTTCGTAGAAAGCAAGGTGACACAGAATCTTATCTTTTAGCTACCTATAAGCGTGTCCTAGGGATTGCAATCCCCGGACACGATATAACTAGCATTTGATGTGTTCTTGAATTAGCGATGAAATTTTTAGTTTTCACATAATCACTATATTTATGGGTCCAATGACATTTAAATATTTTTTAATGACTGCGTTCTTTATCATAAACAAATCTTGATAAACCTAAAATTAGTGTGCACAGTTTAAACAGGTTTACTACAAATTAATAAGATCAAATTTTGACTTTAAATAGCAGAATATTTTTGCAAGCACTAACTCAATATTTATTTTGTCGATTTTTGACTTGATCTAGACCAAACACAAATTACTATCAGATGTATAGTATGCCTACATATTTTTGATACATTGCATGTTTAGGCCTACTCCAAATTCAGTTAGACATGCTGATTAGAAATACAAGAATCATCTGTTTCTCGTATAGTATTATGCGCCTGAATGTTATGACATTGCGATGTATTTTATTGTAGAGATGTCAGAGAAGGTTGTCACCAAATACAAGACAAAGAGAAAAGGTATTTATAAGCGAATATATGGCGTGTTTTTTGTAAACAACAAGTAAGTATAAAGCAGGTATTCAGGTTACAGATCCAGATGATATTCCGGTGTTAGGATTCATTTAAACTTGTTGAATCAGCTACGTCGTCCTGAGTACATATCTGCTTATGAACGGCCCCTATATAGATAAACCTACATGAAAAGGGTAATATGGGCGTAAATAATTATTATGGTTAGTGGCAAGCGAGTACGTGGCCCCTTTAAATTTACACTATCGTTTAGCCGATTGAGTATCAGATAATCACTGATAATATATGACAGATTAAACCCCTTTCATTGTGTACTCTCTTACTCTGGTCATCCGTTCATATAATTCGCATCGTCTACATTATCATCTGTCTATTACATCATTGTCAAGTCTGCTGCTATAGAAAACAAATCTTCTGATTTCTGTTATAGAGAATACTTTTTAAACTACAACGTTCTCGATAAGAATTGAACTATAATCTACTGATTAATATGCTCGCCTAGGATTGGAGATATCGACTATTGTTCAATCAATCAATCAATAAAACATTTATAACGCCTAAATCATCAGAGGACCGAGCTCAGAGGCGCACAAATCCTTAGTATTATCATGTGTCATAATCCAGGCCACAGCCAGTTCGTCAACAGGGAGCTGGGCCACTGAGGAGCTAGGGTGGGAAAGCCAGATCTAATGGGTGAGATTTAGGCCTATTTAATTTCCGGAATGCTAACATTGTTTGCTCATTACGTTAGGGCACAGGCAGAGCGCTTCATAAGGCTGGGTCAGCTATAGAGTAAGCTCTTGACCCGGTCTTGTTTTTTATACGGGGAACAACAAATTTATTTGTATTTGTGAAGCGTAGATATTTTGAGCATTTTGGCCGAACAAGTAAGTCAGCCATGCAGGTTGGTTGTTTTTAAGGGTTCGGAAATGAAAGGAAATGAATTGGGCTTTAGGCCACCTTTGTGCACATATAGGCTAAAATGGGTCAGGAGAACCTCCTGAGGATTGTGAGATGACACAGCCCTCTAGACACAGGATTCGAAACTCGAGCCATGGCGGTCTGAGGCCGAGCACGGTACCTCTCGGTCACGGAAGTTTCCCACAATACTGAGTTTCACGAGTGGATGGAGAAGAAACATTTTGCTTCTTCTGAACCGCTGAGACCGGGAACCGAACCCCGATCCCTAGCATGAAAGGCAGCGGTGCTAACCACTACCCTAGAGCCCCCGCTCTTTTAGGGTTCGGAAAGTTATTGTGCATATTCTTAAATGAATGCGAAACTTCACAGGAAGCCAATGTAGGCTTAATTGTTTTAGAATAGGAAAGGAATGATTAGGACGTGGGGCGTTGGTGACCTCTCTAGCAAGGCAGTTCTGAACGTGTTGTAATCAAGCGATATCCTTTTCTGACATGTTGGGAAACAGTGAGCTACTATAATCTAACTTTCTAGGCCTACTGACCAGTGCCACTACAATTTGTTTGACAAAAGCTAAGGACAGACTTTTACGAATTCGCGCAGGTCACGGATATGATAGAAGCATGACCTACGTGTTTGATATATCCAGAAACTAATGCTATTGTCAGATACTACACCAGGGTTTTTAGCTGGTGCCGATGGATTTGTGTCTTAACCTAGAATAAAGCATGTTTTTTAGGACCCAATGAGAAAAAATTCAGTCTTGTCAGGATTAAGCTCTATCTTACACCCTGTCATCCAAGCTGACACACCCAGTAAACAATGTTCCAACTTCTCAAGAGATTCGTTCTTAGCGTTTGAAACTGATAAGGACAATTTGAATATCATCGGCATAAAGAGGGTGGTTTATGTCGAAATTGGACATGATAGTGCTGAGTGGTGTGGTGTATAAGATAAAAAGCAGTGGTCCCAGCACAAAACTGTTTCAATTTTATAGACAAAATAGTTAGAGAAATGGTCACAAAGCTATTTAAATGTGAATTATGGCAGAGCCGACGGTGGAATTTTGTGCAGAATTTTATTTATGAAGCTCCACAGGCGTCGAAGATTGTCCGAATTTTCTGTAATAACATCAGCTAAATATTTTGATTTAGCTTTTGTCATCATTCTATTACACAGGTGGCACTGACGTTTGTAACGGGAACGATATAAATGTGTGTGAGATCTGCGCCATGTTCGTTCGAGATTGTGGCAATGGGTTTTACCCTTTAATATTTCCAAAGTCATCCATGGAGTAGGTTGTTTTCTGGGCAGAGTCTTTATACTCACAGAATCGTGTTTGTCTAAAATAGATGTAGGGACAGAATCATACTGTTGACATAGTGCTGAGAGATATTTTCTAGTTATTTTTATTAGACCCGAATTAAGCATATCTGATTGAAACGATTCATAATCAATTTTGTTTATTTTATGAAACGATATTTTTTTCCTTGTTTTATTTCGTCTTAAAACTGTCAATTTCTGATACGACCGCAAGGTGGTCCGAAATACCCGCTGCAGAAAAAAATGATTTATTAGAATTGGAGATGCGTTTGCTGATTAGAATATCTCCCCAATGACCATGAGCGTGAGTTGGAAAATTTACATGGTGCTTAAGATCGAAATGCAATTAATTGCATCCTATTTAATGTATTGCTGCATACAATGTTTGTATTGTATAATTGTAATTGCGTTTTCATATATTAAGTACAACTTCGTGAGGATTGTGAGGACAGTGCTCAAAATTGTTCAATGATCTTGAGTGGGCTGTGCTGTCTATGGTACTGCGCACTACAAATAATTCAATAAGAGTAGGTCATAGGATTCTCCCGACTTTTGGCTAGCTTTTTTACGGTATTGCTATGATGACGCTTTCACAAGCATTCTGATAATGACACCGAGTTTTATATATTTCAAGGCGATGGACCATATGCCTACTACATCAATGTTGATTTCGTTGTTGACATAATATTTATTATTATTTCTATTATTTAAAATGTCAAATTTCTACCGCAATTTTCACAACAATTTAAGTAATTTAAATAACACGTTAGATTTTCTAGGAAGGATATCTTGGTCATCGTAGGCCTACTGTTCTTTGTTGTCATTTTATTAATATTAAATTCTACATGTATTATTATTTTTCAGCGGGGCGTTACAAGGCCGAGCAGAGTGACAGTTCTTACCATATCACAGTAACATTTGCAAGGAACGGTCGCTTTTACCGTGACTTTAGAGAAAGCCTTTATCAAACTTACAAAGACATGCCATGGCGTCTAAGCAAAGATGGCACAATGAAAGAGGGAAAGGTACAGTTTTGTCTCATTTAAACTTTTCAATGTTAGGGCCGATTATAAACGTAGGCCTTCCTATAAGGAGATGTTTATGCTAATTGAACGGCATAATACTAAACATGACTGTATTACTCGGTAAAACGAGAAGCAGTAATTGATAGGAATATAATTGCCGTATCTCCACAAGGCGCGGCTCGAGCTGATTGGCGACTACGTGACCAGGCCTATAATAAGCTTTTAAACAGATGCTGGGGATTTTAAGCGACTGAATTAAGACGAAGAACATAATTACATATCTGCTTTATGTCTGATATACACTGGGTCTGTCTGATGGTATATCTGCTTGATGCCTGACACACACTGGGTCTGCGTGATGCTATATCTGTTTTATCTCTGACACACACTGAGTCTGTCTGATGTTATATCTGTTGTATGTCTGACACACACTGGGTCTGTCTGATGTTATATCTGTTTTATGTCTGACACACACTGGGTCTGTCTGATGTTATATCTGCTTTATGTCTGACACACACTGGGTCTGTCTGATGTTATGTGTTTTATGTCTGACACACACTGGGTCTGTCTGATGTTATATGTGCTTTATGTCTGACACACATTGAGTCTGTCTGATCTTATATCTGTTTTATGTCTGACACACACTGGATCTGTCTGATGTTATATCTGCTTTATGTCTGACACACACTGGGTCTGTCTGATGTTATATCTGTTTTATGTCTGACACACACTGGGTCTGTCTGATGTTATATCTGTTTATTGTCTGACACACACTGGATCTGTCTGATGTTATATCTGCTTGATGTCTGACATACACTGGGTCTGTCTGATGTTATATCTGCTTTATGTCTGACATACACTGGGTTTGTCTGATGTTATATCTGCTTTATGTCTGACATACACTGGTTCTGTCTGATGTTATATGTGCTTTATGTCTGACACACTCAGTCTGTCTGATGTTATATCTGTTTTATGTCTGACACACACTGGGTTTGTCTGATGTTATATCTGCTTGATGTCTGACATACACTGGGTCTGTCTGATGTTATATGTGCTTTATGTCTGACACACACTGAGTCTGTCTGATGTTATATCTGTTTTATGTCTGACACACACTGGGTTTGTCTGATGTTATATCTGCTTGATGTCTGACATACATTGGGTCTGTCTGATGTTATATGTGCTTTATGTCTGACATACACTGAGTCTGTCTGATGTTATATGTGCTTTATGTCTGACACACACTGAGTCTGTCTGATGTTATATGTGCCTCATGTCTGACATACACTGAGTCTGTCTGATGTTATATGTGCTTTATGTCTGACATACACTGGGTCTGTCTGATGTTATATGTGCTTTATGTCTGACATACACTGGGTCTGTCTGATGTTATATGTGCTTTATGTCTGACATACACTGGGTCTGTCTGATGTTATATCTGTTTTATGTCTGACACACACTGGGTCTGTCTGATGTTATATCTGTTTTATGTATGACACACACTGGGTCTGTCTGATGTTATATCTGCTGTATGTCTGACATACACTGGGTCTGTCTGATGCTATACCTGTTGTATATCTGACATACACTGGGTCTGTCTGATGTTATATCTGTTGTATGTCTGACATACACTGGGTCTGTCTGTTGTTATATCTGTTTTATGTCTGACACACACTGGGTCTGTCTGATGTTATATGTGCTTTATGTCTGACACACACTGGGTCTTTCTGATGTTATTTGGGATTTATATCTGACACACACTGGGTTTGTCTGATGTTATATCTGTTTTATGTCTGACACACACTGGATCTGTCTGATGTTATATATGCTTGATGTCTGACATACACTGGGTCTGTCTGATGTTATATCTGCTTTATGTCTGACATACACTGGTTCTGTCTGATGTTATATGTGCTTTATGTCTGACACACTCAGTCTGTCTGATGTTATATCTGTTTTATGTCTGACACACACTGGGTTTGTCTGATGTTATATCTGCTTGATGTCTGACATACACTGGGTCTGTCTGATGTTATATGTGCTTTATGTCTGACATACACTGAGTCTGTCTGATGTTATATGTGCTTTATGTCTGACACACACTGAGTCTGTCTGATGTTATATCTGTTTTATGTCTGACACACACTGGATCTGTCTGATGTTATATCCGCTTTATGTCTGACATACACTGGGTCTGTCTGATGTTATATCTGATTTATGTATGACACACACTGGGTCTGTCTGATGTTATATCTGCTGTATGTCTGACATACACTGTGTCTGTCTGATGCTATACCTGTTGTATATCTGACATACACTGGGTCTGTCTGATGTTATATCTGCTGTATGTCTGACATACACTGGGTCTGTCTGATATTATATCTGCTGTATGTCTGACATACACTGGGTCTGTCTGATGCTATACCTGTTGTATATCTGACACACACTGGGTTTGTCTGATGTTATATCTGCTTGATGTCTGACATACACTGGGTCTGTCTGATGTTATATCTGTTTTGTGTCTGACACACACTGGGTCTGTCTGATGTTATAGCTGTTGTATGTCTGGCATACACTGGGCATATCTGATGTTATATCTGCTCTATGTCTGACACACACTGAGTCTGTCTGATGTTATTTGTGATTTATGTCTGACACACACTGGGTCTGTCATGTTTTATGTCTGTTTTATCTCTTACACACACTGAGTCTGTCTGATGTTATATCTGCTTTATGTCTGACACATACTGGGTCTGTCTAATGTTATTTGTGTTTTATGTCCGACACACACTGGGTCTGTCTGATGTACGTTATATTTGCTTTATGTCTGACACACACTGGGTCTGTCTTATGTTATATCTGCTTTATGTCTGACATACACCGGGTCCGTCTGATGTTATATCTGTTTTATGTCTGACACACACTGGGTCTGTCTGATGTTATTTGTGATTTATGTCTAGCACACACTGGGTCTGTCTGATTTTGTATGTTCTTTATGTCTGACACACACTGGGTCTGTCTGGGGTTATATATGTTTTATGTCTGACACACACTGGATCTGTTTGATGTTATATCTGTTTTATGTCTGACACACACTGGGTCTGTCTGATGTTATCTCTCTTTTCTGGTTTGTCAGTTTATTCTGTCTGACATATATAATAAGCTGGGTCTGTCTTATGTTATATCTGATTTCTTTCCTGTCAGGTTATTCTGTCTGACACACACGGGGTCTTTCTGATATTATAGATATATTCCGTATTATCAGGTTATTCTGTCAGACACACACGGGGTCTGTCTGATATTATATATATTTTCCGTTCTGTCAGGTTATTCTGTCAGACGCACACGGGGTCTGTCTGATATTATATATATTTTCTGTTTTATCAGGTTATTCTGTCTGACACACACGGGGTCTGTCTGATATTATATATATATTCTGTATTATCAGGTTATTCTGTCTGACACACATTGGGTGAGCCTAATGTTAGCTGACAACTTTGAAGGACGTCCACTTCTCGTGGTTTCCAGAGAAAAGGATGCAGTTATGTGGATGGAGACACAATTTCTGCAGATCTGTCAAAACATTCCACGTAAGGGGAATAGTTTTAAAATTTAACCAAGCATTCTTAGGCTTACAGTAATGGATTATTACATTTGTAATTTCATGAATTAATTTTTGGTTATAATTGTATCGATTACTTATTTTTATGCAATATTACGCTTTTTATCAGCCCATGCTTATTCCAGCCATTCATGCATGGTAAGGTGAGCTCATGTAACGAACTGTTAATAATATGTGCGTAGAACAAACGTTGTCAGCGGCCTGAGAATCGAACTAAATATCAGCTCATACTCAAACTTATGCTGCAAACTGAGCTGTCAAATAGCGAGCGTTTTGAATACGTTGCTCAGAAATGATGGATACTTCATGTATCATTGAAATTTAAAAATCCAACAAAAAAAGCAAAGTGGAATTTATAAATCATATGATAGTGTGTCGAGTTAAACTTCGGAGATAATATAAAATTTCAAGCGAAAGAAGTTAACGCGAATCATATATATGAGCTGTTTTTTGTATATTATAATCATATCAGATTTACCAGGGAAAAAATGAAAAATTATCACCACATTAATTGTAGTCTATTTTAGAAGACAGCTGTGACGCGCTTGTGACGCGCACACAGAGCGTTGACTCAGTGCTAGTTTAATGGTGGTGGGCCACCGTGTTTGGTGCTGGCCTAACATTAACCCGACATTGGGCGAACGTCACGTGTTTTCTGGGCTGTGACTGTCTGATTTCCCATCTCCAGGGACTGCTTGCGTACATCAACCATAGATACCCCCAGGAAACACATCTCCTTCACTCAACGTCTGCGACGCTGGGCCAGCATTAAAACAGCACTATTGAGTTGCTGACCCCATGACGCTGTTGACCCGCGAGACGTTGATCCAATGTTGGCCCGACTGAAATCCTACATTGTTTTCTTGTTTTCTTTACTGTGAAACCGCTCGTCGTCACCATGGCAACTGGTGTCTGTCTCCTCGCACTGACGTCATTGGTTTGTTGATCGTTACTCAAACAAGACCTTAACCAAACGTGGGTTTAATGCTGGGCCAGCGTTGTAAACGTCAGCCCAGGGCATAACTACAAAGTATCACGACTCGGGCAGTTGTATTTTTGCATGGATCCATCTTTCTTGTTAAATGGTCTCCACTTAGCAGGTATGGCCACACCCATAGCTCTGGCTGAGTCACGCTATAATAGAAACTATAGGGACGTCGTTTGGCCAAGGGTGTGACACCAGACCTGCATTGTTTTTTCCATCAATTATTGTTATTTTCTTGTGTTATTTAAACAGTGAAGTAGCACTTCCTATCCTTATATTAAGTACACATATTTCCTTCAGAATCAATTAATGACGCGCAATGTAATTTTCATCGAGTGCACATTCTAACATCATTATTTTCATATACAATTAGTAATATTTTGCCACAATAATGTCAGTTTGCTTTTTAAAGATAATATCAATAAATTAATCAATATTATTTAAGAGATAACGTTTTCTGCACGACAATAAAACGAAAACCACCAACTATTGTATTCTTCTGCGACGTCTCATATCGATCAGATTGCTTTGAGCGTTGATCCAACGTTGATGGCGTTGGCTCAACGTTTCATAACTTAGGCCTATATAATGTGCGTTGTGGCTGGGATTTCAAAATTTGTTTGGTTGACAGGGAGTCCTGGATGTCTGTGCTGTCTGCGACGACACCGTACGTACCCGGTGAATCCCTCTGATCCGGATGATGACGTCAGCAGAGGAGGGGAGGGGGTGAGGGGAGGGGAGGAGGGGGCGGGGCAGGCCGGGGACTCCCACGTCCCTCAGGATCCACCGGACGACCATCTGGATCAACAACCGGTAAAGCAGCAGCCCGAGTGACGCACAGACAGCACCCTCAAACTGTGAGGTAGAGCACCTTCCCCGGAGAGCACGAGACGCTCAGCCAATGTTGATTCATTGCTGGGCCAGCGCCACAGGCGCTGGCTCAACATTAAACCAACATTCGCCTACACTGGTTTGTGCTTACTGGTTCACACTCGGCTAATAATAGGCTAGATATATCAAGAACCGATGATCTGGATGACTTGTATTAGATCTGTGTTTGTGAACTTTTATCTACCTGCCTAATTACGAATTTGAAAGGTTTTTGTAAAGTTAGTGCTTCAGTGATTTGGGGTAGCCTAATTAAAAACCTATTTTCAGCTGGAACACACTTCTACAATTAACGCGTGATGAGCGAGTCTTCACGGTCAACGCTTGATGTATAAATTACTTTACTTTATTGGTCGTCTAAATAAATTTGTAAAATGTTGTTAAATTTAAGTTTACTTCTCCGCCCATGCATTTCAATGTGTTGTCAAAGTTGAGTTGTCTGAGTATCTAATCAATGTTCACTTATGTAGCTTTTCGCATACATGGTCACGCTTGAAAAATTTTCTTATCCAATCTAAGCACTGATTTCCTTCAACCTCTATGCTTTTTTATAACTTTCACCTATAACAACCATATTGTCACGATTTTATTACTATATTAATCATAATTGTTTTTATTTAAAATACTGTTATCATATTAATTACATGAGAAACGAACACATTCGCG
This sequence comes from Flabesymbios commensalis, assembly GCA_964017125.1. NCBI lineage: Eukaryota > Metazoa > Annelida > Polychaeta > Terebellida > Flabelligeridae > Flabesymbios > Flabesymbios commensalis. The sequence goes on from OZ024905.1 coordinate 55,729,086, forward strand.
TCCATTATTTCATTTATCTCTAAGTGTCGACATTAGATTCTGACGTCTAAAGTCGATCCCCGCACTGTACGACTATTTCTAATGGCCTTAGGCCCATAATATAGGTATTCAAATGGAGCGGGAAGAGCTAACTAAGATATTTATGATGATTTCAAATTAAAACAAACACTTTGATCTCCATGGTTCATGCAAAAACACATTCAGCGCTTTAGCCTTTTAACCGACAAATTATTCAATCTGAATTTTCACCCACTTGAAGTTGTGTCCCGCTGACGCGATCCACAACTTCAAGAGAGTGAAAATTATTCAGATTTGACAAGATGGAGGTCAACTCTTTTCAAATATTGCTGATTAATGTCACATTTTATCTTCAACATGTTTAATAGGTGGTACTTAATGTGCTAATAAAAAATGAAAACCCGAATATATGCGGCACCGGCGGTTAAAGGATAAAGGGTTGAATTTACTGCAGCAGATTTCTGTGATTCATTGTTTCAAACGTTTATGTCTTATCAATTCAAAATACTAAACAATGGACGGGTCAGCTGCTCGTGACGCGTGTTCCATCTACATTAAAACATGTTGATTTTTGACGATAAACATTATGCTGTGATAATTTCGCATTTAATTAGATACATGCAGTGTTTCATCTAGGATTCAAAAGGGGCATGGCGGCACCTATCATTATGGGTACCTAGGCTTATCATGCACGCCGGGCACCCAGTCAGGCGTTTCCAACACCTACCCTCTCCAATTAGGGGTGTAAACAGAATCAGCTAAGTATGTAGACGCCAGTTATTACCACTATGTACACCGTTATCAGGTATTGCGTCACAGGTGTGAGCGCGCGACACCCGTGACTGGGGGTGTTTTTCACAATCACAATGGCCTGAGTCAGTGTTTTGAATATGACATAACAACACTTAAAAGAGGCATTTCACTGTCTGAATATTAGAAGGGCAACATGGCGCACATGAAGGGCAACATGACACTCAAGAAGGGCAACATGGTGCTCATGAAGGGCAACATGGCGCTCACAAAAGGCAACATGGTGCTGCGCCATATTAGAAAGAGCTAGATGAAACACTGACATGCATAAATATTAAAGTTATGAAACCATTCATTATCCTTTATTTTCCTTACAGATGAATCTCCCACCGTCATGTTATAATGGGACAACGTTTCTTGCCACGCTGATTGCTGTCCAATAGGGATACACATCCACGCCTCCGTGTCCATCATAGAAAAGAAGGATCCCACGAAGCGTATGCCTTTTCTGAATGGTCCAGCAATAAACCGATATAGGCATAACGTCTGTTGTTGTCCTTCAGGCACCCAAAACCCCGCGTGCTGGATTTATTCCAAATTATCCCTTGAACCGCGGGACACTGTTAAATTCGTATTATTTGCTTTTAGCAAATTATATTCCAGCTTTCAAACATGTTGTTAAAGATAAAAACGTGACAAATCAGCAATATTTCAAAATAATCGACCTCCATTTGTCAAATCTGGATACTATTCACTCATTTGAAGCTGCAAGACACAAGTGAGTGGAGCTTCCAATTAAATAACTTAAACCTTACAGCACGGGGCCCAAGTTTAGTCGTCAGAATCTGACGTCTGACGACTAAAGTCGACCCCCGCACTGTAAGAGTAAAAATATTTCTAATGGCCGTAGATCAATAACATAGGTATTCAAATGAATTAGAAACAGGCGACTAAGACATTTATGATGATTTCAAAATGAAAAAACCTTTTGGTCTCCAAGGTTTTCATAAATTATTCAGCGCTTTATGGGTTAAAGGGTTGACGTGATTGTATGTGCATTTCTGTTCATCGAACTCATTTACTTTATATTTGGATCAACTGATCTGCATGACTCTGACTTGTCCGAATAGTACTCCAAATGGACGACTGTGGTGTCAACAACAGTAACTAACCATGATTTGAATTACTAGTTTATAGTAGGCCTATGCAGTCCCAGTTGTAGGAGAATGAATTAGTATATTCCATAGTCGAATCCACGGCATTATGGTGTCATCAGGAGCTGGCATCCAGCTATAGACATGATGCACATACATTCCCCTTTTTTAGGAGAGTTGACATATTTCAACGGTATGAATATATTAAGCACATTTACAATTTCAGGCGTATAAAGTCATAACTTCACATACATAATAGTTTGTATCCAAGAATTATTTTGCAAGCGGCCAATAATGAATATCAATATTATATTATTATGTATGGGATGTATCGTTGCATATTGCTTGTAAATAACATAAAATAAGCTGTAATCCATCTGTGTAATAATATTCTACTTGAGATAGGTTTTCTATTATTTGAATAAACATCAAAGTATACTAGAAAAATGTAATTTGTTAGATGGCCATTTTCTGTCACAACCAACTTGGGTCAATCTGTAATGAAGGCTGAACTCTTTAAGTTATCCCTTCCATCGCTAGTGTCACGACTTAATCGTTTTAACCCTTTAACCGCCGGTGTCGCATATATTGGGGTTTTCATTTTTTATTAGCACATTAAGTACCACCTTTTAAACATGTTAAAGATAAAATGTGACATCAACCAGCAAGATTTGTAAAGAGTTGACCTCCATGTTGTCAAATCTGAATAATTTTCTCTCACTTGAAGTTGTGGATCGCGTCAGCGGGACACAACTTCAAGTGGGTGAAAATTCAGATTGAATAATTTGGCGGTTGAGGGATTAAACCGTTTTATTAGCGGATCAAATTATTGTTATTGGAAATGAATTGGGTTTTTAAATATAAAGATTCGCAAATGTTTGGCCTCAAATTGAACATGAGTAATTTTTACCCAATTGAAGTTGTGGGTCGCGGTAGCGAGACACAACTTCAAGTGGGGGGAAATTTAAATGAGATTTACGGGTAAAAGGTTAGATAATACTCCCTGATATCTCCGCTCATATTCCACCCACCGCATTCATTCATTGGATTTTAAATTTCAGACTGTAAAATTTCCCACCATCAATCGAAAGAATATTAAATATTTTAATAATATAATATGATAAATTTTATCTACACCTAATGTGATATCTGGACACTTATTAGTGGTGGTATTCGCCATTTTCATCTGATAATATTAATAATTGCCTTTACCAGTTTACAAAAATCTATGTTCTATGACATATTAGTGATACATTGTTAACGTATGTCAAAAAGGTAAGAGCGGGTCACGTTACCATGTATTATTGATTATCGACCATAATGAACGTCAATCCGTCGTCATCAAGGCAGACATAGGTGATGATCTGACAATCGGCAAGCCAAAGCCAAAGATTATTTTGCCTTATTTGAAGCACAATTATTTTCTGCCATTTTGACGTCATCTTCTACGTCAATGCAGCTATTTGTGGACAAGCACGTTCCCGGCAAGCACGAGACAGTGACGCAATGTTGGTTATTGTTGGGCCGACGTCGTAGACGGTGGCCCAACAATAACCCAACATTGCGCCAATGTCTCGTGTTTGCTGGGTTTAGTAATAAGCCGACGCAAAATGTGACTTCAACCTTAGACATGTCTGCCATCGCCGCTTCCCTCGGGATTACCATCACGTTGCCTTTTATAGTTTCTATACTTAGAGATCTCTTATTTTAAATGACGTCATTCTTATTCCACTGAACTGAACTAACTGATAAAATCAGTCTATGATTCAGCAGGCTAATAATGCTGGCGACCCGTTTTTTGCACACAACCTTCTATGCACATCGACTGCAGAAATGTAGATGAACAACAGATTATATAATTCCAAAGCTAAGAAGCTCAGGAATTAAGCAGGTTGAATCCCCCCCTCCGGTATTTTTTATCATTACATTTTTGTTTATTGATAAATAAGTTGTTCTCTTTGAACTGCTGAAATGGTGAGGTAATGTATTCGTGTGGTATATTAATGTACTAATATTTCTATGACAAATATGTCTGCAATGACTTATTTTATTTTTATTTTATTTTATTACTATAGGCAATATAAAAGATGTTTCGTGTCGTATCAGGAGATTATTTTGAAATTTACTGATCACTACAAATACTGATCACTACATCACCGGACTTACTAGAACGCTGTAACAAACTGTACTTATTGCTCTTTGACGACGTCATACAAAGTAGGCCTACATGGATAGGGCAGGCATCCCGCGAAAATTAGAACTAAATAATAACTTCACAACAATGATAGGGCCCGAAAATATACTTCTAACGTTATGATTGTTATAGTGGCTTACATGTTATTATGTAATGTGGGCTTCAACATGTCCATATTTGATAATAACATAAAATACGCCATATATAATTAGCCTTGTTTGCCCATGCATTAGAGTTTTTAGAAATAGTGGTATATAGACTACCACTATTTATAATAGCTCTAATGAGCAAAAAATCTAACAGATGGCGTATTTTATAGGTCGAATATGAAGATGTTCAATGCTCACATTACATAATTACATGTATATATGTATGTATGAAAAGGTCTAATCACAGGCATGTAATAAATTGCAGGCCAATAGCCTACGAAACTCTAACGTTAGACTGAATGTATGATGCATAACAGGAAATAATATTTTTGTTTCACGATTTTCCCAATGCTAGAATAAAAAAGCAGGCCTAATGTCTAACGTTGGCCATATTGTATATATGTACTGTTATCTTCACGTCTAGCCTTGGGCTAAGGCCTATTTCATGAGTAAGTAACATACATGTCTAACATAGAGCCTATAATATATATATGACACACAAGTAAAATACAAGGTTTGTAAAGGGGTCTCTTTCTTTGTGTATCAGGTCTACTGTTCAACAGTGTTCAGCGTGGTAAAACTATTCTGTGATATTATTAGTCACTTGTGTGTATGGCCTGTGGCTATACCTATAAAGTTACTATTGTAGTGTCAATTAGGTTCTTCAGTTTCACGCGTGTTCTGTGCGCACCTGACATACCTGAGAGCACGTGGTAATCATTGTAATGCGTGATCAAAATTACGCCTTGAACCATGACGTCATAATTTGACCACTACAGAATACTACTGGTCACTTTATGAATGAATGCTTACTTTAATGAATGAGCGCGCTTTAAAGCGCGCTTGCCAGTCAAAGAGTTAAGTGACTTTAAAAATTAAAATCGGTGCACATTGCAAATTGAAAATGAGTGATGTACAAAATACAACATTAGATGCGATTCAGGGCATGGACTGCTATTTAATGTTTCAATTTACTCACCCATAAGATATTCTCATCATGCATGCAAGTGATTTAATCTCGGATGATCCACACGGTTTATTTTGTGCATTTAGTAGATAAGGTGAAATTAACAAACCAAACTGAAATACAAGCGTCAGAGAATTGGTGAGATTTCAAAAAATTAATAACGAAAATGATTGGATCTCAGGATGAAATCACTGCAGATATAACCCAGCAAACACAAAACATGTGTATAACATTTGTGCAACGTCGGCCCAGCGTATTCGACGTTGGTCCGACATTGTACAAATGATATACAAATGTTTTGTGTTTGCTGGGAAAGCACTGCCACACATAACGCCTCGGGCATTGCCGAATAACATATATAAATTGTATCCGGTACTGTAGTAGGCTACGGTGATTCACCTGTCCGGCAGAAGATTTGAAGGAACATGTATATTCACAAAAAAAAATTATTTGTTGCAATTTTGACCTACATGTATAAGTAAAAACAAGTTAAGACGATTGAGACATGAAGCTGTGCCCTTCTAGACATCGGTGTGTTACAATTTAATGGCTTAGAGGTAAAGTGATCCAAGTCTGCATTTTCTTATAAAAGGCTTTAATGTTAAAATCAATTTAAAAAAATATTTATTTCATTTTTAATTCAACATTGTTACGTCCATAATTAGAAATATATGGGAAGTTTTGCAATGGTGTTAATTATTCATTCCTACTTACATGTATAAATTATTAATGTCGTAAAACCCATTTCTGTCAATTTTTATTTTATTTTATTATTAAACTTTTAAAATTTAGAAATATATATTTTTTTTTTAATCACAAATTAGCATAGAAACTGTCTAGTGTCTCATCGTCTTGCTCCAGTAAAAATGTGGTAATGATTGGCGAAGCACAAGCTGATCTATAAAAGGGGTGTTTTATAACATTTCAGCAGATATTTTACGTATGTCTCAGAGGTAAACTGACCCAAGTCAAAATGACCCTATATAAACTGATGGACTTGAATCACTTTACCATTGAAGAAAAGTATCAATTTTAAACGAATGGCTTAGATATTTTAGTATATTATTTCCTATATATTTAACTTTCCTTTCCCAAAATGACATATACAGAAAAAAGCGAGTTTTGGACTTGGATCACTTTACCTCTGAGCCATTCAACTTATATGATGCAGCAACATTGAGTGCGATATATTTGACATTTTAATAGAAGTGACGTTGAGTGTGGTATATTTGACTTTTAATTGAGCTTGTATAACCAAACTTCAAAATTGCTTTGTCATTGTGTAGCCCATCTGGATATGTAGTATTGTTTGTATTTTTTCTTTTCAATTAAAAAATAGATTTTTCCAAGTATTTTTCAATGTGTCCAAATGATAACCTTTGACCTTGTTTTTCACCTTGTAAAAAAGTAACCACAGACATGGATTGCTCCTGTGAAATGTACCGCAAAACGCGATATTGTTGGTAATTTTGATCTATTGGTATGAATCCAACAATATTTACTGTTGAGACATGAAACTTTTGTCATATTGACAATGGCGTGTTACAATTTATACTATGCGGGCCCTGGTGACATAGAGAAAACATTAATTTTGACCTCATTATAGCTTGTAAGCTTGTATAATAAAATATTAAAAAGGATTATATGCAACGCATATCACGATATATTAGCTATATAGTGTGTGTAATTTTAATTTTTTAAATCGCAAAAATCAAGGTTCCCGATGTACCTGTATTTTATCTAGATGATGATCTTTGACCTTGTTATTGACCTCAAAGTAACAAAATAACGAAAAAATGGATTACTTCTGTCAAATTTGTCAAAAATGGTATTGGTTTTATTTTTAAGTAAACTAGGCGGGGGCCCTAGGGTAGTGGTTAGCACCGCTGCCTTTCACGCCAGAGTCCGGGGTTCGGTTCCCGGTCTCGGCGGTTTGAAAGAAACAAAATTGTTTCTTCCCCATCCACGTGTGAAAGTTAGTATTTTGGGGAGCCTCCGTGACCGAGAGGTAGCGTGCTCGGCCTCAGACCGCCAGGGCTCGAATTTCGAATCCTGTGTCTGGAGGACAGTGTCATCTCAATCATCTCACCATCCTCAGGAGGTTCTCCTGGCCCAGTTTAGCCTATATGTGCACAAAGGTGGCCTAAAGCCCGATCATTTCATTTATTTTAAGTAAACTAGTTTAAAAGTTACCTTAACTGCCTATTTGGCGGTCACAGGAATTTAAAATTGTAGCCACGTATATTACATTTATCTTATCCAGTTATCATTGTTGGTTATTTTGGCGGTTCGTTGAATATAATTGAACTTACATTGACCCAGTTATCTCAAATATCACACTGATTCGATTCGGATTTCCACAAAATAACTTATTTTTGGTAAAGGGTAGGCTACCCCCCTTTAAAATGATTTTGGAACAAAAGAAAATGTCGAGTAGAAATTTGTAAGAAATGGATTTTCGGATTCAGCACATTTGTGCCTATTAGAAACAACCGTTGACACTTTTGGCGTTTCTACGCAAATGAATTCGACTTGTCTCCTCGACTACATACATGTACATAATGCCTATGTAGCTATATCATTTTATAAAACTGACAAGAAACGCCGATTCAACGCAGCATAAATGCAAGTGCAGCGCTGGAAATACTGGCCATCACCGCGACTGCTCCTGACTCACCACTGTTCACCTTGTCAAATAATCTGAAAATTTAGAAAACAGCTCGTTGTGACATACTTCGATTGTATTGTTAAATTGAAATCACTTCACTGTGCTTTTAAATTGTCTTTAACCCTTTAACCGCCGGTGCCGAATTTATTCGGTTTTTCACTTAATTATTACCACATTCAGGACCGCCTTTTAAACATGTTAAAGCCATAATGTAACATTAATCAGCATGATTTGAAAAGAGTTGACCTCCGTTTTGTCAAATCTGAATAATTTTCACTCACTTGAAGTTGTGGATCGCGTCAGCGAGACACAACTTCAAGTGGGTGAAAATTAAAATTGAATAATTTGGCGGGTAAAGGGTTAACGTGAGCATATACATACAAATATATGGCTTGAGTAATGAAATATAATTGGTGACATTTCACATATTCACGACAGTAATTTTTTTTTAATGATTCGGGCTTTAGGCCACTATTGTGCAAATTGGGCCAGGGGAACCTGGTGAGATGAGTGAGATGACACTGCCCTTCAAACACAGGATTCGAAATTCAAACTCTGGCGGTCTGAGGCCGAGCACGCTACCTCTCGGTCACGGAGGCTCCCCACAATACTGAGTTTTACGAGTGGGAGGAAACATTTTTGTTTCTTTCAAAAGTCCGAGACCTAAAAACGAGCCCCGAGCTCTAGCGTAAAAAGCAGCAGTGCTAGCCCCAGTAAAGCCCCAGTAAAGCGAACTGAATAGAAATTTAAATTAATTGAGGTTTGTCGAACATTGATTATTTTGATCTGAAACTTTAAGGTCAAATGTTTTAATATAACATAAGAATCAGCTACTACTGATTAGTAAGCATGATTAAGTACTTCGTGTTGAGTAAACTATATAATAGGCCATATATATCATTATCGTCTTCACATATTCAACAGTGTTCAAGGCTACTGTATAGTTGTGTAGACCTATAATAAGATCTAATGTGATCTACATCGTGTATGCCTAAATCACCTATGTACGTCATCACGGGCTGAATTATCTGGTCCTGGCAATAATGGATCGACCGTTTACCCGCCGGTCCCAATTTTGTTTTCATTTTCATTAGCCCATTAAATACCAGCCTTTGAATACGTTAAAGCGTGATATCGGTCAGCAAGGTTTAAAAATCGTTGACCTCCATGTTGTCAAAACTTTATTATTTTCACTCACTTCAAGTTGTGGATCGCGTCAGCAACTTGAAGTGTGTGAAAATTACAATTAAATAATTTGTCGGTTAGGCGTAATGCCTGCGGCGCTGGCCCAACGTTAGGCTAATATCGTGTTTGCACGGGACATAATATAATGGTTTAGTGTTAGGTACCGCTGCTAACGTTAGGGCAACGGTAAACCAACAGAGGCTTGCCGTCGTGAAAATCGTCTTGTAAAGTGCCTAAAGCTGCCTAGCTTACTTGGAAAGTCGGAGATCGCGGACTCGTCCCCGCTCTGGCATTCAAGTGTCAAAGAAACAAAAGGTTTCTTACACGCGCAGTCGTAAAGATTCAGTATTGTGGGAGGCTCCGTGACCGAGAGGTAGCGTGTTCGACCTCAGACCGCCAGAGCTTGAATTTTGAACAGCAATACTACAAGATGCTTTTCTGTTTATATGCCCTACATACAGCCATTTAAAAACGCCCTATGTCATCATATGTACACATAATTTGATCAATACATTCTGAATTATAGCGAAGACAATGAACAAGTAATAACAGTGATACAAATAACAATAATATTGGTAAATTGTTTTGAGGCTTAGACCGCTCACTATTGAACAGTAATAACTTTATAGACCAGCGATTATTTATTGTTCTACGTCAATACTCACCAGGGGTCTCATTATTAGATCCGAAAAATAGCCCCACCTAGTGATAAGCTAGGAATATCTCGCAAAATCTTAAATGACCAGTAAAATGACTTGGTATTCCACGGACGTATTGAGTCGATACTATTCTATTATATTCTTAAATAATCCAAAGAGTGATAAATATAATTTATTTGTTCACCCAAACCTAATTTTACACAAAAATGATAATATAATTATCTGATTTAGAGTTGATGTTTTACGGGTTTTTTATTCATGTCGCTACAGATAATCAATATTTTTCTAATAAAAAGTCACTTAGGCGAGTTGATCGCTGAATGTCAGAAGAATATTATTTGAATCAAAACGTCGTGCAATTATATTTGATGATTCCGTCAACACAATTCCAGAATATGCATTATTAATACGGTGCATCAACCTGGACGTATGCTAAAAGTATAATGCCCAACTTGCCGGAGGCAATTTGAGTTTTTGAGACGCAATTCAGATCATATTAAGCCATACATAGAGTATGATCGGGCCACAGGGCAAGGCTGACTTGACTTGGATCCACCCCTACTTTACTGCGATTAAAAATGAAAAACACAGTCACTGCGTGTTTAAAATACAGATTTGTAGGTTTGTTGATGGCAGTTTAAAATCTGCAGAAAGCAAGAGCTACGAATAAGTGCTTCCCCTCGTCACGTGATTTTTTATACAGCAAAATTATCTTAACCCTTTAACTGCCGGTGCCGGATATATTCGGTTTTTCATTTAATTATTACCACATTCAGTACCGCCTTTTAAGCATAATCAAGCCATAATGTGACATCTATCAGCACGATTTGAAAAGAGTAAATTCCATTTTGTCAAATCTGAACAATTTTCGCTCACTTGAAGTGGTGGGTCCCGTCAGCGAGACACAACTTCAAGTGGGTGAAAATTCCAATTAAATACTTTGGCGGTTAAAGGGTTAACCCTTACAACGCTGAAATATTATTGCATAAACCATGGAGACCAAAGGGGCTTTTTCAATTTGAATTCATCATAAATGGCTTATAGTTAGCTCTTTTAACTTCATTTGAATACCTATGTTTTGGGTCTACGGCAATTATAAAAGTGTTAATTCTTTCAGTGCGGGGACCATTCTTTAGACGTCAGATTTTAACGTCTAAAGACGACGGTCCACGCATTTATAAATACTTTAAATTTGTACCCACTTGAAATTGTGTCTCGCTACCGCGACCCACAGCTTCAAGGAGCTGAACATTACTCATTTGTACCATTTAAATCAAAAACCTTTGTCAGCCTACTATTTTTAATGCTTATTTGTCGTATAGGCCTACATTTTCTTGCTTGAACGTTAAATAAAAAGGCTTAAAACGTCTATAGACGCGATCAGCACTCCAAATGTTAAAAGCTGCTACTTAACCCTTTAACCGCCGGTGCCGCATATATTTGGGTTTTCATTTGTTATTGGCACATTAAGTACCACCTTTTAAACATGTTAAAGATGACATGTGACACCAATCAGCAATATTTGAAAACAGTTGACCTCCATGTTGTCAAATCTGAATAATTTTCACTCACTTGAAGTTGTGGATCGCGTCAGCGGGACACAACTCCAAGTGGGTGAAAATTCGGATTGAATAATTTGGCGGTTAAAGGGTTAAAGCGACACAATCAGGCTGAAATCGTCAAAAAATCGGTATTTTGGCTTCTCAACCCTTTAACCGCCGGTGCCGCATATACTCGGGTTTTCATTTTTACAAAATTTTTACACAACTTCAAGTGAGTGAAAATTCAAATTAAATAATTTGGCGGTTAAAGGTTTAATATGACCATATGATGTAAACATGTTCATAGACTAGAACTGCATTTTGTAATTTTTGTGCTGCGCATTTACTAGTTAAGAGAGATATAGAGACGAAAGTCCGTATTTCTTATTTTGGACATGCATGTCCGAATAAAAAATCGGTTATTTCGTCTCTATATCTAGCCTAACTGGTAATAAATACGCAGCACAAAAAATTTAAAACTTTTGCAATTCTAGCCTATGGACATGTGTACATAATACTTATGGTCGTATCAAAAAACTTAAATAAAATCACCGATTTTTTTATGATTTTAACCTGATTGAGTCACTTTAACACCTTTCAATCCCTGTGGACCGTGTAACGGACTGTTAACAGCAAACACAAGACATATTCCCAGTGTTGGGTCAATGTTGGTCCGCCGTCTACGACGTTTGCCCAACATTGATTTAACATTGGGTGGATGTCTTGTGATTGCTGAGATTTTTTTACTATTATATCTGTGAAGTACGTGTCAAGCAAACAAGAGACGTTAACCCAATATTGTTTTAATGTTATAACAGCGTCGAAGACGGTGGTCTAACATTAAAACAACATTGGGTCAACGTATCGTGTTTTCTGGGTGTACTTCGAAGTTTTTATATGCTTACATATGGCCATGATGACGTCAGTCCGATGTACCTCCCAGCAAGACGTTGACCCATTGCTGCATCACTGTTGGGCCAGCATCGTTGGTGACCCAACATTGAAACTACATTGGGTCGATGTAGGTCCATTGTGTTTGCCGGTTTGTAGTGATGTAGTTGAGGATGTTTTTTTCTGACTTGCTCAGATTTCTTCCATTATCACCATCAATATCAACCACACTGCAGACGTTGACTCAATGTTATGGTAATGATGGGCCAGCGTCGAAGAGAGTGGGCCACAATTAACAGAGCATTGGTCCAACGATTTGTGTTTTATCATAATTCTGCTTACTCTGAGATAAAACATTTTTTTGGGGGTCAAGTATTAAAAAAACTGCAATTTGTTAGGATACAGAGTAATATAATATCATCATTTTCATCTATCAAGTTGTCTGTTACCTGCAGTGGTGTGACTGTCAGACCGGATGCGGCAAGATGAATGTCATAGGCTGTAACATCAACGCCAATCGTCAAAATCTTGGCTACATTGTCGGGGTACCAAAACATGTGCTACACATACTTAACGTTTAGGCCTATAGACTAGTAAATCTCAGCTTGTATCCTAACAGATAAAATAAATGCGCTGCACTCATTCATTCGTGAGGAGGGGAGTTGCAACAAATATTTTACTAATTTTGGAGGGGGTCACTAATTTGGTACATGGGTTGAGAGGGCCAACGATTTTGTACGAAGTTTTTTGTCAAAATCCTCTCAGCACCCCACCCCCCCCCCCCCCGATAAGTTATGATTTTTCGTTATTTACAATAGTCGTGATTTAAAAAAAAATAGTTTACAAACATACCGCAGTGCTTTACTAGGATGATTTTTTCATAATTTGTCTTTCGGACTACTATTGGTAACATGAAAATGTAAGAAAATTAGGGTCCCCAAAGTGGGAGCGAAAATCTATTCCTAGTCACTGTTTTGACAATGATATGGCTTAACATGACCAATCTATTACTAGAGTGATTTATTTGGCATGTGAACTGCTTATCGTACTGTTGCGAGTCACATAAAAGGGGGGGGTGGCATCTGTATAGTTCTACTATCCTGCTAGGCAAAGCCAAAAGCCAGTAATTGCTCACTTCTGGATTTACAATTAGGCAGTAGGGCCTATCAATAACTGGTAATTCGCACTATCGATTTATTGTTTGATCAGAAATCAGATTCATTTGATCAGACAATATGATCGGATTCATCTGATCGGACAAAATGATCAGATTATTCTGATCAGACAATTATGATCAAATTATTCTGATCAGACAATATGATCAGATTATTCTGATCAGACAATATGATCAGATTAATCTGATCTGAAAATAATATGATCAAATTAATCTGATCAGACAATATCATCAGGTTAATCTGATCAGACATTATGATCAGATTAATCTGATCAGACAATAATATAATTAGATTATTCTGATCAGACAATAATAATGATCAGATTTTCCGAACAGACAATAATATGATCACATTATTCTGATCAGAAAATGTGATCAAATTAATCTGATCAGACAATATGATCAGAATAATTTGATCAGACAATATGATCAGAATAATCTGATCAGACAATATGATCGGATTAATCTGATCAGACATTAATATGATCAGATTAATCTTATCAGACAAGATGATCAGATTAATCTTATCAGACAATATGATCAGAATAATCTGATCAGACAATATGATCGGATTAATCTGATCAGAAAATAATATGATCAGATTAATCTTATCAGACAAGATGATCAGATTAATCTTATCAGACAATATGATCAGATTAATCCGATCAGACAATATGATCGTAATAATCTGATCAGACAATAATGTGATCATATTAATCTTATCAGACAAGATGACCAGATAATTCTTATCAGACAATATGATCAGATTATTCTGATCAGACAATATGACCAGATAAATCCGATAATACAATATGATCAGATTAATCTGATCAGACAACATGATCAGATTAATATGACCAGACAATATAATCAGACTAATCTGATCGAACAATATGATCGGATTAATCTGCTCAGACAATATGATCAGATTAATCTGATCAGACAATAAGATGAGTTTAATCTGACCAGACAATATGATCAGATTAATCTGACTAGACAATATAATCAGATTAATCTGACCAGACAATATGATCAGATTATTCTGACCAGACAATATGATCAGATTAATCTGATCAGACAATATGATCAGATTAATCTGATCAGACAATATGATCAGTCTAGTCTGACCAGACAATATGATCAGATTAATCTGATCAGACAATATGATCAGATTAATCTGACCAGACAATATGATCATATTAATCTGATCAGACAATATGATCAGATTAATCTGATCAGACAATATCATTAGAATAATCCGATAAGACAATAATTTATGACCAGATTCATTTGATCAGACAATATGAGCAGAATAATCTGACCAGACAATATGACAATTACTCATTTTAATTTATGTCAACGATCTACCGAATGCCATATTTCGCCTATAATGTTTGCATATGACACTACTTTAATTAGCCAAATACAAGTAAAATCCCTTCGCGACACGTTAGTAATAAACAGGGAACTAGAAAAATAAACTAGAAATAAATAATTGGCTTATGTGGAAGAAGTTTTTTTGTGAATAATTCGAAATTTGAATTCATGGTTTTTCCGACCAATTAAAAATAATATATTTTTTCTACCAAATTTAGTGATGGAACAAATCCCGATTGAATCTGTAGACAATTCCATTTTTTAGACTTGATAATAGATAAACATGTCTTGGTCGAAACATGTACATAAAATAGTACTTAAAATTTCAAAATCAATTGGCATAATAAATAGATTAAAATATACCCTGGCCATGTGACATTGTATAATTCCTTAATTCTACCGTATATAAATGTTTCAATACTTTCTTAGGGGTATGCAGATATTAAAATTACGCAATTACAGAAAAAAGGCAGTACGAGACATTACCAATATTATTTAAAAACTTAAACCACCTAAAAGTCGAAGGTATTGTTTTATTTAAACAACTGAAATTATATTATAAATATATTCACGATAGCTGCCTTGTTATTTTCAAAACATGCGTTTTCGAGAAACGGTACGTAAGTATAATAATAGACACAAAAATGACTTGCAAGCTTTTAGAGTAAAACACGAATATGCAAAAAAGCGTATTTTAAAATTAATAATATTGCATAATGCATTTCTAATTTAACGCAATATACCAGCACAACTTTATTTTGCTCTGTATTAACTCACAGGTCGCCTCAGGTGACCCTCGGTCTTGATTAGTGAGAGTCTCTCGACAATTTTTTTTGTGATTATTTTAATTGTTCTTTACATTTTCTTTGGTCAAATAAATTAATCTGGATCTGATCAGATTAATATGAGCAGACAAACCGCTCTCACCTTCAGGCATTACAGCTCAGATATTTGGCAAGATTGTTTTCATTAAGATGACAGTGACACTGTTTACTGTGCTAATATATTTCTAATTTTGTGCAAATATGAATTTTAGTTTCATTTTATATTAGGTTCATTTTATTACTTCACTTTTTAGGAAGTTGGACGTCTGTCTATTGTCCTACATATGTATTCTGTATCATTATGCATTGCTTTACATCACTTTACTTTATCATATTAATAAACCTAATACAACATTATTAAATTCTAAATATTTCAGCAATTCTTTGTGCCGCATATCATCTGGTGTTCTGGCCCTTATAAGCCTACTATATTTGCCAGAAAAGTTCCCAAACAATCATTTTCCAACCGCAAATTGGGTGGGGGCCACAAGTGGTGGTTAGCACGGCTGCCTTTCACGCTAGAGTTCGGGGTTCGTTCCCCGGTCTCGGCGGTTTGTCCTGCTGAATTGCTTCAATTGTATTTTTCTTCATTTGAAGCTGGAATTGCTAACGCAATTTCCAGCTTCAAATGACGAAAAATATTACTATTTATGAAAAATAGACATGTTTAAAATTAAATTATTGGATCAACAAAGCATATATTAAAAACTATTTTATCAAAATTAAGTGATATTTTGATTGATCTAAAACATCCTTAACCCCGTATATATCCGGGCATAGCAGGACAAGGGTTAAAAGAAACAAAAATGTTTCTTCCCCATCCACTCGTAAAACTCAGTATTGTGGGGAGCCTCTGTGACCGAGAGGTAGCGTGCTCGGCCTCAGACCTCCAAGGTTTGAATGTCTCTGTGTCTGGAGGGCAGTGCATCTCACTCATCTTACCATCCTCAGGAGGTTACCCTCTGGCCCAATTTTGCCTGTATGTGCACAAAAGTGGCCTAAAGCCCGATTCATTTTTTTCCCAACCGCAAATTTAAAAAATCTTACCCCTGTGGAATTTCCAGGTGGTTGTGTGATGGTTGTGGCCAATCTGGGTTCATTATATTAGTTCAGCGTTCAGTCTACAACGCATTCTGTTGGGAGCATGCGAAATCAATCTGGAATCGTTAAACTTTCCAGGGATAATCCACGCAACAGGGCAGTGGGCAAAAATGATGGCTTAACGTTGTGTCAACGTTGGGTGGATGTGTATCCATGCCCACGTGGGCGTTTGGCCAACTTGACAGACGGTGATTCAAGGCCATCACAAGGTCATCAAGCAGATAGTGTTTCGCGCATCGCGTTTTAACAAGTAAGTACGATTGGTGATGCGAGGTATCACAAAATGATGGTCCTTACCCAGCAAACACGAGACGTTGACTCAATGTTGGGCCAGCGTTGGAGACGATGGACCAACATTAAACCAATATTGGGTCAGCATCTCGTGTTTGCTAGGTACGTAACACGTGTTTTGTTCTACCCCTATTGGTCGGTACTGACAGACAGACAGACAAATATTTTATTGACAGAAATAAAAGTCATTACAGATTTATTTGTCATAGTAATAAGAGATATATATGTACATGTATATACAAGAATGTTAGTTTGTTAAAATCATATAAGACAATATACATGGTATGATAAACAACTAAAATCATGTTAGGTGGCATTGCCATAATAAAAACTGGGTATTTCGGTAATACAAATGACTACTTCTTAAAATAAAATTAAAAGGCATAGCCAAGATAACATGGGGGTCTATCATTTACTATTTGTTTTTAATCTGACAGAAAATTGATTCTGATTAATTAGTGGTCCTATAACGAACATTGTGGAGCACTCGTAGCGTAGGTGTATTCAGGAACTGTTACTTGATATTTTCAAATTGGACAGGCTGTTTCTAATTCTTTAAATAACATTAGATGTTTCAAACAGTACCATAATATATACTGTGTGTAATAATATCTTATGATTTTAAGTGTCAGCCCATTTCGTGTCATGTAAATATCAAGGGAAACTTAGTCCTTTTCTCAAAAACTACCTGTATGTTAGTTCAAGTGCTATCAACTCTGTGAAATGACCTGTTTTTGAAACCATACTGGTTAAATATTTTTGTTTGACATTTTTAAAAAAAAAACACTAATCTGATTAAATATAACCATTTTACAATTTAGAACTTAACTATGTGATTCTTAAGAATGATAATGGTCTTTGCTTGATCAATAAAACTGAATCACATAAGTTATCCTTCAGCGATCATTTTAGAACAAAACTTTTTCGTCATGGAACTTGGATATATTTTATAACAACAACAACATCAACAACAGTGTTTATTCAGCCTTCAAAAGAAAAGAAAAAGCACATGTACATAAAAAGACATTACCGTACAACAATATCACTAAAACGACCTCCAACTGTAAACTAAGGACGGGTTGGCCACAGGGATTGTTGCTAAGCAATCCTACAGGACAATATTATTGATAATTTGTATTATCCAACCGTTACATTGGTTGATTCTCTTCTATATAGATTTCAATTAAATCGGTGGCATAATCGCCTTTCGTAGTTAGGTCTCCTTGTAGCATAATTATTTAGTTAGCACCCAGCCCGTATTCTCGTACAAGTTACGCTATATATATACTTATAGTAGGCTTCTGATTTGTCGAGATGGCCATCGTAACTTGTACGAGGATACGGTCCCAGAAACAACACGCAGCCCCAAGGCAAGCACGAGATATTTACACAAATGTGCGACGCTGGACCAACCATAAACCAACACTGCGTCTGTTGTTTGATGCGATTGTTTCATTACTTACCCAAAGCATGCACCTTGGTCCGACAGTGAACTGGGCATCTGCCCACGTCACATTATAATTATAACACTGCGGAGGGTGTAACTGCTTACTTTACAAGTAAACAGATACAGCATTCTGATTTTGTAGAGCACAACTGGTTGTCTGTCAGCATGACGTCATTGTCATCAATCACCACCGTTATGTTTAGCATACATACCAAACACGAAATGTTGGGTCAGTGATGGATTAGGGTTGGGCCCATGTTTTAAAGCTCGGTAGACGGATGTACATTGATTGAGTTTGTTGTCCCTTGAATAATCTACCAGATCATAAGGGCTTCTTCAGAAATGTTAATAATATTAACCGCTAAAGCGCTAAATTAAATCATTTAAATTTTCACCCACTTGAAGTTGTGTGTCGCTATCGCGACCCACAACTTCAAGTGGGTGAAAATTACCCATATTTGTTTAATTTGCAAATGCCGATGTTTAAACACTCATTTGATTTCATTCTCCAATAACAGTGTCTAATAAAACAAATTAACACGGACTATAGTCCTGCTTAGCGCTTTGAGGGTTAACCCTTTAAGCCCTCACGATGCATTAAAGCATAATTTTACATCCCTGAAAACATACTTAATTTTCTTACAACTAGGGGTTTTACATGTATAATGAAAATTTCCATGAAACTGGTTTACCAATACACGCCAATTTTCTTTAATTTTCAACCCACTTCAAGTCATCTTCATCTACTACAAGTTGAGAATTGCGACAGCAATTCGCGGCTTGTAGTGGATGAAGATGACAAAATTAAATTCAGGCTTGAAAGGGTTAAGTTATCAGTTATAGTTATCCACTAACGGAGATATCCCGTTAATAAAATGAACGTCTGACATGTGACGCTGGCTTAACGTTGTCTCGATGCCGGGCCAGAATCTCCAATTCCGTGGTCAAAGACCGGTATTAGATTGGTGGTAATAAAATCATAATTTATCAAGCCATACCAGAATGTATTGTATGTAAGAAGACAGGGTCAAGTTGACAAAGCACGGGTTAACATCATAATGATTAGTTATCTTAGTGGTGTCATGACAAATTATTAGCTGTGTCAAGAAGTGTCATAAAACACATGGATACTTTTTCATATTATGCATGTATGTAGGGCTTATGTATATTTATTATTCACATGGAAATAATGTTTTTTTGGTTGATTTATTCAAAATAATCAATCACTGGTTGAGCCAATCATTTTGATCTGATTTAACAGAAACGCTATAACACACGTTACAATGTTGGGATAATGTTGAGTTAACACACCACTGCCCCACATTAACAACTTCTCTTTAACCAGATACCAGGGTATAATGTCAAACCACTCCTATCAACGGAAAGAGTATGTTTTATATATTCAGCACATGGCTATTCAAGACCATTCAATAATGCATATAATTGCTTGGCCGAGAAATTCATGGCGACTCGCTCCGCTAGGTCCGCCGTGCGTTGACATTTCTGTACACTAGGCCTTATGATTTAACATGTCGAATATAAAGTTTCAGGTCCCTAGGTTAAGTACTTTTGTCTTTAACAAGTGTTCAGAAATAATAATATTTACGAATATATTTGTGGCTAAGTCGATAATAAGAGCTTAAAGGGTTTTGGTTGGATAATGATGACCCAGCGTCGCAGACGGTGGCCCAGCATTATTTCACGATTTGGCTAATGTATCTGGGGGGTGGCCTTTCTAGCCACAAGGGATGAGAGTGTCACCTATATAGCAATTGCCGCAAAAGTAACCTATGTATACAGAATGCTGGGTTGTTGTTGGGCCATCGTCACACACGTTGGATCAACATTGAAGCAGCATTGGTTAGCGAACAAGAAGAACAACTCGTGGCACTAAGTGCTGTTTGAAATCCTTAGAAAATAAATGAAGTTTAAACTAACATTGGTTAGCCGTCCAGTGATTGCTGTAAACGCTGGTGTAGAAGAATCATGCATTTGGTCAGTGTTGGAGTGGTGTTGAGCCAGCGTCGTACACAATTGACCGGCATTGAACCAGCAATAGGCTGCGAGGGCCGGACAATAACTAGCTTGCAGCACTTGGGTGAGCTGTCCTTTGTTTTTTATTTGAATAGCCATATTAAAAGTCTGAAAGAACAAACAAAAGTCGGCCACCAGACATACTGGTACCTCGAGATTGCAGGTAGGCCTACCCAACAAGCAGTGACGTTAGTGCTGCCAAACGTTGGCCCATCGTCTACGTGCTGCAATGGCAAGTATCGCATGGATGTCGGCCAGAACCGGCGATGGTGGTGAATGAATAAACGTTGAAGAAAAATATTTCAACTTCTCTCCTTAGTTCTTTCCTTAATTATATCCTGGATATTTAGGATTCTTGCCTATGAGGAAGACCAATACAGTTATCTTTACAAAAGATATAAGCCGAATTTGTGTCTACAGCACTCATACAGCCTAAAGCCGGGCCGCGGAGTTCGGGAACTCCTTTTCTAGTTAACAATGCATTTGTTTTTTCTAAAATTTACAAAATATTCGACGAACACAACTAAAAACTCGCAATTGCTTTGTGATTTTTTTTTTCATTTTAATATAATTATTTTAAAGTTGGTCAATGTAGATTTATAGATGCCGCTGTAGCGCCGTGGGCCTTGTTAGCGCTAATAATAATGCTATGGAATCAACTCTCCTTGTGGCCCAACTCTCTCAAGTCTCCCCCACGTCCTCAGGTCATTGCTGTCAATACAGCTTTAGTTAACCCCTTCAGCGCGGGAACCGACTTTAGACATCAGATTCTGACATCTAAAGTCGCCCCCCGTGCTGAGAGGGTAAGATATACAATAATGACGGTAGACCCATAACTTAATAACATACAGGTATTCAAATGAAGCGGAATGAGCTAACTGAAACATTTATGATGATTTCAAATTGAAATAGATTTATAATTAGTGGCACACATACTAATGTATATCCACCTATCAGGCCTCGTGTTTGTTGACCACGTGTACAATTCAGCCAATCCCCACTAACCATTCAGTTGTTGTGAAATAGCACGTTATATAACCTAATCGGATAATATCATCGTCGGCTTCACATCCCTAAAATTAAACAAATGTCTAAAATTTATTAATTACATTTAAAAAATCCTCACACCATACACAAATCTGTCAAATTTGTATTATACTTCATATAGACCTATTGTCTTTTGTACTAATGCCCGCGATTTTTACAATGCTAGCTTCTATCGGATCATTTTCTGTAATACAATATTGGTTGAATTATCGGAATGCTCCACTTGTTTTTAACCCTTTGACTTCCAGGCCGGGGTGCATACCAGGATCCAGATATACTGGTGTAGTAGGAGTTCTATTTTTCGTCATTTGAAGCTGGAATTGCTAACGCAATTTCCAGCTTCAAATGACGAAAAATACATAAATGTGGTATATATTTGACGAAAATTTGTGTCATTTTATGGTTACGTTCATTGACGAATGACGACGGAAATTTCCGTCATGTATGGTAGTGAAAAGGTTAATAAATAAAAACAATGATTCTCTTTGTACCGATATATTGCACAGGGCCTACCTGGATAAAAAGTCACCGCTCGCTCTCAGCATGCTGAGTTTTTGGGACCGGTGTTTAATGAACAAATGTTACAAATGTTACAAATGACCAGTTCAAATTTGTTATGCATGTTACTAACAGGCAGTTCTCGAACAAGCTCGATAATGGCTAAAAATAAATCAAAAAGGTAGATTTAATGCGATTTTTCGCATTTTGCGTCAATAATATGACCTTGTTGGGCGCGATAATATGAAAAGTTTTTCATGTATCCTTCTTAGATGTGTTACCCATGCTACTAATCACCAGTTCTCTTAAAAGTTCAATAATGGCTCCAAAAAAAACCAAATGGCCGAGCCCTTGTAATATGTTTATAATAAAAGCAAATATCTTAGTGGTCCAGTAGAGATTTGATACTAGTACCACCAAGTAGGAATCCATAGTTGAACTGAATGACTGGATGATTGTGCTGATATAAATACGCTATATTGGAGCAAACCAACTCCCTGAGGATGGTGAAATAAAAGTCAAATGACAATGTACTATTTAAACAGGATTCAAATTTCAAGCCTTGATAGTTTCAGGCCGATCACACTAACTCATGGTCGCGAATGTCGTCAGTCAGAATCGAATGGTTAATAAATATTTTGGCCAATAGTTGATAGGGGGGCCTGGCGGTTGGAAACTGTGAAGTTTTTAGCTGGTGGCAAGTTTTTCCCTTGCTTCCTCCTTCTTTCTCAATGAGCCGATCAGTCATGTCATCCACAGGAATTAAAGTGGTGTGGAGAAACAGTTTCTTGATCCCCGGTTACCACGGTTACCCGAGGCTGAAAATAAAACACTACTAAACAAATCATCCTCTTAGTGCACATATTATACACCCCCATTATCTGATTATCACCCCATGCCTCTAGTCAGACGGTTTTATTCCAGATTCCGTCTACATAATGTGAATGGGTGCAAGACCGCAATGTTGTCTCGAGCCTCAAAGACAGGCATTTCTTGGCGTTCCCAGGGTAACCCAGGTAGGGGAGCGTTGAGGGATGGCTATGACGTACATGCTGACGTCATAGCCACGTTAACCCTCGCTGAACGTACGCAGAATGTAGCGTGCCCCGCGAGACTTCAGCTTGGGACCCGTCTCAATGACGTATTAACAACCAGGGTCCAGCAAAGGGGTAGCTCTACCCTAAGCACTACCACATCCTTCCCGTTGGGCACACAACGTTGTTGCGACGTTGAATCAACGTCAATGATGTTGATTCAACGTCGCAATAACATATTGTGTGCCCAGTGGGTTCTCTCCATGTTTCCCCAACACCTTAGACAATGGTCCAACCTTTAAACAATTTTGTTCTGACGTCTCATTTTTGTTTAATTAGCCACTACAACTTTTCCTTTGTTTTTTAGCTGTGGCATATTTGTAATTTGTATATTCAGGTTATTTGAATTACAGCCTAATGTATTTAGGCTCTATATTAGGCTCTTTATTTGAGCTTAATTAACCCTTCAACCGCCGGTGCTGCATATATTCGGGTTTTCATTTTTTATTAGCACATTAAGTACCAATATTTTAAATATATTAGAGATAAAATGTGACATCAACCAGCAAGATTTGAAAAGAGTTGACCTCCACTTAGTTAAATCTGAATAAATTTCACTCACTTGAAATTGTGGATCGCGTCAGCGAGACACAACTTCAAGTGGGTGAAAATTCAAATTGAAGAATTTGGCGGTTAAAGGGTTAAAGCAATGACAACATATTACAGGTCTGTGGACGTGGAATACGTGGTACATCGTTTTTCTCCGCAGCAACGAAATGTTGGGCCAATGTATAATTTAAACACGTTGAAACAACATCCAACTATATATACGATGGCCGACGATAGCATAATAATTGTGGAGCATCACCCACGACCCTGGCCCAAGCCACCATGGATTCCAAATCTTCTCAACAAACACAAAACATTTGTATAACATTTGTACAATGTTGAACCAACGTCTTCGACGTTGGTCCAACATTGTACAAATGTTATACAACTGTTTTGCGTGTACTGGCTTGTGTTTGCTGAGATGGGTTATAATAACCAATGAAAATACTCGTCGCACGCACAGAAAACGTCAGAAATGATGATAGTGCGTCACGTCTTAATCCGCCATCCCACATGAAACCACAGGATTATCCCCCCCCCCTCTTTACCCGACATAAACTATACAGTGGATTACTGTGAAATATCAGTTTGTAGACGCGACAATGTCCTCATGCTAATTTCACAGTGATAAATGTGTTTGTGTGGCACGCATTTAATATTTAAACAAACAATACCTTATTCAGATTAAAGTTCACATCGTGACTCAATATGTGGATTGAAGCCATTATAAATAGATTATACATAGGCCTAGTAGCCAAATGGTAAATGACGTAAATTATCAAGTTGATGAATTTAATGGCATAATGCCGTGCTATTTCTGGCAAAAAGGTGGGTCTCTGACACGTCTTTCATGAACAGATTCCGGCCCAGTGATGCTGGGCCAGCATGTCAGACGTTCAGGTAACGTCGTTCAGGTAACGTCTAACATCAGGCGGGGATTGTCATGACCAGATGCCGGCCCAGTGATGTATAGATGCTGGGCCACCATGGCAGACGTTGAGATAACGTGTGACATCAGCGGGGATTGGCCTCTCTCCCCCAGAATATATCGATTTTCACAGAATCCATAATGTCAATGACGTCAGTCAGTTTGCCAATATGGCGAAAACCGTCACAACATTTTATGTGTTATGTCTTGAACCAACACAACATTAGTAATTGTTATTTCGTGAATAGGGTGTACACGAGAAAAAACCCCATTTCATATAGGCAAACGCCATGTATAGCTGCTATAATTGTTTTCTATTGTTAAACAAATTACAGTTTGTCTACTTGTTCTTGCCAATTATTATTGGTAATAAGATTTATAATGCAAAGCAAGAGGGATGTGATGGAATTAATTAAACCTGATATTCCTAGCCTTTTCATTTAATGTATTGAATTTTCACCAGACTTCACATTTAGAGCGAATAGAAAATATGGGTACTTATATTAATACAGCAAACACACACAATGTTGTGTTAATGCTGCATTAACGTTGCAGACGGTGGTCCAACAATAAATTTATAAACAGTGTGTCTTAGTCATGGTATCGTGTTCGCTGGATATACGGTAATAGAGTGGTTGTTAGGGGCAGCAAAATTAACCTTAAATAAAACTAGAAAAGAAGTTCCCCAACTCTGAGGCCCGGCTTGAGGCTGTATAAGTGCTATAGACAAAATCAGGCTAATATTTTGTAAACATAACTGTATTGATCTTCCTTGTGGGTCAGAAAGAAATTTTCAGGATATAATTAAGGAGACACGTTGAAATATAAATCTTCAACGTTTATTCATTCCACCACCATCGCCGGTGCTGGTCAACATCCATTAGATACTATGCTGTGCGTGTCTCTACAATACACACGATGTATTAGCCTACCCATCCACATCGGTTCAATGTTGTGCCAGCGTTGCAGCCCATTGATGGTTAAATGCCGACAAATTGTCTACAACACTGGCCCAACACTACTCCAACACTGGTTTTTCTGAACACTAAGCGGCAGCACCCCAGCAAACACGTGCCATCTGCCCAATACTATTTCAATGTTGGCCCAACGTCTTCGACGCTGGCCCGACATCGAAACAGAATTTAGTGATTGTCCCGTGTTTGCTTGGACTGCTATGCGGGTGACGCTTTACTCCTCCCTTCGCCTGAAAAACCACTACCCAGATAAAACGATGCATTGGCCTAATGCTGATGTAATGCTAGGCAACCGTCTGTCACGCTGGGCCAACATTATTCCAACCTTATCCCTTTAAGCCCTAATCACAATTATAATCGAGAATGTATATATATTTTTAGCACTTTTTTAACACGCAAATACTTGACCTCTCTCAGAAATGTCAACCGCACCCCTCTTTCCGCAAATTAGGACACATACATTTTTGCAATAAACATAATAGGCTCCTGGCCTTGGACCGGGCCTAAAAAAAACCTTTGGTCTCCATGGCTTATGTGAAATTACTTCAGCGCTGTAAGAGTTAAGCATGACAGACACAGACTACATAATCAACTCAGCTCTGATAAGGGAGGTGTTAAGTCTGCTGTGTGCATCCAATGTTGGTGTAATGTTGGGCCAGCGTCGTAGACGGTAGCCCAACATTACACCAACATTGGGACTCGATACCATATTATGTACAACCAATACTTTGAAATCAACACGCTGACACTATATTTTTTTAATTTAGGCATCACATTAACCCTTTAACTGCCGGTGTCGCATATATTCGTGTTTTCATTTTTTATTAGCACATTAAGTACCACATTTTAAAGATGTTAAAGATAAAATATGACATCAATTAGAAATATTTGAAAAACAGTTGACCTCCATTTCGTCAAATCTGAATAATTTTCACTCACTTGAAGTTGTGGATCGCGTCAGCGAGACACAATTTCAAGTGGGTGAAAATTCAGATTGAATAATTTGGCGATTAAAGGGTTAATCGACACAAAATCATGAAAATTGACATAAATTATATGGCTGAAATGCTGGCAAAGCATCCCGTAAACATAGATCATCAAACATTTCAGACCAAATGAAATTTAACTTTTGTTAACGTAAACTATTATAAATTTCCAGCTGTTCGGTTTTTTAGTCCATCTGTTTCTTGTTTTTGTGATTGTCAATCTTCTATTTGTATCCTTTTATTGTTGATC
The DNA here is from genome assembly GCA_964017125.1 of Flabesymbios commensalis. NCBI lineage: Eukaryota > Metazoa > Annelida > Polychaeta > Terebellida > Flabelligeridae > Flabesymbios > Flabesymbios commensalis. Next base: position 55,755,836 of record OZ024905.1, read on the forward strand.
GTCTGCTGGCTCATTATGCAACCCCTCCAGCTGGGGAGCAGCATGTATGTATCTGTATATTACGTGGCAGTACGCACTAGTGTGCTATCGCGCCACGGGAGTAACTTAGCAAGGCCTGTTATCATTCATGATCATTCATAGCCTTATGTGCATGCCAAGTACTTCACATTGTGGATTTTCTGGGGTCTCGCCGGATGGAAACTACGCCTACGTCCATTGAGGTTCTTTTACGTCCAACTCAAAGTCAGTCAGACGAGACATCTGATTTATGTGGTTCTCTGAGCCCCACGTTAGTGTATACGGCACCTGGCAGTGCCAGGCGGTCACCCATCCAATTATGAACCGGGCGCGACGTTGCTTAACTTCAGTGATCAAGCCTACACCGATGAGACAACGCCGTATTCCGTATGTGTTCATTAGATAGATGCCGCCGCTGCTACAATGAATAGTTTCGGCTTTCCTTCTAGAACCATCAACCCTTTAACCGCCAAATTATTCAATCTGAATTTTCACCCACTTGAAATTGTGTCTCGCTGACGCGATCCACAACTTCAAGTGAGTGAAATTATTCATATTTGACAAAATGGAGGTCAACTGTTTTCAAATATTGCTGATTGATGTCATATTTTATCTTTAGCATGTTTAAAAGGTGGTTCTTAATGTGCTACTGAAAAATGAAAACCAGAATATATGCGACACCGGCGGTTAAAGGGTTAATGCCAACTTCATCAGTATACTTCTAATATTTAACCCTTACAGCGCTAAAATATATTTGTGTATAAACCATGGAGACCAAAGGGTTTTTTCTTCGATTTGAAATCATCATAAATGGTTTAGTTGGTTATTTTCGCTTCATTTGAATACCTATGGTATGGGTCTACGGCCATTATAAATAATTTTATGTTTAGTCTTACCGTACGGGGGTCGACTTTAGACGTTTGAATCTGACGTCAGATTTTGGACGTCTAAAGTGTATTCACGCGCTGTAAGGGTTGAATCAATTTGGAGGATGGTTAGAATGCTGTTGAACCCACCGTTGGTGGGGACGTATCCCAACAAACGCGTAAAATATAACTTTTCTGGTCGAGGAATGGAACAATATGAGCCCAAAGAGCCATGACTAGTCATGTGACTATTCCAAGCTCTAATATAAAACAATGAAACAACCGATATTACATATCGTAGAACTGATTTGTAAAACGAAATATTTGGAGCATAACATGTTTATACGGTAGTTTTATGTAATTTTATTTCATATTGTTGTTCGACCTCCAGTCTCATTTTGGATATCGCGGGAAAAATGATTAATTTTCTTTTGCAAGATCAGTTCGATGTAAATATACAAATTACATTAAAACATGTGAAATATAATATATAAGGCCTACTGTCAATCAAGTACAATTTTTTAGTAGTGAACTTGAAAGTATTCTGCCTTCGTTAGAGTAAGTATAGGCCTATTAGGGCTGTTGTGTAAATGTCATTGTAGTGATGCGTGTATGTTTTGCTATGTGTTAAGTAGAGTCGCCTTGGCATGGTTTTATTTGCCGTTTTTAAACATGTTTCATTTTAGGATATGTTGCGATGTTAGGTCTACCGCCAAGCTGGTTAAATTCTCGTTGTTGGCTGAATGTTTGGCCAGTGTCGCAGACGGTGGACCAACATTAATCTAGCATTGGGTTGAGGTCTTGTGTTTGAGATGTACCTGTAGATGTATAAATGTAGGTGAGTCGTGCACATGGTCGTCGTGAATCTAAAAGCAGAATTTAAAGTTGCCACAAGATGGGGCACAAGTGTTTCCTTATATGGGGTGATTGGCTATCATGTGACCCTCTGAGAGGGTCACATGATAGCCAATCACCCCATATTCACACCATATTAGGACATAGTTATTCATACCATATAAGGGGTGATAGATCACCTTTAAGATAACTGGTGTTTAGCAGCTCGACATCTACCAGCAAACGCGAAACATTGACCCAATGCTGCTTTAACCCTTTAAGCCCTCACGATGCATTGAAGCATCATTTCACATTCCTGGAAACAGACCTAATTTTTCTACAACTAAAGGTTTTTTAATGAAAATTTCCATGAAACTGGTTTGCCAATACATTGAAAATTTCTTAAATTTTTCACTCACTTCATATCATCTTCATCTACTTCAAGTCGAGAATTGCGACAGCAATTCGCGGCTTGTAGTGGATGAAGATGACAATGGAAAATTCAGGCTTGAAAGGGTCCATTCTTCCTTCACCCATTTCGCATTTATGCGAGAACTACATGTACCTTCCTTTACCAAATTCGCATTTATGCGAAATCCACATGTGTACATGCATTAATTGCAATGGAGATATTTCATTACATGCGTGATTGAATATCACTGACCAGAAGGTCAGTGACATGGACGCAATGTTCTCTTTCATTATAAATTGTGCAAAACTGTATTGTAAACTGTACTGTGCCCAGAGGCTACCTCATGAAGTATTTTGTTCATTTGTCTCTTTTTGGCTGAAATTTATTGTTGTAATCCATACAAGATGCAATGAATTTGTTATACCTGACGTTTCTACCCCACCGGGTCCACCCAAATCAAGCTGAGAAAGGAGCAATCATAACACTTTGGATGATGTATTTTTTGTCGTCCTTTGTTGTGATAAATACAGCTAAATGTAGTTAATCAACATTTTAGAGGTATTTTATCATTTGGCCCTGACATTTACTCATGAAATAACCTTCAAATGACATTGAAATATAGTATTTTAAAGACTTAACTCTTTTGTCGGCCTTGCTAAAAAATCATTAATTTCCGATCAAGGGCTACCACAAATGTCCTCCACCAGTACAACATTAAGTATTTTGTGCAATTTTTTTAAAAATAAGTCGGTTTCTGGGGATAATTTCATCAGGGCAGGGGATGTGGGTAAAGGAAGAGCTAATGTTTTAGCATTAAAACAGCATTGGGCCAATGTGTTCGCCGGAGTATGCCCAGCAAACAATGAACATTGACCCAATGCTGGGTTGACGTCTCCGACGTCGGCCCAACATTAACCCAGCATTGTATCGTGTTCGCCGGGGTATGGACTCACACAGCTGAAGGCACACACACACAGATCAACGTCGCAAGTGGTGGTCCAGAATTAACCTGCCATCACCTTAAAGACTCGTCTTAGCTGCGCATACCTCACAAAGTAGATTTTAGCGTATTAAAAACAGAATAATTGTATAAGTTTGCACATAAAAAGTTTATTTTTTTATTTTGATTGTGTGTCCCCATAACCATGAGAACGAGCATGTAAACGAAACAAAGACTCGTGTGCGTTATAAAATGCTAGTCTAGGACAGCTATTATTTTGATCAGACCTACTAGAAATACGTCGACACCTAAAATTTCAAACAGGGGTGTATCGGGTTAGGGGTTCTAGGTCAGGACGTATATTTTATTGCTTGAGGTGAATTCTGAGCAGATTTGGGGGGTTATGTTTTCATTTTCGGGGGTGATTTTTAATATGCCTCCGATTTCAAATGTGTGAAAAACTCAACTAGATTTTCCAAGGTAAATGTTTTCGTTGCATCAAAAGAACTAAGTGAACACCTGGTAAACTCCTGCGGAATATGTGTCAAAGTTTGACAAGGGAGACGTGCCGACCGTCACGTAAGCAGCTCAGCTGGTAGCACGAACGATGCTGGAACAGAATTTGAAACTAAAAGTTTCAGCCACAGATTGCGCGGGGCTTTTATTTGTACGGCCATATCTAAGACTTGACCTCGATTAAACAGTTCGCCAATAGGTTGATTATAATCAGTAGCATTTCAGCTACATGATTGCATGCTCAGCGCATTTGTTGCACAGTCATTAAAAAGTTATGGGCATTTTTCGGACCTTGGGGGTCGAGATCGCTCTCGTTCTCCGCCATGATGAAAAACGCTGATTTCCCCGGGTGAAACGAATGCAGCAATTCACTGCCCTCACCTTCACGCTGTGGGCTCTACTCAGCTGATATTCTTGTAGGCCAAACCAACTGTTTGCCGACGCCACAGAATTCCTGGCAGCAAAACAGATGATAATAAACTGGATGGAACATGGTGGCCAGCTTGTCAACCTTGCCAACACACACGAGATATCCACCCAATGCTGTTTTAATGTTGGGCCAGCGTCGCAGATAGAAATCAACTCCAAGTAAATGCCGAGATAATGTACTAAAAGCGGTGTTAGCTTTCAGCCAAAGTTTGAGCCTTGTTCTTGGAGAACAAATCTGATGCAACTCGGTCCCAGACACAGCAAAGCCAAAATGCCGCAAATGTTTACTTTACACCTAAGCAGTTATACTACATCTTATCTTTGCAGAGCATGACGTTGTGTACAGCGCAATTAGTCAGAGTGTACAACTGTAACGTGCAGCCCACAGGTGCTGCCAGTTCGACGAAAGTTTTAGATGGAATTACACATAATGTAGATTTTGACTTTTTTGACAAATCCTCATCACCAGAGCGAAATGATTTTTGAATATGATGTTGAAACATTTAGAAAATATGCAGACGTATCAGTATGTGTGCATATATCAAAACACAGATACAGTGTACATTTACAACGAGTGCAGTTTTTATACACCTTCTGTATGCATGGTATGTGAACCTGTATATAACTTTTTTTTTAAGTACTGTTTTTTTTGTGTTACACAATTGTTATTAACACTTCAATAGTAATAGCTACGTTGCACTCTATCAATGCTGACGGAAAATATAGTACAAATATACCATATATAACTCATACTATAACAATAGCCCATTAACCCTTTAGCCGCCGAATTATTCAATTGGAATTTTCACCCACTTGAAGTTGTGTCTCGCTGACGCGATCCACAACTTCAAGTGAGTGAAAATTATTCAGATTTCACAAAATGGAAGTCAACTGTTTTCAAATATTGCTGATTGATGTCACATTTTATCTTTAACATGTTTAACAGGTGGTACTCAATTGTGCTAATAAAAAATGAAATATATGCGGCACCGGCGGTTAAAGGGTTGAATCATAAATATGACATCATAATTAAAAATAAAACTAGGGCGCATGGAAACTAGCAAGATATAGTTTACCTGTATTGTTATGTATTAGTGGAGTAATATAAATGATGGTAGTTTATATTCATTTGAAGCTGACAATAATACTGATCACCACGGCTAAAATGTGGTGTTAATATCATTATAATGTATATCATTGCTGATAAAAAAAACATCCATAAAAACTTAAATTTATAACTCAAATGTTTGAAAGATGCACGTCACTTGGCCATGTATGGAAATACATTCCGATAAGCAGGCTCAGTTGATGTAATTTTATTTTCTGGCTACTATGGTGGAAATCACACAGAAAGATATGAGGACAGGAATATTTTTTTCTTATACAGATAATAACATATATTATTGTTAAAAAACGTGTTTTAAAGGTGATCTATCGCCCCTTATATGGTATGAATAATTATGTCCTTATATGGGGTGATTGGCTATCATGTGACCCTCACAGAGGGGGTGCACTTGAGTAGCTATTGAATACAATTTGTATGTTTTACACAGTTTAAGCATGCCCGCGTTATTTTGGCTGCGCAATAAATAAAATACTCTAATAATAAAATTATCAAGATTTAACAGTGTACATAGACAAATTTCAGTATGTGAAGAAAATAATTGCACCAAAGTAAATTAGGATATATGGGGTGATATGGGGTGATTGGCTATCATGTGACCCTCTCAGAGGGTCACATGAAAGCCAATCACCCCATATAAGGGAACACTTGTGCCCCATCTTGTGGCAACTTTGAATTATTTGTCACAAATTTATTCATACCATATAAGGGGTGATAGATCACCTTTAACTGCCTTAACACACTCCTACAGCACATTTAAATACTGAAGGTTTATTCTGTGGTTGGTATATGTATCAATCGACAGAATATACATGTAATTTGAATATACTCAGTTTTCAAATGACCATAATAACCTCCTGAAAGGGACTATTCCACCACCTATCTTTTGTCATGACCTTCAAAAACTTGTCACGAACTGGTGCATTGGTTATATTTTATACAAAAATAAAAATTCAGCAACAGGCGTGGGCTAGTCTCTAAAACCCTTTGACCACCGGTCCCGATTATATTCGTTTTCTAATGTTTTTTATTACCACATAATATTTCAGCTTTTAAAAACTGTAAAGCTTAAATTTGACATCAATCAGCAAGATTTGAAAATGGCTGATCTCCATTTTGTCAAATATGAATAATTTTCCCTCACTTGAAGTTGTGGATCGCGTTAGCGAGACACAACTTCGAGTGGGTGGAAATTCCAATTAAATAACATGGTGGTCAAAAAGTAAATAATCAGTTTTTTAATGTTTCAACAGCCTCCTGCTGTTGCCATGTTACTTTTACATTGTTGGGATCCAAACAATATACAATGATTCCAGCACCATGAGGTACGCACATTATTAAACAAGAAAGGGACGTAGTACATTCGCAGAGTGCTGCACTTTGCTATAGCCACTGTCTGTCGTGTTGGTTCAATCCCCACTTGGTGCAGATAGTTTTCCACCTAACTTTGGACATCGTTATTTTGTTGGTGTGTCAATGCACTTAACCATCACATATTGCGCGCCACTCTGGTCTATAATCCGAAGGTTTAGTAGTCCTAAGGCTCGTTAGTTCGATGGTTCTATATTCCGAAGGTTCGGTAGTCAGCCTAAGAAGGAAGGTTACTCGACTGGAATCGGAATCCGAATTGACCTCAAATCTGTTAGGAAGTATTCATGATATATCGTGATCCAATGATAAACTTATTCGTAATGATATATTAACAACATTCTTGCTAAATTATTGAGCGTCGGCGATTTCAACGTAATTAGCAGTTTCAAATGAATGAAAATACCCCCACGTTTACAAACTGCATCTGTCATAATAATGTTTCGATCATATGTCACCAGGATTCGCGCAATGGAAAATAATGGAATTTAAAATTGCACTTTCTATGCTAATTATGGAATTCGACTAGCTATATCACGAATAATCTTCGAAATTTCTAATTTGATTTCAAATCGATATGATCAATGATTTGCCCCAATTTATTCTCTTTTATATGCCTGGAATGTACTCTCAGGCCGGTAATAAAATTATTAAAAATAAACACATAAATTTAAAAAATACTAAAACCATATATAAAAAGGCATGTTTACATCTTACCATCATAATTACATTTTTCGTGATTTAATATCAATATAGTAAAACATTGTAATATGTATATATGGGTAAAACCAAAAATTGGGGTAACTTTACATATAATTAGTGTCCCCAGGACTTAAAAGGTCCGCATTTTGATTTAAATATAATAATATTAAAAATAAATGGTGCAACGTCACGTTTAAGCATTATTACTTAATAATGTTTAGATTATTTGCAAAAAAAATATATATATAGATGGTTTTATAAGAGCTCTTTGTCATGGAAACGTGGAAAATGGCATGTCCCCAGAAAAAATCCACTATTTGAAACTTCACTGTAGGATACAAAATCACAATATAATTCTAACAATTACATTTCATGGCTAGACATTGTTCACTTAAACTAATCAATGATCAAAATTCGACTTAAAATTAATATCGATATATAAAATTTTGATGAATATACATGTCCCCACATTTGCACTCTACTCCGTTACCATCATTGTAGCATGCCCCATCAAGTGAAAAATCATGAACTAAAATTATATCAAGTGTAGTTTGACACACTGAATGGCCTTATACGAGTTTTTCGCCTTGAAAGAATTAATATCGTTGAGTGACAAGTTATTCGGAACAGGTATTACCAAAAACTTCGAAAATATGCTTTTGTTTTTACTACTCCGTTCCTAGCCTTGTGGGTATGAAAACGAATTTGGTTTTATGCTTGCATGCCTAGAACAGTTGCTATGGGGACTATTTCCACCCGTATGATATATCTTTGAATTATTGCCCATATATTTTCATTAATCCCAAGAATACTTTTAATTTTACTACTCCGTTCCACTCTACTCCGTTACCAAGAAAAGGGAGCGGAGTAGTGAATTGTCAAATTTTATGGGTTTTGCAGTCATAATGATTGATGATATAGTCTTTTAAAACATGGCTCGTTGTCCCCATATAAATAGAGCACCCATTTATGATCGATGTTATGTTCAGAAAATATACAGTTTATATTTATGTAGAGCTAAACATTTGGTAACGGAGTTGAGTATTTTTTAGGTTGGTAACGGAGTTGAAATAAAAAAAATTGTTAATCCTGTCAAAATTTCTTAATTTTTTTGCAGTTTTGAGGAACCATTGTTTAGTATTATGCTTTAATAAGGATATCACGTTTAAAAGTGTGATGTGGAGCTAAACAAAGTAACATCATTTTTGAAATGGTTTGGATTTGGTAACGGAGTAGTAAGTGGATGTTGTAACTTTTTTAAAATGACGTTTTTAAAGCGAAAAAATTTTTTCTAGCGCAGCCAGTGGCTTTTTTATGCTCTAATGGGATCAGTGCACCAAACCCATCAAGTAGTTTTCCTCCTCTTTGTTGGTCACCTCACTGCCATTTTTGATGCTACAAAATTACCCCAATTTTTGGTTTTACCCATATAATTAGGCCCCTATGTGTAATCAATTTCAATCCCCATTTTCATGATTATTTGATAATCTCACTCAAGAGCGTCGTCCGTACTTAAAATGTTAAATGCGCGCCTCTTTCTTCCGATAAGTTGCCTCAAATGTGTTTTCAGATCTAAGCTAAACCAAGATGGTAAATCGTGAGCGGATCTCTAATTATATGAAAATAGGCCTATAACAACGTTTTAATTGAATTCAATAGCCGCAGTTTTTATTCATTTTAACCTGGCAATTGCAATCTTTCAATGCAATCTTTCAATTAATAAAATATCCTTTCAGACCATCGAAATTTCGAACCATCGAGTCTTCGTTTCATCGAACCTTCGGATCATCGAACTATCGCACCTTCAGAATACAAATATCGTCGGACTATCGAACCATCTAAATACAAAAACCTTCGAGCCTTCGGAATATGAGGACGTCCCGCACTCAGGGTGTGGAAATGTGTTGGGTAGGACAACGATAAAAACCTAGCGCCGTGTTGGTCGCAGGGCTGTATGTTCCGCGGAGAGAAATGGCACACGAACGAGTAGGTGCGATGACCAGGGGATAAGGTCGATTCATTGTACATAATAAGCTAAAATGAGGGGTTTTTTATCGGTTAAAAATGCATGACCAGGTTGCATAGCGTGTACAGGTGACAGACGATGTCAAATTAAACAGGTGTGGAATGTAGTGGGCCTCGAGCATATTAACATGACTTCCCGCCACCTGGAACGTGTGCCGACATTGAATATGTGTGCGGAAATGTATAATCAAGCGATAATCAAGGATGCTAACGTTACGTGGGCCTACGTGCATATACGATATATTTTGTTCTATACGGACGGTATTATATAAACCACACAGTCCGTCATGTTGCGCCACAAGTGTATTCTGTTGTGTCATATTTTTAACACACAGGTACGGCCTATCATACAGGCCCGGATTCAGGGTGGTGCCATCCTGTCTGTCATTGGCAGGTGTAGATCCCACTAGTTTGAGCTACAGCTGCCGATGACAGCATGGGTGGGGCCCGAGGTACGTCCGGTCATTAAAGATCTCAGGTTCAACAAAACTACTTCAAAAGGTTTTTTGGCAAATTTAAAATCATTACGACATGTATTTGACAGGAAAAAAAGGAACAATTTCCTTGGGTAAAGTGCCTGAATTAGCACTTTTCAAAATGGCCGCCAAGATCACAATCACGGTGAATCATATTTTCTGCATTATCTTTACTTTAAATCATGCTAGAAATATTTTGTTGGTGCCCAAACTTGTATTTTTTGATCAGAGAATACATATGTTTTGACTAGAGCAAAAAATTGTTGAGCTAAAATCCAATATGGTCGCCATTTATTACGTTTTTGATATAAGATATGCTCATAAACATGTGGTGCAGTCAGCCTGCCCAAGGTAATTTCTGCCACCAGTACAAATAAAAAACAAATAAAAATACAAATAAAAACATAATTATTAGTGCGAAATGACGCTTTCACTGATCGTTTAGCGTCAGAACTTGTTCCACTTGCATATGTGTTTTTTTCATGAGCAATGTATGAACTATAACACACTTACCTATAAGCTCAGTACAGTTTACTTGTCCCCTTGATATGACTTGTAGCAATATGAATACTTAAGAATTATTATAATATATATTCTGTAACATGAAGTGATGTTTCATGGACAATTTGTAGCTCAGTTTATATTCTGGGTCAAGGCTACATCATAATGTCGTAGACACGAATGACCACGATGGATGATCAACACAATACTTTGTTCATTTCAAGTTTGTTCACATAGCGTACGTGCATACATAACCGCATCGGGGTCACATTTTGTCCTGGTTGCTGATATATATATATTCCTTGAAATGCCGACAACGCAGTTTTCAAGGACATAATCTGATCTAATTACAATAATCCCTCAAAATCAGTCTCAAATTGTTTTATTTGCTGATCAAATCAATGTTAATCAAGATAACATGGTGGCTTAAACATTAAGATTTGTAAATGTTTTGTCTACAAAATTAAACAATTAATTTTCAGCCCCTTAAAGTTTTGGGCGGCGGTAACGAGACACAGCTACTAATAATGGTGAACATTTAAATTATATAAACCTGGCGCTTTAAAGGTTGAAGAAAATGAAAAATAAAATAAATCCTGGTGGCCATAATGAGCGATTCAAAAATGGACCCAAATACTAAATTTAAATTGTATAACTTGACGCTTTAACCCTTTCAGGCCTGAATTTAAAATTGTCATCTTCATCCACTACAAGCCGCGAATTGCTGTCGCAATTCTCGACTTGTAGTGGATGAAGATGCTTTGATGTGGTTTGAAAATTAAAGAAAATTACCATGGTAAACCAGTTTCATGGAAATTTTCGTTCTAAAACCCCTAGTTGTTGGAAAATGAAGTATGTTTTCAGGGATGTAAAATGATGCTTCAATGCATCGTTAGAGCCCAAAGGGCTGAAGATTAAATTACAAATTAAATCACCTTGCGTCTTACCAAACTAGTCAAAACACTAGTCCCGCTCCAAAGCGCGCTCAATAAAAACACACAATTTACAAGTGTTGGTAGTCATAGGGCATCAATGTGCAGGTAGAGTTGAAAAGGATTATTCTATTAGTGACTTCTTAAAAACACATGACATTATATCTCCAGCTAGCGTCAAATACCACGATAATGAAAATATTTATGTTCACGAAAAATACATATCGTCCAGATTCTATCATTCGAATAACCCTTTCCATGCGGCTCCCGGACCTCAGCCCAGTGGCGTCAGAAAGGGGGGGGGCACTTTTTTTAACTGACGAAAAAAGTCAGTTTGTCATCACGTAAAGTATCTTTTATTTGACTTGTACCGCTAATTGCTACTTTGATATATGTTGGAAAAAGTCGCTTGAAAGTAATAACATAACAATTGAAATATTTCATTTTTGCTTGCTTTGACTTATAGTAGCATGTCAGTAGTGCTTTAAGTAGCAGGAACTTTGTTTGCAAATGCAACATAAAACTCATGACTGAAATGGAAAGTTTTTATGACCCAAATCGGGTGTGAAGTGGGCAAAAATCAGATGCAAATCCAGGATCTGAAGAAAGGAGCACCGGGAGTATTTGCCCAAGATTTTCTTGGGTAAAGTTATGCCACGTTGGGGCACTTATATGACAAAATTATTGACTTTTTTCTGACCATGCCTAATGAGGTAAAGTGTTTTTTTTTCTGCCACTTCAGGTTTTTGATAACAAAAAATCCTAACGTCCATTATTAAAGTGGGTGGGGGTCCTAGGGTAGTGGTTAGCACCGCTGTCTTTCACGCCAGAGTTCGGGGTTCGGTTCCCGGTCTCGGCGGTTTGAAAGAAACAAAAATGTTTCTTCCCCATCCACGTGTGAGAGTCAGTATTGTGGGGAGCCTCTGTGATCGAGAGGTAGCGTGCTCGGCTTCAGACCGCCAGGGCTCGAATTTCGAATCCTGTGTCTGGAGGACAGTGTCATCTCAATCATCTCACCATCCTCAGGAGGTTCTCCTGGCCCAGTTTAGCCTATATACGCACAAAGGTGGCCTAAAGTCCGATTCATTTCATTTTCCATTATTAAAGTGTAACGCAAAGGAGCGCAAATCGACTTAAGCACAGCCACCCTGTCCGAAAAAAATCAACGTTTAACAATAGGACATTTTTCTTCGTAACTTAAAAGGACCCCGTGGTTTAACCTTAATTTTGGTTTTTAATTTTGTAATGAAGTAGTGTATCCCACACAACATATTTTTATTCTTTTCAGAATTGTTTTAATAAAAAAAATATATCAACATTTCTATGAATCCAGTGAAAACCTAAACAAATTATTTGTTCCCCTAAAAGACAGTTGAATCTTCCCACATCATTGAGCAACATGTTGATTCCGTCGGCCCAGTGCTGGGCGATTTTGATGAAATTTTGCTAGGATTATTATTTTTCGCATCAGGCGGCAAATACCGTAAAATTTAAACATTAAACAATAATATTATATAGTTCGAAAGTTAGACCATTTGACATGTATAGTGAGTTTGTATTTACGACGTCCCTCTATAAACCCATTAAACTGGTTACATTAAAGTTTGTTTTTAGCCCTGAATTGCATTACATGGCAGATGGTCTTTTCAACTATAGAATATTTGTTGATGACAATTTTACGGTATTTGCCGCGTGATTCGGGTATCGAATTTTTAATTTTTGTGCTGCGCACTTACCAGTCAGGCTAGATATAGAGACGAAATTCCCGTATTTCAAATTTTTGACATGGTTGTAAATAATTAGAAATCCGGAATTTCGTCTCTATATCTAGCCTAACTGGTGAATGCGCAGCACAAAAATTAAAAAACGTTTGCAGTTCTAGTCTATGGACATGTTTACATCATATGCATGGTCATATTAATAAGCCAAAATAAAATCACCGATTTTTCTATGATTTTAGATCTGGGTATGTCCCTTTACCAATTAGATCATTTTCTCCAGATTTAGCTCCCCCACTATTTCCAAATGCAGCGTTGTATCCTACACGGCCACACACTAATATATAATTATATATATATATATGTGTGTCTGTGTGCCAGAATAAGCGTGTTCATCCACAAACAGCGTTATGTCGGCATAAGAATGGATTGTGTTTCAAAAAATATATGTGGTGTTACTCCTGGATTGTTGCATTCAGAAAGTACTGTATACAACAGAGCCTACCATATGACATTGTGTCAAAACCATCTCATAATGTTATTTAGTTTTCCAACATTAGCCGTTTCAATGTACGCTGGTCTAGACGTGACATAGTGTTTGATATGTAAGCGGTCCATCAACTAATGAGGAGACACATCGCAAAAGAGTAGGCAAATAATTTCTATATAGGATTATGAGGAAATAAAGATTAAAAAAACCATTCTCAGTCAACAGAAATTCATCAGTATTACTAAGAGCACAGCATGTTGAGAAAAAAGTCTGGCATAGAAGTGATGCCGATGTACTAGTGGCCATTTACTATATATGTGTGCTTGCAACATTGCATAGTCGAGACTACGGTTATTGTGATGGTAATGAATGTATATTCAATTGTGTTCTTTTATACAAAACACAAAAGTGTGAGTACCAATAACTTGACTGTGGGATGCTGGAAAAATGCGGCCATTTTGTCAATTAGCTTTTTTGGTACTTTCCCCAGCTAAATGTTTGGTAAACTTTTTTGAGAGGCGAGAACACATACTTATGAATCCAAAAAGGCTAAAAAAAACTTTTGAAGTAATTTTGTTGAAAATTCGTATGATTTTGACCTTCACTGGACTAAGGAGCCCGGAAACCCAGGCCTCCCAACAAGATGGGGCCTCCCACCAATAAACCGTGATAACTTTGATGACAAAATAACTAGACATGGGAGGCTATAAGTCAAAATGTAAAACTCCATCTGGATAGTGCTTTTGTGTTACTAAGCACTTTGAAAAATTATCTATTTACCATACAAAGCGTGACTCCTTCATCAACATTTATGAGACCTGAAGATGGTGAGATGAATGCGATGATACGGCGCCCTCCAGACACTAAAACTCTTAAATCGCATCTATAAATGGTTGCTTATGAGGGTCTACTTGAAATAATATTATAATGCGATTTTTGTTCAATAAACTCTGTTTTTTTGTGGAGAATTTGAACGAAGAAGACTCAAGCTGCAATATCATTTCATTATTATTTCACTATCGAATGTGTATATTTAATATTATACACCAACATTTTTCTTTCACTATTATCAAATCATGGTAGGCTACTATGATATCATATATTGACCTATAATGCCAAATCCTGAGATTAATATAGATTTGTGAGAAACATTATACTATTATATATTGGCATTAAAATGGCATGCCTACATGTCGTATGACAGTATTAGAGTGCAATTTTATAGCTTGCTCCATGCAAATGCCACAATGTATTAGAACAAAAATGAGAACACAAGTGAGCATAAAACATGTAAAATGTGTTGTGCTTTGTGGCTGTAATAAATGAAAAAATGCATAAGTCCACATAATTAAATTAAAATAATTATTAACAATATTTAAAATGTACAAAAGGTAGGCCTAACAATTAGCATAATAAATTGGTGGCAACAATAGTTTTTATTATGTTGAATTCAGCTGCTCTGACCCCCCCCCATCTGTATTTTTTATTTTATAAATACATGTGGATGCTACTGCTACAGCTACAGCTAGCTACGTCCCTGAAATAAATCACCAAATTGCAAAGAAAAGGATTATTTTACCTTTTTTTTTGGGGGGGGGGGAGGGGATGCTTACAAAGATTATTTTACAAGACAAAAGAAACACTTTTCCAGCTATGTTTTGTTGTTGTTTGTTTCCGTCGCCTCATTATGTTTTTTT
Organism: Flabesymbios commensalis; assembly: GCA_964017125.1. Lineage (NCBI taxonomy): Eukaryota > Metazoa > Annelida > Polychaeta > Terebellida > Flabelligeridae > Flabesymbios > Flabesymbios commensalis. The sequence continues at coordinate 55,770,883 of OZ024905.1, forward strand.
TTCAAATAGATCGATTTATTTTTTATTTTGTCGCCCTCATTAACTTTTATAGAAATTTGTCAAATGTTTTTTATTGTCGCCCTCGTGATCTTTTCCAAAAATAGGTTCAATGTTTTTTTTTTCAAATGTTTTTTTTACCGCCCTCCCTCATTAGATTTTGATTTTTTTCTGATCTAAAACAGAGAGATTAAACATAGTTGCCCCTTAAAGAGGCTTCACTTTGGCGATGCCGTTGTCTCTAGTCAACTCAATTTAGCCTATATTATATCATTTTTTGAGGTTTTAGTCACTTTTAAAATTCTGGTTATCATGGTTACTGTTCTGGTTGCCCAACATTGCACCAAGGCAACGCTTGTTTTGGTTAACTGAGGGTTATGTTTTATTTGATCTATACTTAAAAAAGGAAGCTGTCGCAGTGTAGGCCTGCTAACAAAAAACATTAATATATATTGCAGTGATGTTGACCCACAGGCATGATTTGGCCCTTTCTGATAATTTTTTTTACACACGTGCCATTTTTTAATTTTTGTAAAAAAATGCAAAAAATGAAGATAGACTATGTCCACTGCCCTTCTGGAGGACATCATTTAAGACCGTTTGGACAGAACAATGTGGGAATCTCGAACAATTGAGATACCTGGGGAAGGCTGCACTATAGTTTGCCTAGGATAAAACCTGGGTGAAGTTATGTTTGCCTGCCCTGCACTTGTTAAAGGATAAGAATTCATCAAAATTTGTCTTCTCCCATGACCCCCTCATGGGAAGAGGCCGGAGGCTATGCCCAAATTGCTTATTGTTATGTGCATATGTGGTATATTTACTTATGTTACTGTATTGCGGGGCACTCGTTGGGTGCCCTGATGTAGGCCTATCTAAAAACTAAAACTCTCAACAGCGGCAACACCTCAGTAGTTTTCTTTAGCTGCTTCAAAAAGTTTAAGTGTCTGGGTGATGTTTTGGATTCTGTATCCCTTTAACCAATTTGCAACATTGAGGTGCCATCTTTTGGACCTTTTTTATAATTCAGCTCAGATTATAATCTAGCACAGCATTTTTCTTGCTCAGTGAAAACTGTGGAATGTGGTCAAATATTTATTTTAGCATGTGACTTGTCGGCAGTTACGAAAAAAGGCTCAGCATAATTTTATTGGGCAATTTTTAAATTTATTGAATCTACCTAGTGATGAGTGTCTACGACGAGTGTATTCGGCCATGCAAAGCCAAAAGGAAGTATCTGCTTACTTTATAAGTACGCAGATGCTGCCTTTTGGCTTTGTAGAGCAGTAGGCCTTTCGTGATGAGTGTCTACGACGCTGGTCCAACATTTAACCAACATTGGTTAAATGTCTCGTGTCTATTAATATCCCAGCAAACACGACAAAAGTCGCTTTAATGTTGGTTCACCGTCTGCGACGCTGGCCCAACATTAAAGCAGCATTAGTTAAACGTGCCGTGTTCGCTGGGATTACGTACGGTACGCGCAATGGCATCCGCAGATTTGTGGCGGCATTCACAAATCTGTGGATGCTCGGAGACGTGAGCGCGCGTGGATACGGCGGCATGGATCACTGGCACATACTACTGGGCAGTGGGCGAGGTGGCAGTCTAAATACACACCAGGCCAGTCTGTGGCCAGCGCACGCTTCACATTTTGCTGCTTGACTCTGTCGCTCGCTCCCTCGCTCTGGCAGCATTTTTGCACGCCTATCGAGCAGATATCACCAAGGCGTTTACGTCAGCTGGGCATTATGCACCTAGCAACGGCGCGGTGCGAAAGTGCGCCTGCCACTGGGCTGGCCAGCTCTGTGTGTGACGTCACCACAGCTCAGTGCCCCTCGCCATGGTAGAAACTCGGCTGGCTGTGTGGCAAGGTGGGGTGTTTTGGGGGCCTTTCGGGGCAAAAACGCAGGGGTTTAGGGGCGAGGGGTAAAGTATGGTCATGGCTGAACGCCCCAAAGGCCCTATCCGTGTTGGATTCTACGAAATTGAGCGGACAATCGGCCGGGGGAACTTCGCCGTGGTGAAGCTGGCGAAACATCGGATCACGAAGACTGAGGTAAGGAGTGTTACAGCCTAGTGTGTGTGTGTACGGTTGACGTGTGAGTGGTTTGCACGTGTGTGTGTGTGTGCTGTGTGTAGGCTGCTTGTCTGTCATCTGTCTTGTACATATTCTCGGCAATACAAGTGCATGTACGGCGATTATAAACTAAAGGTTCTTCTAGCAATTTCGTCCCTCCATCACTGGAGATGATATAGCAGGCGCTATATCATATCTACGGCACAGACGCAATAGTATTGCGTCTGTGCCGTAGATATGATATAGCGCCGGCTATACCACACCGCTGGTAGATAACATCATGTTATTGACATGCCTGTATCGTGTATAGTCCTACTTGTATACAAACTCATTCACGCATACGAGAGAGCAACGTGACACGCGTCTTAGACACAATATCACTCGTATCGCGGACTGTGCCAACAGATTATAAATAGGCACCATAGTAAAATGTATACATGGTATAGGTCTACAAACGAGTTTGGGAAATTTTCCTAATATATAAATATGCATCAAGATTTTTTGTCACACATATTATGTTGAATGATATGTAACGTTAGCATGGTTAGCTTACCTACTATATTATTCATTATTAAAATACGTTAATGATGAATAATCTATAAATGCATGACTTGCTCGGTTTACTTGAATATAATATTAACAATCTTAATAATTTGTATTATATGATGGTTGAATGTCTCAGCAAACACGAGATGTTTATGCCAGCGTCGCAGAAGATCGACCAACATTAACCCAGCATTGGGTCAATGTCTCGTGCTCGTTGGATTATTTTCAGCTTCGACTGTTGCCCTCCCCCCATAGTGTCCTTTTTCTTGAACATTTTGAAGTGGGCCTCCATTTTTTTTTACACCAATATTTTTTTGGTCAAGGCTATTGTCAAGCACCCTTTTATGCTATATTGACAAAATGATACCGTCAATCATCCCTCCAATAAGACAATAAGTTGATTCGTCAATATTTACTGATTGCTGATAGTGCTGATTACATATTAATCTTTATTGACAGGATGATCAAATCATGACGATAAAACATAGACCCCTATGTCAAGTAACATGCCCTGTATTATGTGTATCATGTGTAGGCCTATTGATATGTTCTGTATCCAGGTCTCTGTGTGTCAGGTTTATTGAATAATAGAGAGGAGATTAATTTTCTGTATTAATAAGAAATCTTGTAACAGGTCACGTGACAGTGACTATATTGAACAAATTGATTCTTCGTTAAGGCCTACCATGGTTACAATCAATATACTGTCTGATTGACAGACTGCCGTGTCAATATACATTCTGATTATAACTGAATCGGAATTTATTTATGATTTTTGACTTACAAACTTACATTCAGCAACGGGTGTTGCACAATCATGATACATGTTTCACAGTTTGAGTACCTGTTATCTGGTTATCATGGTTATGTGTGTTTCGGTTAAAGTCTTTCCCATATAAAATAATAGTGACAGAGATATGTGTCATGGAACATATTCCCATTAACATGATCAACATGAATAAAAATAAGTCCATACAAAATATAGTCTACAACTCCTTGAAGTGAGAATGGTCTGAGTCTTGTGAGGTGGGAATCGCAGAGCTCCCATTGAATGAAAAGTGCTAAAATTTCTGAAGAAGCAACGTGTTTATTCTAGGCTACTTACTGTAAACTTGTAAACGTATAGCTCAGATTGGTAAACACAAAATTAAAAACATACAACTGTACACATTATCATGATTATGGTAGGCTACAAGCGTGAAATATACGTTGATAAAGGTCTATACTAATCTCACGCCAATAATACCCAGCAAACACAACACATTGACCCGGTGTTGATTTAACGTTGGGCCACCGTCTGCGACGCTGGCCCAACGTTAAATCAGCACAAAATCAATGTGCAATGTGTTGTGTTTTCTTAGAACGGTCAACATGGCTGAGAGAGTTTTTGCAGATCGTCAGCTGCTTAATTTAGCTCACGACTCTACGTCATCGTAATATGAAATGTAATCGTATGCACAGATACATTGACAATAGAATACCACCCCAGGAACACTGTCATGCCAATACTTTATTCAACGTGGCACAGAACGCCCATAAATTAGCAGTGATATTTAAACGAACACGACACGTAATGCAGCAGACCCAGTCACCCAGTCTTGGTTTAAAGTTGGGCCGTCGTCCGCGACGTCCGCCCAACTTTCAACCAGCATAATTATATACTCACATGTTTAACGTATGTCGTTTTATGGGATAGGCCACTAATTAGAGCAAGACGTTGACTGGTTGACACGTGTATTTATTTAGCATACATGGCCTACGTGAATAATTAAATCACTTTATGATATTTGCGGTCTGACATAATTATTATATTAACCTGATGGCATTGGTTCGTGAATCAAATACAAACTCTACTAAAAAATGCCTTGCAAACTTTAAGATTGCCTTAATTTGGAAAATGGGCCCTGATTAAAATATGCTCGGCCATTTTATTGCAATCATCTACGCTACTTGAAAAATCAATCTCCATTTAATTCATTTTACCCTTACCTGCTTACCTGCTCACACTGCTAAACGCGACTGTATACTGGTATAGGCGTTTTAAATCCATTTTATTAGCCGTTTCAATTGCAGTTATTGGGAACGAAATGTGGGTTTAAGCATCAATATTTACAAATGTTTGGTCTCAAATTGAACAAATGAGTTTTCACTTTTTTGAAGCTCTTTGTCGCGGTAGCAAGATACAACTTCAAGTGGGTGAAAATTTAAATTGTTTAATTATTCAGGTCAAGGGTAAACACTGATTAAAGATCTAAGTGTGATACACATATCATGCATATTAGCATGATCCATATGATCAGAAAGATATGAGATATATGTCCTTACCAGATGATGTATGGGGACATAAGTGTTTGATTTATTGATGATGTCATAACATTATCACCTCAATATATCATTTTGATATCCATATAGACTGTATATTAAGTCCCAGAGTTGGTGAGTTTGAGTTGTAATGTTTACAAGGCGACAAGTGTTCAACATGTTTAGTTAGCAAACCTTCCAACGTGAATTGTACAGATATCTATAATTTGCCACGACCGGCGCGTGTAGTTTCATAATTTTAATAATTCTATGTGAATGTATTAATTGAGTATGAGATTTTATATACATAAATCATTGTGTTATCATGGTTAATTTTATCTTTACGTGTGGTTGTATCCAAGCTGATCGGAACATGTTGGTACTTGAATTTATGCGAACATTCCTCTCTGTATCATGTGTATCATGAATATAAACTTGATAAACTATTGATTATTGTTTTTATTTTTCAAACATAATACCAGTTATTTTACTTCAATATGGGTACAAATGTATGTTTATACCATGTATACGGTGTTACTTTATTAATCATGTTTATAATCAAGTATCAAGACAATCTACATGTACCCAATAGCATGGTTACATTGGACTAAATTAATAAAATAATTAGGGATAGAAGAGACTGTGAAACATAAAGTGAGCTTATTTCCATGATTTCCTTCTCATTTTGTATGATGCACCTAAAATTCATAAATAGCCGAATGTTATCTATCATTGTCTATGGACTTTAGTGAGGTCCAGCAGCATTATCATTATTATTATGCTTTATTCATGATGATTGATTAACTGGTATTCTTACCTGTGTCCAGGTGTCAGTGCCTTCATCTTATTAACAATATTATTATAATTAGCAAGTCTTCACCACTGTTTGCAAGCACGATTTGTAACCCCTGAAATGTCAAGAGTGACCATACTGTAATCAGATAACTTCAAAAACTGTGCCACTAAGTTATCTGATTGCACTTATGGTTCACTCTTGACATTTCAGGAACTCGCTACAAACTGTTTTTCTGCAGAAACTGTTGTAGAATCCTATAAATCTTAAGTTTAACATGTTTAATAGCATCTCAGTCTTTAAACTTTCCAGACAATTTCCAGGCAATATTATTATAGTCTGTCAGTAGCGTATACACGCCTGATACACACCATGTACACTGCGTGGAGCGAACAATGGGACATTAGCTTTTAGAAACTCAAGAACGTGATGTCTTTTTTTATTTCGAAGCTAATATATTATTCTCATTCCCATGATCACATTCATGATATGAAAGTGATAAAATATATCTTTGACATCATACCGCGAAAAATTACTTGGGTTTTCCTCAAATGTATCTCGGTTCTCTCGATCTTTCTAATTGATAGAAACATTATCTCCGTTGTTGCTGCTGGTGTCGCTGCTATCCCAGCAAACACGGGGCATTCACCCAATGCTGTTTCAATGTTGGCCCACCGTCTTCGACGCTGGCCCAACATTAAAACAGCATTGGGTGAATGCCCCGTGTTTGCTGGGAGCTGTATGTATACATTCACAGTGTGCTGGTGATGTTTGTCTGTCTTACAGGTGGCCATTAAGATAATAGACAAGACCCAGCTGGATGAGAGTAACCTGAAGAAGGTCTACAGAGAAGTACAGATCTTGAAGATGCTGGAGCACCCCCACATCATCAAGCTTTATCAGGTTACACAACGCCTCGTGTTGTAGTTCTCCCAGCAAACACGAACGGTTGGCCAACATTAAACCAGTATTGGCTCGATATCGCTTGTTTGCTGGGCAGGGCACGGCAGGTTGATTTAGTTTCTGGACATGTACATGCTGTATCTCATTCTGATTTGTGGAGATCGCGCCCTCTACAAATCAGGCGATGCAAAAAAATTATTAGTAAATCAGTCAGCTATTTCATGATATAAATATAACGTAGATTCAAAGCTTTTTGCTTATCAACATGATCAAAGTTTAGTATATAGATATTTTAAAAATGAAAATAGAATTTCTTATTTACCCGTGTTATAACAGTTCAAATTCAGCATGTATGTACACATCATATGCAATATATTTTAATATCATGTTTTTCATGTCCTTCTAACATACATGTCTAAGTACTAGTAATAAGTGTAATTATTTTTGCACAAACCATTAATTTGAAACCTTGATGTGAATAACATGAATAATACATGATATAGCGAATAATGGAGTAGTATATTACACTAATCACTATGATGACGTACTTGTACATTCATGACCTTGCTTATCTAAATGATACTCATGAATGATATACTTGTTGCACACCTTGGCCTTACGTGATTTTATTGTGTTTTAATGAGCTGCAGGTGCTAGTAGTAATGTTAGATATTCACATTTATTTGTTTGCACAGGTGATGGAAACAAAGAACATGCTCTATCTTGTTTCTGAATATGCGCCAAATGGTGAAATATTCGGTAAGTGTTTTGTTTTTATTCTGGTATTTTGTCATCATGGTCATCAGGTCATGTAGTATTTTACTTATGTACACCTGCTGTCGAATATAACATGCATTCACAGACCATACACTAACCTCCATCCCATCGAACACGAGACGTCGATCCAATGTTGGTTTAAAGTTGGCCCGCCGTCTGTGACGCCGGCCCAGCATTTACCAACATTGGATTAACGTCTCGTGTTTGCTGGTACAGTACTCCCAACAAACACGGGACATTCAACCAAAACTGTTTCAATGTTGGCCCACCGTCTTCGACGCTGGCCCAACATTGAAACAGCATTGGGTGAATGTCCCGTTTTTGCTGGGCTACTCCATGATACCAACATTGAACCAACATTGAAACAACATTGGTTGGTTACCTCGTGTTGCTGAGATGGTCCATCAGACTACTTTTTACCGCCAACGTGCGATTAAAAGACATGTCTGCCTCTTAAAATGTTGAAGGGGCATGTCTACCACTTGAAATGTTAAAGGGGTATGTCTGCCACTTAATCATGGTAATCTTTGTTATAATCAGATGATGGGTAGGTTAAAGTAATATACCGGGTAAGTGACGTACATGCATATACTGTTTGGTGTGACAGATACGCGAATTCAATCAAAATATGAATATACCTTGTGACGTCATTGCCTTGTTATGACGTCAGGGCACTAGCTTTGCTAGCCAAATAAATATGATAAACGACTCAGTGATACGCGGACGTGAGATTCTAATCCATACTTGCCCTTTATGCACGCAAGCACACACGCAACGATATATCATAATCCACAGTGACTGCGTCATCCTAGTGTTTAGTATCGATCAGCATAAGTCAATCGAAAAGCCTAGGTGGGGTGGGTGGTATCATACCTAGTAAAACCGATAAAGTTCCCCTGGCGTGGTTCAGTGCTGGATCAAGTAGTGCGACTCTGGTCCGACAATGAGCCAACGTTGTATGGACGTTTCTGCGGTCATCAAGCCTTATTAGTTATCTAATTTAAATTCTCACTGTGTTGAAGTTGTCTCAACTTCAAGTGAGTGAAAATAATTTAGATATGTGAGAAGCAGAGGCGCTGTATTTCGTCCCTTTGGATATGAAAGGGTGCATCTGCCACTTTGTAAAGTGTAAAGTGGCAGATGCACCTTTCCATATCCGAGCGGACAATTTGTATGTCTATCTGACGGGAGACGCATTTCGCCTTCAACATGTTCAATAGGCACTATTTAAACAGCTGATACAGATTATTAAGCCAATTAAATAGTCGGCACTGGTACTTAAAAGAGTGTAAGAGCTGGTGTGATCTTCTGTCAACTTGACCCGCTATGTTAAGTTGATGCTTATCTTGATGACGTGTGTGTATCTCAGTGAAGAGGTAGTTAGTGGACCGGTCATGTCACAGAGGAATATAGACTTTCTATGCTCCTTGATGTCACAGAGGAAGTATTGTCATATTACTCAGATCCCCCAACACCCGAGCAATTGGAATAACGATAGCTTGTGAAGTTTGCTTCTATGAATTGTTGTGAATTTAGGTGAATTAGAAAGAAGATTCCTTGTGTGTGTGTGTGTGTGTGTGTGTGTGCGAGGGGGGGGGGGGGGCGCAACCCTTAAAGTGCTGAAATACTTACGTGAAAACCATGGAAACTAAAGGTTTTTTCAATTTGAAATCATCATAAATGTCTTAGTTAGCTGTTTCTGATTCATTTAAATACCTATATTATGGGTCTACGCCCATTATAAATATTTTCACTCTTACAGTGCGGGGATCGACTTCAGTCGTCAGAATCTGACGTCTACAGACGTCCGATTCTGACGACTAAAGTCGATCCCCGCGCTGTAAGGGTTAATCCTTAATAACTCACCAGGGCTCTGATAATAACAGCTTTATCTGTGATCAGCTGGTTTAACCCTTTAACCGCCGGTGCCGTCCATATTTGTTTTTTACATTTTTTATTAGCACATTACATATCAGCTTATAAACCTGTTAAAGATTAAAAGTGAAATTATTCAGAGAGATTTGAAATTTGTTGACCTCCATTTTGTCAAATATGAATAATTTTCACTCACTAGAAGTTGTGGATCGCGTCAGCGAGACACAACTTCAAGTGAGTAAAAATTCCAATTGAAAAATTTGGCGGTTAAAGGGTTAACCCTTAAAACGCTGAAATATTTCTGTGTAAACCATGGAGAGCATTATTCATCTTTAAATCATCATGAATGTCTTCATTTGAACATGTTGAATAACCTTGTTAACGTCATGGTTATGGATATACGGATATTAAAAATATTTTGAGTCTTGCAGTGCGGGGACCGTCTTTAGAAGTCGGATCTGACGCCTACAGGCGTCAGATTCTGACGTACGTCTGCAATTAATTAGGTCGCCGCGCTGAACGTGCTCAAAGGGTTAGATACTACATTATTGTTCAACATGCTCAATGCGCATCATGCGCATCACACGACATTATCAGATTATGAAAACATGGTATTTAATGTCCTTTTAGCTCTTGGTACTGACCTGAACAACTAAACCTGTTTTAGTCATGTAATCATGGTGATAGTTCCAAGTATTGTTTTACTCTAGTTAGACCGAGCGGGGACTAACTAGAGTAAAACGATTATGGTGGTCGGCATAACGTTCACATAACGTTTATTAACTCTTTAAAACAGCGTATTATGTTTAAACCGCCATCTCACCGGCATACCACGTTGTCTCAACGTCGCATCAACGTCGATGCAACGTGATTTGTCCCATGAGCTGCGTTTCGTGACTATTATTAATTTATCACGCTTATAATAGAAATATAGGCTCAGGTTACCAGCTCGTGTCGAATTTTAAAAGTGCGCAGACGTTGTTGGGTCACGTACATCTTGTATAGTGTTTAACTGTGCAAATATCACATGATTTTAGTAGTTTGACACGCTAAGATAAATTTCAACTCATCAGGCTACGTACTGTCATCTTCGAGTCGACGCCAGACACGTCGGCGCAACGTTGGAGCAAAGTGTCGGGAGGGGTGGCTATTTCTAGAAACGCAATCCATTGATTAGCGTTTATTGTGGGCGACGCATAGTCACGAGTCTTGTTTCTTCGTGAATAAATATGTCAATGCGATCTTTCAGGTGTGAAAGGGTGGCTGAGCACGTGACAAACATCAATTTGTGCTTCCAGCGTTGTCTGACTGCTGGGCTAACATTTCACACGCTGGGCCAGCACTGATCGTCGTCTGGGCTGGGCTGGCAAACACCTTGAGACACATCTGACCATTTGTGATTGATTTTTCGGTTCTATCCAGTAAAACACGAGACGTTGATCCAATGTTGGTTTAATGCTAGCCCAGCGTCTTCGACGTCTGAGACGCTGGCCCAAGCGTTTTCGACGCTGGCCCAGCATTAAACCAACATGGAATCAAGGTGTCGTGCTGCTGGGTAATGACGGTGCTGACTCAGCCACACCCATGTGACAGGACTTTCTAATTATTGTTGTAACGTGTCGGCGATGACGTCGTCACGGCATTATGTGATGACGTCGTCACGGCATCACCACGCAGCCAGTGTCCTTTATTTCGAAACGAGACATGTATTTGTTGTTGCGTGGAAACTGTCTGCATAAAACCGATTGTGTTTGCCAGGCGCCAAATAGTAAGAGGATATTATAAAAAACGGCATTTGACTGGAATTTCATGGCTCGGCTAAAGACATAATAGCCGAGCACATAGCTGTATAACTCTCCACCCCTCGAAGATATTTATTTTACTATACATACACTGCAATCTGTTCAGGCCTACTACAGTGCTGCATCACAGGCGTAAAAAATGTTTATTTAAATATTTATTTTTTACAGGTCTGACAATTATCACAATGTAATCATTATGGTAGAGTACACTTTGCATGGAATCAAATATCTTGCACACGCCCAGAAAACACGAAATGTTGCCGATCTTAATTTAATGTTGGACCACTGTCTGTGACGCTGGCCCAACATCGGGTCATTGTTTCGAGTTTGTTGGCTAAAATATTTGCTGATATTCGGCGTATTGGTTGTGCAGGGTGCTACAAAGGTTAACAGCCTCCCTGCAAACTCCAGACATTGACCCAATGTTGCTTTAATGTTGGGCCGACGTCGAAGACGGCGGGCCAACATTAAAGCAACATTGGGTCAATGTCTCGGGTTCGCTGGGCATCTTGCTCACGTGATGGTGTCCTAATGGTAGGTCACCATCTACGACGATGTCCCAACGTTAATAGAACATTGGGCCAACGTACTGTGTTATTTGGTTAATAGGCTAACATGGCTAAAGAGTATATAATTATTTCGCAGTGGGTCTGCAACCACGCGATCAAAGTGTGTCTGTAATCACTGGTAATGCCCCAACAATATACAGATTAAATCTGATGAACGTTAATCTTTGTTGAGATTATAGTTACCATGGTTACCATGGTTGCAGGTGGGAGGTTGTTGCCAGACGACAGGGAGATGCAGATGTCATCTTCATCACGTTTATCATGTTTATCAATGGTTATTGATAACACGTCATGACGTCAGTTTACAATCACTGCCCGGTATTGCAATAAGCGTGATCGTAGGCCCCTATAGCTTTTCTCATGAAGTGTGTTTATCTTGATATATGTCTAGTTTGAATGGATTTCACCGAGAGACTGTCGCACCGTGAATCTGGACGAATGTTTCCTAATGATTATAGCATCGTATCTTACACTTGTTGGATCCTCAGATATAAGACACATTTGCTTAGGTCATCCTGATGTGGGTATTCGCACCAAGTCGCACTAACCAAGCTAACCAAACTTGCAAAACGCTCATTTATGTTCTTATTTCATTTCAAACCTTTTTTCGGAGCTGAAAACCTTCACAGCGCTGAGTTGGCATGACTGGGTATTTTCTTCTTGTGAGATTTTTATCATTTTTTCCTACAGCTCAGTAATCATGGTGATATCATTGTGTGTCCACTTTATCAAGTTTATGCGGGGACAGTGTATTTTTTCGGTGTTTAAAACGATCTCAATAGCGAAGGGCGCTAATGTGATAATTCTCAACACTAGGTCTTCTTGTAACTAAAGGGTATTAATCGTCACTTGCGAAGTGGCCATTGACACCTTTTAATTCCAAGGGGACGACCCGTCGAGTAAATTGGGGACATTGTCAGTTGAGTGAGTGTAATGTCAGGCTTTGCCATTTTGAATAGCCTGCTAAGTATAATGTCACTGGCAGCGAATAATCCGTCATTGTCACGAATGAATATAATCATAATATTAGTGTCCTAATTGAATAGTGACAGATCGCCGCCTGCGCGACTAAAAGGCCAATTGATGAAACAGAGGACACCACATTTTCAGCCCAACACGACCAATATTTTTGTGGAGTTGCATGTTAACCGCTGATTCATTAATCGTCGGGTACCGAGTGATATCCCAACACTAAAACAATGTTGTTTTAACGTTGGTCCAACGTCTTCAACGGTGGCTCAACATTAAAAACAACATTGTTTCAATGTATCGTGTTTGCTGGGAAAGGACTTCTTATATCTATAGAAAGTTCTTGGGTATACAGTTATACAAGGGAGGTATAATTTTAATTTTATTAAGGTAAGCGTTGGACGTTGACCTGATGTTGATGTAATGTTGGCCCAGCGTCGCAGACGCTGGTCCAACATTACATCAACATCGGATGAGCATCTGGTTTTCACATATTTCGAGTGGGCCATATGGAGGTCGTTTCTGGTATGATAAGGGTGGAACGTTTTGATAAGGAATCACACCGTGTCGATATAGCACAGTGAGTATTGTTTAGTACTTGGTGTTTTATTATCCTAATCGCTCTTGTCACTGTGTCAACTGGACTACTTACAATGTCATTGTAGCGTTACGCCGGCGGTCCACATAATGCAGTATGGAAAAACCCTCCACACCTTTTCTTGGAAATTTTACCAGAAGTTTTATTCGGAATTACTCTCAAAACATTTTTCTTCTGTAAGAACATGTTATTATTTCACCGTATACTGTGCTCTGATAACTTAACAAGCCTATTGTATATAATTATGCATAGCGGCATACCTCGTTATTAGTTTACTCGAGAACTATATATAAAGCTCTTATGTTTACTGAAGTATGCATGTATACATGTAAATGGTATGTGCAAAGTTTAATACAAAGATTCATGTGCTACTAAAATTTGTGGTCATAATAATTTGTGATGACATTATCAAATGAATCGGCAGTTATGGTTGTGGTCACAATGTTTTCGAGCTCTGTAGTCAGGTGCAGGTGCAGGTGATAATTACAATAAATATCTATCTAGATCTCAGGCCTTCAGATTTGAAAATCGGTGGCGAGTGAAAAAAAGCTCACCTAAAAGTGGTGAGGTGAGTGATCACTCACCACAATTAACCACAATGCCAAACGGGTTAATGAAATTTAAAAAAAGGATTTGAGGTTAAAAAAACTAACAACATCTGAGGCCAGAACATATCATTATGTGTGTTGCCCATTTGTTGTCATTTGTTGAAATTTATTTTATTTTTCATTTTATTTTGTCGAAGATTTATTTTATCATTTGAACATTCACTTCCACATACATGTCTTGCCTGTTAATATTGTACGTGTTGTAATGTATCGTAAAAATATTTATTACAATTGAATGACCCAATAAGATGCCAAAATACAACCTCCTATTTAAAGCTATTATTTTGACATACCGTATTTCATCAATTTAAAATATTAGCACAGTGCATAGTCTAGAACTTAGTAGATCTTAGCCTATTTAAGTACCGTAGCCTATAGGTATGACATTAATTCTAGTGTTGGTCGGCAATTAGACCAAGTCCCCTGGGGTTTGCTCACTGGAACTTACTGTCAAAGCAACATTCATACAAGCTGAGCTAAATCCCTGGTTATGCACATCCTGTCATTGGCACATGTAGGCCCTAATGCCCACTACACCTGCTAATATTGTGGTAACTACACCTGCCAATGACAGAATGGGTTATGGCCTGATACTCCAATTGGAGGGTGGTTGGCTTATAATTTCAAAGTCAAAATTTGTGCTGCAGAACGATAGAATCAAATAAACATGAGACTTTAACCCGGTGGTGGATTACTGTTGGCCCGCCGACCGCCGTTTGCGAATCTGGCCCAACATCAAATCTGCATGGGGCACCGTCAGCGCCTCGTGTTCTAAAAATAACCATTCACACACATGTAGCCTACACCACAAGCAGTCAGATGTAAACAATAGCACGTGCGCATGCGTGCAATGCACATCCGCCGCAGATGCGCATCAGTGTAATACTGGGACTTCCAAACAAACACAGGACAATCGAATGGCTGTTTGCGTCATTGACGCTTTTGCGTTGTTTTGCTATGACACAGACAATCGTCTATTAATAGGTCCCATTTTCATCCATCGTTGAATTTTTTTTCTTAAGGTAAAAAAAGTTGTTTGACTAAGTTGACACAAAAGTAGCAACAACGAAAACAGCCACTTGTATGGGCCTATAAAATGCATTGGGGAGGTTGGAGCGCCTGGTCAAGGCAGCCAGCTTCCAGGGCTAGCTATCCAGCTGACATTAAGTCGGATCGCTGGCGCTTGAAAAAGCTAAAGATAAATTATATATATTAAACATCGCCTATGCCGGGAGCAAAGCTATAAAATAAGTTTAGGTCACATAATTTTTGATAGGATCGGCGGAATTAAGCAATATTTTACTTCAGGAAATCAATAAAATAAGTTGAATTGCATATGTTTTGATAGGGTCGGTCAGAAATCGGAAACAAACAATATTTGTTGGGGCCTGACGACGTGACGTGCGCTGTATTTCACTCGCCTGACCTCACCTTTGCGTGAGTTATGGTGCGCGTGCGCGATCGCGCACGCTAAATCTGAAGGCCTGAGATCTGTCTGTCATCACACTACACTGACTAGCCGGTATGTCAGCATACTAGAGACATACTAGAGTCAAAAGCAGTGTAGACTTCATGGGGATATAATTTTAAGCAATTTTGTGACATTCTGTCATCGATTTGAAGCATTATATTAAAACAAGGACATGTTTAGTGCACATGGTCAACGCAATCGGCATCAATATAGTGGATACGTGCTTAAAGAGACTAGCCCAACACCTAGTTTTAGTCATGATTGAAAAAATCTGAACTTCTACAATAAAATATCACATTGAACGCCTGTTGAATGCATCTGACAAGGATTGAATTTGACTATTAACATGATTAACTAGGTGGTGGGCTAGTCACTTTATATATATATAATGAAGTATCTGTTACTTCACAAGTAAGCCTGCCTTTGGCTTAGCAGATCAGTGTAGGCCTATTCCATCTGGCTATATTACAAATGTATTACGTCAGTTATCAGGTTATCACAAATTTTATTAAAATAAGCATCTTCCGATAGATTATTGAAGTGCGCCCCATCTGTATTTTACAAAGGGATTTATTACCGTAAGCCAAGTGTGGCATCACCCCTAAAATATTAGCGCAAGCTGTTCCACAGTCTGCGACTCTGGCCCAGCATTAAAACAGCATTGTGTTAACAAATCGTGTGTGTATACTGTCTGGGGCGTCGGCACGCATACACAGACGATATATCTGCATTTAGGTAGAAAGCACAAGACGGTGATCCAATGCTGGTTTAATGCTGGGCCACCGTCTGCGACGCTGGCCCAACATTAAACCAGCATTGGATCATCGTCTCGTGTTTGCTGGGTAGGTAGGTCCACCTACTCAGAAAACCGTCCCAGCAGACACGGGACATTCACTCAATCCTGTTTCAATGTTGGCCCAGCGTCGAAGACATTAGAACGACATTGGGTGAATGCCTCTTGTCTGCTGGGGTTGCTTGCCTGAGATTCCACCAGCGCTTTATCCAGCTCAACTGGTCTCGCCGGCTATCTACCCACGCAGTCCGAAAAAAGTGGTCTGTTCATATACTGCAGCAGAGGAAGCGGGGGTGTTGCTGCGTCCGGGCGAATCTACAACCTGCCGGCACAGCACACCTTACACAAGACGTTATGGCCACGCTGGCTTAACCCTTTAACCGCCGGTGCCGCATATATTCGGGTTCTCATTTTTTATTAGCAAATTAAGTACCACATTTTGAAGATAAATTGTGACATCAATCTGCAAGATTTAAAAAAAGTTGACCTCCATTTTGTCAAATCTGAATAATTTTCACTCACTTGAAGTTGTGGATCGCGTCAGCGAGACACAACTTCAAGTGGGTGAAAATTCAAATTGAATAATTCGGCGGTTAAAGGGTTAACCAATAACGCTGCCCATCATCGCAGACAGTGGTCCAACGTGAAGCAAACATTATGTCATCGTCTCGTTTTGCTGGAAAAACAGAAGTCTGTGTCGGTAGATGCTGATCCAATGTTGATCCATCTTTGGACTGACATGTCCGCGAGACCTGGATCACCTGCCAGCGGCGTAGACATCGGACCAACTATGGGACAACATCATTTTATATGCTAGATATATTCAGTATCTGCTTATAGTTAGGGCTTACAGCTTGATTTGAATAGCTATATTATGGGTGTACGGCCATTTAAAATATTTTTACTCTTTCATTGCGGGGATCGCCTTTAGACGTCAAAATCTGACGTCTACGGACGTCGGATTCTGACGTCTAAAGTCGATACCCGCGCTGTAAGGGCTAAGTTAATACATGTATGTGCTACACGAATACCGTTAACTCACTCATTTCTGTTCGAGTGAAGAAAAGTAATCTAGAAAAATTCCTCAAAAGAAGATCTGCATATTTCTCAAGCTGGTCGTGTTCCCACATAAGTTGTTGGGCGGGGGCCCTGGGTAGTGGTTAGCACCGCTGCCTTTCACGCTAGAGTTCGGGGTTCGGTTCTCGGTATCGGCGATTTGAAAGAAACCAAATTTTTTTTTCCCCATCCAAGTGTTAAACTCAGTATTGTGGGGAGCCTCGGTGACCGGGAGGTAGCGTGCTCGGCCTCAGACTGCCAGGGCGCGAATTTCGCATCCTGTGTCTGGAGGACAGTGTCATCTCATTCATCTCACCATCCTCAGGATCGGAGGTTCTCCTGGCCCAGTTGAGCCTATATGTGCACAAAGGTGGCCTAAAGCCCGATTCATTTCATTTCCCACATAAGTTGTTAAATAAATGTTCATTTTGTGTTTCTAATTTTATCTCGAAACGGAAATTTGGAAATGCTGATGAATTGTTCGAGAATGACAAAACACGCGGTATTTTATTTGCCTCATTAGCAAAGTTATGGACTTCTTTCGTGTGTTAACCCTTATAGCGCTGAATTAAATGATTTAAATTTCACCCACTTGAAGTTGTGTCTCGCTACCGCGATCCACAACTTCAAGTGGCTGAAAATTACTCATATTTGTTTAATATTTTTATTTAATATAATTTGAGACCAATTTTTTGACAATCTTGATGTTTAAACACACATGTTATTTCCAATAACTGTGATTTGGTCGGCTGATAAAACAAAATAAAAACGTTTACAGTCGTTGTAAAGGTTGATTATTCTTCCTGAATGACGTATTCCAATTGGATGGCATCATGCACAAGTGGGCTAACCCACATTAAAAAAACAATGAAAATATATGTTTTTGATAGCAACAACTTGATCAATATACGAGTTTCACATTCAGGGTTAGACCATTTGGTCACTGATTTTGTTACCTTTTTGTGTTAATTTGTATTTATTCGTTTTATCCTGTACTTCATGTTGCAGCGCCATGTTGTCTCAAAATCGTCAAAATGTGGGTTAGACCACTTGTGCATGATGGCATCCAATTATAGATTCATTGGCGGCACCTGTATTTGCCTCATATGCATGTAGAGACTTTGATCAGCGACCACACGCTACGGGAACAGGGCTTCTCCAACATGTATAGCAGGATTTATATGTCATTAACATAATGTATTATTCATAACACGGGTATTAGAGTGGCACTGAGAATTACTCAAACGTTGACTCGACATACATTGTAAGTAAAAAGTACTTAATGGTTGTTTGCTGCATAGTAAAATAGAGAAGGGGTCCACCACCCAGGTTATGTATAGTTCTACACACATACCCGGCATTTATGTGCAAACCTAATGCCGTGCAAAGGCAAAAGGCAGTATCTGCTTACTCTACAAGTTTTTTTTTGCCTTTGCAGAGCTGCCCAGTTGACTGGTTATCATGGTTATCTTGGCGAATAACCTTCAAAAAAAATCGTTTTTAGAAAAAAACCTGAGCACATTTGTAGACGTTGACCGTATACGCTAACTTTAAATGTGTTGATCTATAATGTAGAACGGTTAGGTTGACGACAAATTTGAACAGGTGGAAGAAAAGGTTGCAGAAGGCCACAGTGTGGGCCACAAGACGTGGGATGGGAGGAGGGATTGGCCGTTGTTAGAAAATCGTTGTCCAACAGTGATAAATATAAAGTAAGGTAATGTCATGACAGTCAACCTTTCTATGACAATCTCTAATCATGCTGCAAAAATAATTAGCAGGGGGATCATGATAATGAAATGTTTTTACTGTTGTAAGATGTAGTTGTCCTACAATCGACCACATTTGGGTGATATAATCGTAGGTATAGGTAACTGGTTCCGAAGAGATATAAACATAAGCCAGCGACAAATGGAAACAACTTTGCAACTCATTCGCACATACACTAAAATTACAGGGCCCATGTAAAATGCAATATCTAGGTAAAGCGAGCTGCTTATCTTGTTTCCATCATCTGAAGGTAGATATGTGGTAATAAACATTGTAAATATATAGCAGAGGAAGACAGTATTATCCAATGTTATACAAGTTATACAAACATTCAATAATTAGAAAATACCTGAGCCCATTGCTTCGGTTTCCTGAATTGCAATGATATTACTTTAGATTGAATAACTGACATTATTATCATGATAATAGTTTGCTAGAGCGGTGGAGATGATTTCAACAGGTTCAACGTCATAAGGGGGAGATGACCAGTGATGACCAGCAGATGACCAGTGATGACCAGCAGATGACCAGTGATGACCAGCAGACGACCTTTGATCTTTGATCGCTCAACACCTGGTTAAATTTGTATTTTGTCCACATTGCAGATCGTATAGTTTCAATTGGTGGTCATCAAATAATTTTGAGACTATAATGACGTATCTAACGACCAATTTCACGGGACTAGAAAGATTTAGAATAGTAAAAACCATGGTAACAGTGTACTTCATCATGTTCATATAGAAATTATTGCGGACAGTCAACTCGACTATGATGCACGTCATACGATAACAGCATTTGTGGGCTTTTCCATGAAGTCGATACCACATGATACACTAAAGACAAGACGGTACAAAAAAAAGCAGCCTCCAACATGTCCAAGAACGATATTCGCGAAACGAAGCTCTATACTGGACCAGCGTCACCCCACGTTGATCCAGTATGGAGCTGGGATCTTGGTCTGGTCCGCTGCCGGGATCTCGGTCAACCGAAGACAAACAATCTGGGTGTTGCCCGACTCCCCAGAAGTGACAGAAGACACTTTTTGAATGTCAGGCCATCGCGTGGTCGACTCCGGCCCTGGGTTGGGCATATCTGGGTACAATGCCCACGGTTTGTTTGTCCATGACCGCGGCATCATCGGCCGGCACCAGGGCACAAAACATTTGTATAACATTTGTCCAATATTGGCCCAACGTCTTCGACGTTGGTCCAACATTGTACAAATGTTATACCAATGTTTTGTGTTTGCTGGGGACGTCGGCCATCGGGGTGTGCATGCAGCAACCACGCGGCCTCCTACTCCTGCCCTGCACAGACTACGTCACCACTAACTGGCATACCTCTAACCTTTGCCAGGAGTTTCTCTCCCTGTGTGCTAAGTGGCAGCAATCGGCCAACAAACTGCAGCCGTTTGAACAAGCGCTGCCGCCGCAGCCCTCGTGATGGCCCTACCAATTGATTAGCCAGGGACACGCCCTTTGTGTCAGCCTTTTTCTGGGCGACTTGGTCAACACCACACACGGCGCGGTCATCAGGCAAACTTCAGCGGCATTGTCATCATCCACCACTATCAACACCTGTTACTTTTCCAACCACTTTGTTCACCCTTAAAGTGCTGAATTTTTGTGTGTAAACCATGGAGACCAAAGGGTTTTTTCAATTTGAAATCATTATAAATGTCTTAGTTAGCTCTTTCCGATTTATTTGAATACCTATGTTGTGGGTTTACGGCCACTAGAAATATTTTCACTCTTACAGTGCGGGGATTGACTTTTGACGTCAGAATCTGACGTCTACAGACGTCAGATTCTGACGTCTAAAGTCGACCCCCGCACTGTAATATACACTATTTGTAATAGGCGTAGATCCATTACAAATGATTCAAATGAAGCAGAAACTACAGCTAACTAAGACATTTATGCTGGTTTCATATTGAAAAACCCTCTGGTCTCCATGGTTTATACAAACATATTTCAACGCTTTAAGGGTCACACTGACTGCAGGCAATAATCAGGATACTCGGCAGTGAACCATAATGATTTCATCTACGGCGGTCGTCCTTGGGGCTGAAGTGATGCAATTACCATGATAACTAACCCAGGTGGTGATTTAGGCTTATTGAGATTAATTCCATACGAATTTATATAAACAATCATCTTGATATCACCTTCCCAAGGTCGCGGTGCCTAATAACTAGTCGTGCTATATTTTACCATTGTATTGCATTTTGCAATCATCATCATGAGCATGAGGTTTTCCGTCAAGGGGAAGTAAATTAATCTAGAGATATTGAGAATTATGTCAGGTTTATGTCGGACCACCATCTAAGACGGCGGCCCAAGTTATAAATCCAACATATACTTAGCAACATAGAACATAATCCTGTTGCTTGGACAATATGACAGTGTAAGTAAACGTAGACATTAACCTGCAGCAAAACAGGTGAGCCAACAAGAGTGGGCGACCTTGAAATGATAAACGGTTGCTCCCATAATAGACAAGAGATGCAGGCTTAGCGCTGATAGAACATCTTTGAGGTGTCCACATCCCGAGCCCACAATGTTACAGGAACGTTCTACTTTAGGCGGCTGAACATATACTGGGTTCTTATTTATCATGTTTATATAACATTATCTATTGTGTTACTAATCATGCTAATGGCTGGCATAATCTGACAGCACGAATAATAGACGACCCCAGCAGACACAAGACATTGATTGACCCGATGTTGTATTGATGCTGGGCCAGCGTCGGTGACGGTGGGCCAACATCAATACAACATTGACTCAATGCGTTATGTCGGGTGGGACACTGCTATTATACTTTACATAATATGTCTTGGCGTTAAGTATCCGCGTAGTAACGCTCGCCGGCTGCTTGTACATGCTACACCTGTATACATGGTATCACAGTAAACACAAAACATTTGTATAACATTTGTACAATGTTGGACCAACGTCGAAGACGTTGGGCCGACATTGTACAAATGTTATACAAATGTTTGGTGTTCGCTGGTATACTGAGTACTGTTGAGGTGCATACTGAAATTAGGGCATTTTTGAGTTGATTGACAGGAGAGCGTTCTGTAACAGTTGTTGACTTGGAACAGAGAGATATGCCACAAACGAGAGACCTCGACCCGATGTTAGTTTAATGTCTTTGACGCCGGTCCAACATTATACCTACATCGGGCTAACTGCATGGGAAAAGAGAAAGAGAGAGAGAGCATAGGGCCCCTGGCGGGTGCGCCGTAACTCAATACACCAGTACCAGCTATTCTCGCCTCCTGCTTACGTCAAACTGGTGTCCCAAGTAATGCCAGTAACCATGGCGACCAGAAAATGACAAGTGCAGATGTAGACACCATTCACGGCTGATAAGTGTTATATGATTTGGAATCCCGTGTGATATTGAATGACTATAATTTGTAGACCCCACTTTAACCCTTACAACGCTGAAGCATTTGTGTATAAACCATGGAGACCAAAGGTTTTTTCCAATTTGAATCATAATAAATGTCTTAGTTAGCTATCTCTGCTTCATTTTAAAAATCTATGGTATGGGCCATTATAAATGTTTATTATTTCAATGGGGGGACTGTCTTAGATTCGACGTCCGGGGACGGTCCCTGTGCTGAAAGGGTTAATCCTTTAACCGCCAAATTATTCAATCTGAATTTTCACTCACTTAAAGTTGTGTCTCGCTAACGCGATCCACAACTTTAAGTGAGTGAAAATTATTCAGATTTGACAAAATGGAGGTTAACTGTTTTCAAATATTGCTAATGGATGTCACGTTTAATCTTTAACATGTTTAAAAGGTGGTACTTGATGTGTTAATAAAAAATGAAAACCCGAATATATGCGGCACCGGCGGTTAAAGGGTTAACATGCCAAGTGACTAGACCTGTGTATTATGCCAAGTGGCGGCAAACATTGTCTTCAAAGAGGGTAGATATTAAATATCCATCAGCATCACAAGATGGCGTCAATGATCTGGCAGATGACGATGACATACATGTAACACTGTGTAATGTTAGGCCAATGTCAGAATTCTTTGGTCCAGCATTATATCAATGTCTTGTTACCAAGTGAAGCTGTTGAGACAGGTAATGCGGACCTTCATCATGTTCATCGCTTCTATCATCATGATCATACCTAGACATATTCTATTAAAAACAAATCGATGAATATCACGGATATAGAACTCATTTCGCGGATATCTGGATATATATAACCCTTGCATCTCTCACTCAATACATTGTATGGCAGTCTCTTCATCATGTTCATAACCTCATCTCACTTTCACATTATTGCGTTACCTGGACTGTCGTTGTCAAGCTCGCTAAAATCATAGAATAGAATACTATTTTCAAATAAAAAGGTGGACGATTTAGAAATGCTGCTATTTGAGTTTCATATGCAAATCACAACCAACAATGATTATTTGCATGTGCATTGCTTTTTATCCATATTACTAGCCGGAGACCGCGTTGTCGCCGGTCAGACACGGCTAACCAGCTGCCTATTAAAAAAAACACTAGTATAGATGTTTGCCCGCCGGCATCGGACTGATTTAGTGATGTAATCAATTTGTGACGCTGAAAAAACGTCTGCGCGCCACTTCTAATCAGTTTTTAGGGCCACTTTAAAAAAGCATAGACAAAATTCGAGTCGAACATGTATAATAAGTAAAAACGGCCGCCATTTTGGTTTGAATTTATGTACTCTTTTACCAACACCAGCTCCCTGTCTGAAAATGCAGTGCCAGACAGGCATCCCGTTTAGTGCATTACCAGAACGGTATGATTGTGACCACCTCACTCGCCCGGGCATACGCATGATACGTGCGCGTATCATCTTCACCATTGAGGATGGCAGAATGTAATGACCTGGTTACCAGGTTACATATCATCAGATTATATAGATTATCTTACTTTCTTGAACAAAATCGATCGCAACCCACTGCACATGAACAGATAAATGAAACCAATGTGTTGCAACTCTGCTAACGCTAAATTCTTCTTGGATATCGTTTAGCATCGATAGCTTTGTATTAGTATGGTTGACTCTGAAGCTAAGGGTCCTTGATTCGACTCAAAATCCGGCTGATATTGTTTCTTAAGCACAAGGCACAAGCACTGCACACATACATCGCAAAAACACACATCAAGACATAGTAATTACTTAAAACACTGAATGGGAAATAAATAGAAAACGTTTAACACTGTTTTTACACTGACATCAATCGGTATGCGGCGGTAACAGATAGGATATAACGGGTGTAACCCTTACAGGCCTCACAATAGCCTACGACGCTGGCCCAATATCAAATCAACATTGGTTCAAGATCTCGTGTTTGCTGGGTAGTTGTCGAACGGATTTTATCGTTGCTGATATGTCAGTGTAATGTGAACAGAATCCTTGATAATGTTCTTGTGACGGCTTCAGTATGTACGTGATCGTAAGCAAAGCTACCTGTGACGAACTGTTAAAGTGATCATCTTTAAAAAACTGGTAAAATATATTTATAGACCCCCCCCCCCATTCGAAGGGTGAAGAACTTAAAAATGACTAATATAATTATCAAAGTTGATTAATATGTCAGCGGTTATTAAAACCTGACGTATCCCCATCTATACATGGAGTCTTTGCTGTCTTTTTTGAGCAACACTGTAAGCTTGGTCACAGAGAAGCTTTTCTGTAAAATAGACTGATTTGGAGTTTTTTGATAAAAGAATGTGACGTTTTAAGGGTGTTTCTGAGAGTGTTGTGAGAGAGACTGACATGCGAGGTTGGGTAGGCCTAATGGCAGGAGGTAAATAGAACAAAACTTGAGTTATCTCCACATTTCTCCACGTGTTTAATGCTGCACTGAACGCTCTATTAATTGCATTGGATGACTTAGAACTACTTATTCAACTATTGAACATGTTCAACTTGTGTCATATCCGTTTAACCAGGAACACGAGGTATTCTGAGCCTATATTGGTTTAATATTGGACCACAGTCTGCCACGTTGGTCCAGTAATAACCAGCAGAGCGTATTGTTTTTGCTGGTATGTTCATATATCAATGTGTAAGCAGGTTTTCTGTTTTTAAATAATAACTTCCCTTGCAAGTGCTATATTTGTAGCGGAACTGTATTACCATTATTACTGTGAAGCAGTCCCTTTTTTCTATTGACGCTGCTGTGTCATCATGGTCACTCTGTCATATCTGGTGCCTTAATATAATTTACCCGCGCTGACCTGCTGACATGCTAACGAGGGGAGAGACAGAACAAGAATCAACATGTGGAAAATAGGCTGCTGACCCAGATAGCCCGAGACCCGAAACAAACCAAATTACTCCCCAAGGTGGTACAGCTTACGTCATTGCAGGAGCCAGCAGAGAAAACAGCAGAATCAGTGCTAGCATCTTTACCACCGTGGTGGAAGGGGAATAATAATGCGTTATGCCGACGTTGTTCCAACATTGGCTCAGCGTTGTGTGCTGGATTAGTGTGAATCTCAGGTTGATCCTGTGTCGGCACTTGTAGACCATGGCTGCGGGGTTCTGGTGGGGTGTTCCCTCTACCATATAGTTGTTTGTACACGGTTAGTACGTGGCCTGCAGGTTTCTAAAGTCCCTGTTCTGAGATCCAGAACGCCCCCCCCCCCCTGCGTGCCCCGCCCCAGACGCTGAACCGATGGTGGCCCAGCATCGGTTCAGCGTGTCTTGTATTCCGGGCTAGCTCTGACGTCAGAGTGTTCAACGGGCACCATTCTCTCCCCACACGCCTCAGCTGGTGAGAGCAATCACAGGCGGACGAGTGAAGAAGCCAGCGCCTGCCAGACACACCCCGGCAGCATCCTGCTGGATCCATGACGCAAAACCGGGATCGGGCGCTGGTGGACGGCACTGCACGCGCACTCATTACAGCAACAGCACCAGCTGCTAATCAATGAAGTTTTGCGTCACCAGCATGTATAGTGGGGAGTCCAGCAAACGCGAGACGTCCAGCCAATGCTGGTTCAATGTCGGGCCGGCGTCTACGACTCCGGCTGTGATTGGACGTCTCGTGTTTGTTGAGTCCTGGCCAGCGGGAGTTCATCTGCACCCCCCGCACGTCCCCCGTCATGAGACAGCCGGACCCTGATTTGACGGGCATGGATGCCGGGCTCCCGGACAATCCCGGCTGGCCATGGTGTATTGACGGATCTTACTCTGCCAGTCCAGACCCCCCTCTCAGGCAAACAAACTCTAAACGCCTTCTTTCCATCCGTATCTATCGACATCGTGGTTCATATTATTTTTCTTATCTTGACCATAACCATAATCAATGATAATACACTGTGTCGCAGTTAAGAGGCCTGTAGGCGTAAATGTGTGACTTAGGTCTTCAAAATGCCAGTCTGATCTACAATGCTGTTTGGAGACCAAGCTAAATTCGCCCCAATATCCTACCTGAATACTTTGTACCACATAAAAATCATCACGGTTAATGTGAATCGTATTATATGATTATATTCCCCAACTTTTTAAATGTATGGAGTGTGTAGTGGTGAATATCTGAATATGGTAGGCCAACAGTAACTGTACTCTATATTGCTTTCTCCAAATTCGGGTTTCGTTTTTTGTCGCGATTTTATCACGAAATTTACTCACTCTTAGATAGAATAGCTAGGACTTATTATCATACTAACTTGGAAAAACGCATTGAAAAAAGTTTTGTTGATTGTCGGTGATTGCGTCGGAATTTGCAACTGTGCTAGAATATCGACCACTGATATATTCTCTGAAAAATAGTTGAACATAAATTGCACATGTGTAACGCACGTCTTTTCAGTGCTGGTCAGTGCCCTGAACGTTACCATGGTTACCTTCAAATTAACTGGTTCAACATAACTCTGGGAACATTTTGCCAACGCGCTGGGCCAAAGTGGAGCGGGAATTGTGTTGACGTCATGGCCTTGTGAAGTACGTTCCGCTAAATCTGAACTTTGTTCCACCATTGTGTCAATATTGGTCCAACTTAAGGAAAATTGGCCCAACATTGATCCCACTTTGGTTTAGGTCTAACCCACCAAACACCAATGCATTTTGATGATGGTCGAACGTCTGCGACACTGTACCAACATTATAGCAACATTGTGATATCTTGTGCTTTGAGTGAGAAGAGCCAGGCCTCCCAGCAAACACAATACATTGAAACGATGCTGGTTTAACGGTGGCCCATTGTCTGCGACGCTGGCCCAACATTAAACCATCATTGGTTCAATGTATTGTTTTTGCTTGGCTGTGACCTTGTCCATAATAACACACACTGACCACCATGGTCAAGCCGTGGTGTGTATAATTTCTGACGTCATACACAATGACGCACCTGTTCTGTGTACACACAGTACGCGCGGATCTAGTGATTATCTATTCTAGGCATGTCCACTGATCCCGATATGGATCTATTGACCTGATTAGGCCACACTCTATAGTCATGTACCATCATTTAATTAACACTTAATACGCTGAAATAATTTCATGTAAACCAGTTTTTTTTTCAATTTCAAAGCATTTTAAATGTCTTCTTTAGCTCTTTCTGCTTCATTTGAATACCTATATGTTATGGGTCTAAATTATACATAGTTGACTTTTTCAGTGCCGGGATCGTCAGATTCTGACGTCTGAAGTCGGTCCCCGCACTGGAAGGGTCAACGCGAAGAGTGATTTCTGAAGAGTGACCATGTAACCCTGATAATCCTGGTAATACATGTGATCGTCAAGGTTGTACATGAGGTGATATGACTAGGGCTATAACATGATACTAGTAATATCCAGACAATACATTTATGATTATCTTTGCTTTTTTCTCAAGCAACCGGGTCTGTCATGTCTGTAGTTTGTTTTGGTCGTTTCTATCTGACGTTTCAGAGCCGATTCTAAGTTTCCCTGTGATCATATT
Organism: Flabesymbios commensalis; assembly: GCA_964017125.1. Lineage (NCBI taxonomy): Eukaryota > Metazoa > Annelida > Polychaeta > Terebellida > Flabelligeridae > Flabesymbios > Flabesymbios commensalis. Next base: position 55,798,731 of record OZ024905.1, read on the forward strand.
AAACTGTTGTTTTTTCACATTGCAGGATCTCTGTTTATATGTTTATATGTGGGGCGTCTTTGCTTTCTTTATTCTCGGACTCATTAGAGTCGATTCTGTGTTTCCATCTTATAATTTGCTGTTGATTCCTGGCTTTTCCGACTCTCTTGGACTCGAATTTTTTTTTTTTTCGGACTGGTTTTCTCAAGTTGATGGCGTGTCGAGCTTTTTCTTTTTTTATTCAGATTGTTGGTTGTTGCTTTCTGCTCTCATGCTGGGCCCTCTCTTTCTCTGTTTTACTGTACCCTTGACTGTTGCTTTCTGGCTTAGCAGTATCCTCTGTTTTCCTCCGAATACGGGACGATGCCCTACTCTTATCTAATGACTTGAGGGTTCTTGGGATTCGAATCCAGTACCTCTGAGTTTCGCGCCACAACCGTTCCCTCTCCAGCTGTTGTTTTCAAGCTTCTCGGACTATTTGCTGTTACTTCTCCCTGGCTTTTAACCCTTTAACCGCCAAATTGTTCAATTCGAATTTTCACCCACTTGAAGTAATATCTTAATATCTGACGCGATTCACAACTTCAAGTGAGTGAAAATTATTTCGATTTGACAAAATGGAGGTGAACTCTTTTCAAATTTTGCTGGTTGATGTCACATTTCATCTTTAACATAATTTATTTAAAATGTGGTACTTAATGTGCTAATAAAAAATGAAACCCCGAATATATGCGACGCCGGCGGTTAAAGGGTTAAATCTTTCTTTACTTCTTACTTCTGGCTGTTACTATTCCGTGTGACAGGCTGTCTTCTGTTTTGTCAGGCTCTTGTTTGCTGCTCCGCTGCTGTCCCTGTTCTCTGCTGATGTTTCTGTCTGCCCTCCCTCGCTTTCTACTGGTGCTCAGCATCAGGTGATGTATGTGTCTACCACCCACGCAATCCTCCATCCATGCTAATACCCAAAAAAACACAAGACGTCAACTGTTGGGCCAGCGTCCTAGACGGAGAACCAATATCAAATCAACAACGGATCAATGTCTTATGTTTGCCGGTTACCACCAAGCCCCAGATTTAATAACAAATCTGATCCAACGGTGAGCCTCCATCTGGGATAATGGCCCGGCATTTCCGAATATCACATAGCAACCTTGTTTAATTATTGGGTCAACGTCTGTGACTGTATAGTCCAACACTGATCTTGTGTGCTAATTTGCGAATGTCATCCACCTTAGAAGTTCCACTGCTATAAATATCCTAAGCTCACACAACCATAGGTCTTCAGATATTTAAAGAAACACCTCCATTATCACCGTGGCCGGAATCTTTCCATTTACCCGACAAACACATTGGTTAAACATCAAAGCAATTTTAGGATAGCGAATCGTGTAGGCTGGGTAGCCATCCAGCCCTAAGTCACCAAGACGGATGATCATTGCCTCTGCTGTTGTGCGTTACATTGAATGCTACTCCTAATTACGTGGATACCACGTTTGTTGTACTGGTTTACCTTGTGTTGTCGGCAGAGTCAGGCACTGTGTGGGTGGGCCGTACACTTTGTCTGCTGAGAGGTGCACATCTCAAATAAACAATCCATTCTATGGTATTGGAGATCAAAGGGGTTTTTCAATTTGAAATTGTCATAATTGTCCTAGTTAGCATTTTCCGATTCATTTGAATACCTACATGTATGTTATGGGTATACTCCCATTAGAATTATTTTAATTCTTTCAGTGCGGGGATCGACTTAATACGTCAGAATTTGACGTCTACAGACGTCCGACTGTGACGTATATAGTCGGTCCCGGCGCTGGAAGGGTTGAAGTGTCAGCTAATCACGTTTTGCGCGCACAAAAAATGTTGTTCTAGACCATGATTTAGTGCTGAAAGTTTGAGAGAAATTAATCCTTTGTGAAACGTTGCTTGTTTGGCCTTACTCTTTAGATTTGATTTTATTCCTATCAAAAGGTTTTTTCTATGTGGGCGTGTCATAAATTTGTCCATTCAAATCCGGACAGAAGTATTGCACTGAAAACCGTAATTGCTCATGAATTGAACAATGATTTAATTCTGTTGAATGTTCCACAGTTGCACTGGCAGTGGATGAATGCAAGCCACTGAGAATGATGTACTGTCGTTTAATTTCTATGGTTGTTTCTAATAGCGGCAATTGAATAATTAATTCCGGTGAGCGGGAATAACGACATCGGTCATAAAAAATGACTTCTAAACCGCACTATAGCCCACTTAACCCTTACACCGCTGAAATATTTTTGTATAAACTATGGAGACGAAAGGGTTATTTTAAATTTGAAAACATCATAAATGTCTTACTTGGCTCTTTCCGTATCATTTGAATAATACCTATGTTACGAGTCCACGGCCGTTAGAAATATTGTAATTCTTTCAGTGAGGGGGCCGTCTTTATACGTCAGAATCTGACGTCTACTGACGTCAGATTCTGACGTATAAAGACGGTCCCCGCGTTGAACACATGTGTTAAATATGCGGCTGATAGTCAACCTTATGTAGGCGTGTTTAGAACTGAATGTCGTTAGTTCTAGGCGTTTTCAACTCTGGTAATATCACCCCTTTTTCATTTACCATGTTTACTGAGATGTTACATAAAATGTCTCCAAGGTGTGACAAGTACATCATCTGTGTAGCCTACATAGTGTAAAGATATCCAATGACGTTCTGATGTTGGGCCACCGTCTGCGAACATTATTTAACACCTGATTGGGTAAACACAGGGTCGATCTTTTTATACTTAGCAATCAAGGTATTGGGAGATGTGGTAACTTTGTACAATATTTTTGTTATGACAAATCAATCTGTAATGACTTTTATTTATGTCAATAAAATGTGGATCACATCATGTATACATGGATGTATAATTTTAATAAGAAATACATGTGTACATGTAGACTATCCGTCTCGCCGTGTAAAACGAATAACGCTAGCAAAATAAAATGCACATATATTATAATCATGATAATAGGGAAATAAAATGGATGCGCAAGACAATGTCATCGGAATGCCGTTAACATGTTTCTGTCAAACAAATATATGCAAACTCAAATATCGGAATATCGTTAACATGGTTAACATGTTTCCGACAAACAAATATAATATTATGTAGACTCAAATATCGCAACGTTATGCACTATACTCAGCTGTAACATGCACTGAAGAAGGCCAGCAACCGAAACGTTGGCGATGGAAAATAAACTTCAGTAGGGGCCTATAACTGTATAATGTATGTTGAAGTCCTAAAGTTTTTACTTTATAGATAGATATTTATTGACGACGGAAAGTCTGTGCAGACTTATTATATGCGTCATAACTATATCAAACAAACAGATGAGGACAAAAAAAGACAGAACAAAACAAAACAGATGTTAACTTTTCTAAAAGCACATGTATACATATTGGTATGTGATTGAAGTGAATTATCTATTTGACATCTCTTTATATAACATTGTAATTTTAAATGTGTAATCGTGGCTTTGGACATGTTTTTTTTCATAAGTTATTACATCTCAGACATCTCAGACATCTCAGACATTATCTCATTCACTATGGTTCAATGTACTAGACTGTTGTCAGTGAGATTATTTTTGAAGCAAGCACTGTCACGCACACATGCTCACATAAAAACACAACATCACGTGTCCAGTTAAAAGTATGGTTATGACGACTAATCAGAGTGAAAAGATCAAATACCTCCTGCATCCTCCGCTCTAATGATTTAAATGTACTATGTCAGATAACTCATTCTTCAAACTGTCCCCGTCCCATGGTAATACAGCAGAAATGTATTATTCATTTTTTCTTCAAATAAAACACAAGAATTTAACTAGAAAAAGAGTTTCCGAACTTTGAGGCCCAGCGATAGGCTGTATGCGTGCTATATGGACAAAAAATCGGCTTAATATTTTGTAAACATAACTGTATTGGTCATTAATGTCCAGCATATAATTAAGAAAAGAACCAAAGAGACAAGTTAAAATATATATTTTCAACGTTTATTCATTCCATCACCATCACTGGTGCTGGCCAACATTCATTCAATACTTGCCAGTGAATCGTGCTGCGCGTGTCTCTACGATACACATGATGTAGGCCTACCCACCCAATTCCGGTTTAATGTTGGGCCAGCGTCGCAGCCCGTTGCTCGTTCAATGCCGAGAAATTGTCTACGACGCTGGCCCAACACTACTCCAACACTGGATCTGCTGTACACTTAGCGGCAGCACCCCAGCAAACACGTACCATGCACCTAATGCTGTTTCAATGTTGGCCCAACATCTTCGACGCTGGCCCGACATTGAAACACCATTGGGTGATTGTCTCGTGTCTGCTTGGACTGCTATGCTGGTGACGCTTTTCTCCTCCTGTCGCCAGAAAAAGCCACTACCCAGATAACACATACATTGACCCAATGCTGATGTAATGCTGGGCCACCGTCTCAACATCATTCGAACCTTATCCCTTTGGGTCCTAAGCCCTTTTTTTTAGCTCTTTTTAACCAAGCAACCATTTCACCTAGCGACCTCAAACGTTATATTTGACATGTTCATAATGACTGCTCCTCAGAAATGTCAACCGTTTCCCACACACGGCACCCACCTCTCCGCAACTTAGGACACAAAGATTAGTGGAATAAACTTAGTAGGCTCCTGGCCTCCGGCCGGGCCTAAATAGAAAACTTAAAGCATCTTAGATATGTTAAATGTAACGTGAAATGAAAAGAAAATTTAGGAAAAGCTTTAGTGGTGTCGCCAACGCATGGCTCTGTAAAGAGTTGTAAGGTTCGAAGGGTTGAAACGATGCCATTGTCGTTATCACTTATAATATAGCATTCAAAGGCAGACAATTATAGAACAAAGAATAATTCTACTCTTGTCAATTATCAAGTATACCCGCATACCTTAGGTCATGATTATCTATAATTATACTAAGGTCGCTAACAACATACCTATTATTATGTGTTATCAATAATCGCTGAAAAAGTTATACAACTGAGTTCATTTTAACATAAATGTATGGCCATTCAAAATGCATGAATTACAGTCACACGGTAGTAGTAAAGACAGACAATTCGATTCGGTCAGTGTTCTCTTCCCTGGTTTATTAACAGTAATGTTGGTTTATTTTTTATCGATTAAATAACAGCATGCTAGTGTATTTCAATAATTATGATAACATGTTAAAATCACTAGCTGCTTTTGCATATATATATCTAAACCTAATGATGTTTTAAGACACTTCATGCTCTCTCCTTCAGATTGATTGTGTACAACTGTTACATGTGAATGTGATAACTCGTCAAGCGTAGGCCTCCATCACATTTTAAAAGGTTGGGATAACAATCACGCGTGGAATTTATTATGTGGGCAGAGCTGTTTTGAAAAGACATAAATGTGATTTAACCCTGTCGAGACTGGAGCTAGGCCTACCATTGTCATCTTCATCCACCACGAGCCGCGAATTGCTGTCGCAATTCTCGACTTGTAGTGGATGGCAATTGAAGTGGGTTAGTGTTTTACTTAAAACATTTCCGTGAAAATTTTCCTTCTAAAAATCCTAGGTGTCGGTAATGAAGTCATTCTTCAGAAATGCAAAATGCAGCTTCTGTGCATCGTAAGGGTTTAAAGGGTTAACCCTTTCAGGCCTGAATTTTCTATTGTCATCCTCATCCACTACAAGCCGCGAATTGCTTTCGCAATTCTCAACTTGTACTGGATGAAGATGATTTGAAGTGGGTGAATTTTTTTAAAAAATTGCCATGTATCGGTAAAAGAGTTTCATAGAAATTTTCCTTTTAAAACCGTCAGTCGTAGGCAAATTAAATCTGTTTTAGGGATGTAAAATGATGCTTTAATGCATCGTGAGGGCTTAAAGGGTTAAATGAGACATCCTCTTCTTTAGACAGCTTGTGACGTACCTGTAGTAGCAGTTATAGAAAAATAATTATGTTCATTTCTGGGAACCATCAAATATCACATGAAACTGAAAGGAATCGGATTCGATCTATTTATATATCATGTATATAGAGCGTACATGTATTTGCACATGTATCCACACCTCGCAAAGGTGATAATGGCATTACTAATGATCTGGATCTGGGATATGAATGCTGTTTCCGCCGCGGTGGGTGGGGTCTCAGTGTTATACTTGATCCAGGTGTGATGGCGCTCAGCATCATCCAGTCCAAACCGTGTACAGCATTGAACCTTTTAACCCCCGGTCCCGATTATATATCTTTTTTCTTTTTTTTTGGTAAGCACATTAAATACCAGCTTTTTAACAGCGATACAACATGACATCAACCAGAAATATTTCACAATTGTTGACCTCCATTTTGTCAAATCTAAATAATTTTCACTCACTTGAAGTTGTGGATCGCGTCAGAGAGACACAACTTCAAGTGGGTGATAATTTCAATTAAATAATTGGGCGGTTAAAAAGGGTGATAAGATGCATTATTACCCACTAACCAACGTTAAGCGCGTTCGTCCACCATCTTCATTTGTTTTGTCTATTCGTTTAGTTGACTCTTTCGCTGGTTCGTTTGTCTATTCATTAGATCAAGGAGGTTGAAAAGACAACCTCCTTGATTAGATCGTTTCCTCGTTGGGTCGTTTGTTCGCTCGTGTGGTTGTTCGCTTGTCTTTTCGTTCGCTCATTCGTTCGTTTGCTCGCTGATAGGCCTATATAAATATTATCGAAATGATTCTCCTTTATATCGTGCAATACAAGATGTCGTGCTCTGTCTTGAATGAAAATTCAGATGCCTTAGTTTTAATCCTATGATATTATTTATGTATATTACGATTAAGCATATCTGAGCATTCCCCGATAAGCTGCCAAATATGGTATATCGTATATCTTGATATTATTTATGTATATTACGATTAAGCATATCATGCGATTCTAGCTTGACTGAGCATTCCCCGATAAGCTGCCAAATATGGTATATCGTATATCTTGTCGGAATTGTATTTATCATCCGAGGTCAAATTGGTTCTCAGCTTTCTGTACAAGAGTCTCGTGACAACCGTCTGTTTTCATACAAACAATACCCTGTCAGCAAACTGTTGCCATGCATCTGAAGATTAGCCACTGATACTTCGTCACCAAAGTGACCACAATAATAGCCAGTGCTGCTCCATTGGCTTGTATCATAGCTGCACACTAAAAATAGAGGAATTACAACCCTTCACCACTTACTCTGTAACTCGGAGAGAACGCTCGGATTTTCTACATTTTAGTAACCCCATGTACAGGGGATGTAGGTAGTAACAATGTTTGTAGCATAGACACGGCTAACCCAGCCAACACAAACTAATTGCATAACATTTCTACAACGTTGGCCCAACGTCTTCGACGTTGGTCCAACATTGTACAAATGTCATACAAATGTTTTGTGTTTGCTGGGAAGTCCATCAAGCATATAGCCGTTTGCCCTGTGATATTCTAATGCTGGCTGAACTCCGTTGGATCACTGTCGCTTGTCAGCTGGAAAAAGGTCCACACAATGCATAATAATTATATCCACATATACAATAATTTAAACTGTTAAAGCCGCGAAACTGTTATTCCTAAATATTTGTTTTTATTTTATTATTTATACAGATTACTCCACCACAGGATTACTACTTGTTGGCGCCATAAAGCGATTGATATCAGCTCCACCTATATTCTCTATTGTTATTTAAATTCAGGGGTAGAATACCATACTATCATTTTATAGGTGCCATTCAACATGTTTAAAAAGATACATAAGTCATTACAAAATATAAAAAACAAACAGGAATGGGGTTTAATTAGCTTATTTTTCCTGTAACAAAATACAAGAGTATATAATTTACACAAACATATCTTTGCTTATACAAAATACAACAACATCTAAATTATAACAGATGGTTAGTAAGTCATATGCATGTACACATGTGTACATAAAGAACAGAATATGTTGTTTTTCTGTGACTTTCAACCTTTATTATTGCTAGTGGCTGTTGTTACTCGGAGAGGCTGTTTTCGTCTTTTTGTGTTGTTGATGGTGTCACACGTGGCAGACATCTCTCTGGAGATGGCTGAATGGAGAGTCCGCAGATTGAGGACGAGAGGGGGGGGGGGGGTCAGTCACAAGATGTGATGACGAGAGCGTTACGTCAGCAGGCTTGTGTGTATCTGTATAAGGCGGGTGTGACACGAGGCGAGGCCGTGCTGGAGTAGGGTGGGGGGGGGATGTAGCGTAGTGACGTCATCAGTATCGATCCCGATTCATGGGATCTAACCGGGTGTCTGGCTGGCTGGGAGGGGGGGGGGGGGCAGACTCAGGGATATACTGTATAGATTCGCAGATTCTCGGCATTCCTCCACCGCCACGTAACCGTGTACACGATATGATGATCCAATGTTGGCTTAATGTTGGGCCAGCGTCGTAGACGCCGGCCCAATATTAGGGCAACATTAGATCAACGTATCGTGTTCGCTGAGAGGAATCAGCTGCGCTGAAGGCGCGAGGCCGAGTGTACATTGAGACGAGATAACACGGCAGCCGAGTAAATACCAGGCCGACTTGTCCTCAGCTGTACATAGAATGGCCACGTTAACAGGACAGCACCGCGCCAGCATTGACCCAACATCACTGATATGTGTTCCGCTTTGAACCAATGATGGGCGAAAATACTTTATTGCAAACACACCTGTAAATATGATTGGTTGACATAGCACTACAGAAATAAGCAAACCGTTCATATAAACTATGCCAAGCCATTTTGTGACAATTAATTTACTTCTGAGATCAAAGTAACCTGGGTGTCGTCTGATATTGTAAGCGTTATTTGTTAAGCAATACGTTAAAGCATAATTTGCATCTACGTTGGAATATTGCGTTGAAGACGTGATTGTCACAAGCTATTACGGTTTAATACAGTCCTAGTACATGTAATAGGTCTAACATTCCCCATAACTACGTTCTTGAAACATACATGAAATCTTTAACAAGCTTATTTGTATTTTTTTAATTTGTTTATATATACTCGCAAAATCTGTATTAATGTGCTGGATCATGGAGGAACGCACTTTACCAAATCATGAGATCCTCTTATAAAACACGTTATTAAATCTATGATATGTTGTTGTTGTTTGTCTGAATCAGTGAGGCCGCTGACATGATCACGTGACATCAAGGTCGTCACTATCCAGCAAACACGAGGCATTGACACAATGTTGTGTTTATGTTGGACCGACGTCGAAGACGGCGGGCCAACATAAAACGACATTGGGTCAATGCCTCGTGTGAGCTGGGTAGTGACGTGAATCGGTGAGCAGTCAGTCCGCAGTGACTGTGTTGTTTGGCTGTCTGGATTATTAGAGGCAGAGATCCCGGCGGGTGCCGCCTAGAATCCGGGTTCTCGGCGCGCTGCCAGTCAATGGAGACCGACATGAATGAAGCCGCTCCCGTCTCACACACATTGAACGACTTTTGCGTAAACGCGCCTCGTCTGATTAATAATAAAGAGTGTCCCTGTCGTGAGTGAGTGAGTGAGTGAGTGAGTGAGTGAGTGAGTGAGTGAGTGAGTGAGTGAGTGAGTGAGTGAGTGAGTGAGTGAGTGAGTGAGTGAGTGAGTGAGTTAGTGAGTGAGTGAGTGAGTGAGTGAGTGAGTGAGTGAGTGAGTGAGTGAGTGAGTGAGTGAGTGAGTGAGTGAGTGAGTGAGTGAGTGAGTGAGTGAGTGAGTGAGTGAGTGAGTGAGTGAGTGATTTGACGGCTTTTGCGTAAACGCTACCTATCTTGTTAATAATAAAGTGTGTTTGAGTCGTTGATTGATTGATTGATTGATTGATTGATTGATTAATTGATTGATTGATTGATTGATTGATTGATTGATTGATTGATTGATTGATTGATTGATTGATTGATTGATTGATTGATTGATTGATTGATTGATTGATTGCACTGGTCATCAGACCACCAGTAGGCCTACTTTCTTGCGGAATGTGTGCAAATCCCATTTCTTAAACATGTTTAATGTACAGAAGAGTAGGATATTTTACAGCCTCAAGCTTCTATTTGTTGTATCTTTCCCCCAGAATTTAGTGATATTCTACCGCCACATCTCTCTTACCAGGCTGGTTATGATATATAGATACATGTAGATGTCTAAATCTGTAAATGGGCCTTAAGTCTATCGATGTGTGTGTTAATATGCACTTCATTACAGGTAGTTCTTCCCCCGGAAAGTCGATACCTGATGTAATGATCTACTTAATGCTGGGACAACAACTCCAACCTTGGCGGAACAATTAGCCAGCGTTGGGTCAGTGCCTGTCACACTGTTATGATCGTGACAGGAGAGATGAATCACATCTGATGACGTCATGAACCTGTCACTCTATTAATAAACCTGGATCCAAGAAAAAACAAGACGCTCACCAAATGTCGGATCAATGTCGGGACAGCGTCTCAGACGCTGGCCCGGCATTGACCCGAGGGTTTGGTGAGCGTCTGCCACATGTCAGCATGGCATATGACGCTGGCCCAGCATTGAGAGAGCGTGTGTTGTTCTCTGGGACTGACGTCATCGCTGGCCACACGGACGCCCGGGATATCCCCGCATCGCGTGTTTAGCCCCATATTTACGTCAGCCAGATTCTGCCTAATCTACTTGATCAGCACCCCGCGCCGCCATCACTGCCAAACTAAATGATCCCTTCTCACCCGCCAGTGTTACCATAAATAATATCTATCAAATGCAATGCTGGTTCAATGTGACCGACGATAGTCCAACCTTAAATCAACATAGGCTTACTATCTGCATGCGGGTTGCTTGAAGTCGTTAGCTATTCGTTAATTCAAAATTGTTCTGATTTTATTATAGAGACCACGCATACGGTACTTAATGATTTGGTGTGCTACGCTCGCATGAATATGTAAATATTAAGAAATGAATGTCAGTTTATCGAACCCAGCAAACACAAGACGTTGACGCAATGCTAGTTTTAATGTTGACCCTCCGTCTACGGCGCTGGGCCAACATTAGCACCACATGCATTGGACAATGGTTCAACGATTTGTGTTTGCTGGGGAGACACCAGGCTACCAATCTATGCTAATCTTACAACAGTACCCCCGTGATTAATATGTCAGATTAGAGACATAAATCAACACATACACACCTAGCGATAAGATATGTTTGTCTTCACCTGATATCGCACCATTTACAGAAACATTTGCCGGCACAGATTACTCCAGTTTTCTCTTTTTGACATAACGTGGGTCTGGTTCACGTTCACATGTTAACATTCACATCAAAGTGATTTGCTATGTTATGTCGAAGGCCTTTCGGTATTTGTGGTACTAAAAACTATTGGGCCGACAGGCGACCTCAGGAGTAGCCAGCCTTGCGGGGGAAGATGTCAAGTGGGTGACAGACACCTCATTAGTGTGCATGTGTGTACATGAAATTCCACTAAAAATATCAACGGGGTTGTCTTAGCACGAGTCACGAGATAACTGTAATTTGACTAAATAAACTTTGTGCTTTGATTTAACGTTACCATATTTCTTTTGTACGCACATGCTTATCATGTTTGGTAACTTTTAAGAGCGGAATTAATTAGCAATGTAGTGCAATGTAGTGCATTTTGAATAATCATTTACATGTTACTTGTATTTTTGATTGAAATTTTGGTGGATTTGTCATGAACCTATAGATTTATCGACCTTGATCAGGCGACCTACCCACCCATTTACCAACCAACCTACAAACCAACCAACCAACCAGCCAGCCAACCAATGTTGTATCTTGAAGTATTGAAGATCTCTTGGTGAGAAGTAGATTGGGGAAAGCCCCACTGGACAACACAACGGTTATCGGATCCGACTCAAGTCAGGATCTGACTACATTAGTAAATGCATTAGATGAGGTATAATTTATATAAATTAGTATGATTGTTTTCCTTTTTATAAATCAGGCTATACTTCTCCTCGGTCAGTGCACTAGGTTGGGAACATGGAAAGGCATGCCCTTGAAGGGGTGACGAAAGTCAGACCCTTTAGGTTATGATGAGAGTACGGTTGACAGGTTTATACCGGGTTATGGGGAACCAGATACTGGAACCCTTACCCGCCCCAAACCATGGACCCTAACTCTCACCCTGACCACAAAACCAACCAACCAACCAACCAACCAACCAACCAACCAACCAACCAACCAACCAACCAACCAACCAACCAACCAACCAACCAACCAACCAACCAACCAACCAACCAACCAATGATACTACTATTATGATGTGTCGATAATAATACTAACGATTAGTTTATTTTCTGTGTTCTAGATCACATTGCCCAGCACGGCTATATGCCTGAACCTGATGCCAGGAGGAAATTCTGGCAGATCATTGATGCCGTCCAGTATTGTCACGACCGCCATATTGTACATAGAGATCTGAAGGTAACTAACTACACATCTACACAAGATGATCGCACAGCAAACACAAAACATTGTATAACATCTATACAATGTTGAACCAACGTCAAAGACGTTGGATCGACGTTGTATAAATGTTATACAAATGTTTTGTGTTTACTGGGCAGAACGTATCATAAACAATTCTCTTTTTTCTACCATGTTCTTCAACAATACAATATATATTTTTTGCATAATATTAGTTCAGAGGTATTAGTTGGCCACAGAGGTTAACAGTGTATATCATATCGAGCGGGGCATGTTTTCACCTTTTTCGGCAAAAAAATGATCCTGAGCGCCACTTCACTAACCATCCTTTTGACGCTAGAGGACGCTAAGTCACCACTTACTCGGTTAAATCTTTGTCAACTTGAATATTTATAGGTGTTAAACAGTAGAGATATGTCAGGCCAATCCCTCCCAAAGGTCAATCACCAGGAGAAATGCGAAATTCCCCCAGCAGACACGAGATGTTGACCAAATCCTGTTTTAATTCTGGTCTACATTGGATCAACGTCTGATGTGTGCTGGGACGTGTCAACATCAGGTGTGCCATATACAGCCGGCCTCGATAAAAGCTTATGAGCAGCCTGGAATCGAGGTGTATCGAACGTGGCATTCCTGTGACAGATGTCACGGGGTGTTTCCGAGGAATGCGGTAATTCGCGTGTGTTGTCACAACATTTGCCGGGGTGGGGAGGTGGGTTGGGGGGGGGGGGAGCGACCTTGCAGACCCACTAGGATCAGTGACGTCTCTCTGTAGAGATGCTCCCCCGTGTTGGGATTCCTCTGTACAGAGCTTTGTTTATTCTGGATCCTGCCACCGACCATACCATGAGCAAACACGAGACTCTGAACCAATGCTGGGTTGACGTTGGCCCAGCGTCGTGGACGATGGGCCAACGTCAGCCCAGCATTGGTTCAGCGTCTCGTCGCTCAGTAGACGCGATTCGCCGGATGAAGGACGGGCCAACGTTTGCCGACGTTATCCCGCGGTTATATCGGCGTCTCGCGCTCTCTGCGCGGCCCGAATTCTGAAGCAGAATGACGTCATAGGAATCAGCTGGCAACCGAGCCGCTGTGCTGCCGTGCAGAGCCAAAATGCAGTATCTGCTCACTTTACAAGTGAGCAGATACTGCCTTTCGGTTTTGAAAAGCAACGTGGCTGTCTCAACACTTTAATCCTCACGGTAGCTTAGAACAAACCCCTTGGGTATGGCTATTTCTTCCGTAGATGAAGATTGCAGCAGATTCCAACCCGACAGTATTATTGTTCTATGCAGCTGGTTGATGGCTCAACATTGAGCCGAGGTTGTATCAATAACCTGCATGTAGGCCTATGTGATGTAGGCTACATGTAGGCCTAAGAACCTAATCTACATTTGTCATAGAATGTGAGGTATCATTTTCATAATATAGCCTCTGCAGTAGTGGTCATTTAGTCTAGATTTGATTCAAAATTATATTTATTTATCCATGGTCATGATGGATGTGCCGATAGAAATGGACCTAGTTAGGGACGATTATTTTTAGCGCCTGAACCGTCTTTATACGTCAGAATCTGACCCGCGCTGACATAAATAAAACTATATTTTTAATGTTTGTAAACCCATAACATATTTATTAAAATGAAACAGAAAGAGCTAACTAAGACGTTTATGATGATCGATAAAACCCTTTGATCTTCATGGTTTAACATATACAAAAATATTTCAGCGTTGTAAGTGTTAACCCTTTAACCGCCAAATTATTCAATCTGAATTTTCACTCACTTGAAGTTGTGTCTCGCTGACGCGATCCACAACTTCAAGTAAGTGAAAATTATTCAGATTTGACAAGAAGGAGGTCAGCTGTTTTCAAATCTTGCTGATTGATGTCACATTTTATCTTTACCATGTTGAAAAGGTGGTACTTAATGTGCTAATAAAAAATGAAAACTCGAAAATATTCGGCACCGGCGGTTAAAGGGTCAAGGACTGAGCGGAATGTCACATCGACCTCGCTAGGTCAATTAGTTTTGACGACGACCTAACTGACGTCAACGTAATTACACAAGTACAATCTGACAATAGGCCAGCGTGTTGTGCTTGAATAGGACTTATACACATGATCATGATGACGAGCCTTGATCTGCCAGCGTGTCCACGTGACGTCATCATAGTCACCCTATCGTGACGCTGTGGTTACATGCTTGGCCTACATAATGCTTATCACATTTATTCAGCACCACATTAACGCGGGGACCGTCTGCAGACGTCAGACTCTGACGTCTGAAGACGGTCCCCGCACTGAAAGAATGACAAAATATAAATTTATAATGGCCGTAGATCGATAACATAGGTATTTATATTAAAATGAAGGGGATAGAGCTAACATTTATGATGATTTCAAATGGAAAACACCCATTGGTCTCTACGGTTTATACAGAAACATTTCAGAGTCATGGTTATATCTTGTACATCATAATATACATGTCAAACGTGACACATATAGGTTGTTAACAATGATTAATAAGTCTTTATGCATTTGGTGTCGGTGTGAAGCTGTCTAAACAATAAACTGAAGGGTCTATACACACAACATCTGCGATGGCATCGTTAGTAAAGGCTGACGTACAGGGCCCGTATTCTCGTACAAGTTACGATATATCGTAGGCTTCTGATTGGTCGAGATGGCCATCTCGAGCAATCAGAAGCCTACGATATATCGTAACTTGTACGAGAATACGGGCCCTGGCTTCCCAACGAGGACAGGTATTCACCCAATATTGTTTTACTGCTGGGCTAGAGTCGCAGACGACGGCCTAACAGTAAATCAGGATTGGGCGATGTTTGTGTTTTCTGGGCTGTCAGCTTGCCACAATCTAGATGCCTGCATAGGAGAAGTACCATGAGTACGCTGGATCGCAGTCAAATTTAACTTGGTGGTTATCTAGGTATTTCCGATCATCTGATTAAATTTGTGGAAGAATTAATTAAAAACAAGATGGTTGACGAGCGACATCTTGACGAAATTGTCGCCCGAAAAGCTTGTGGGGTGATATCTAATCAACCATTGGCTGGATGGCAAATTTGATGTGAGGGTTCTCCAGGTATTTGTAATAACTTTTGAGAAGAATCCTTGAAAAACAAGATGGCTGACGGAGGATATCTTGCAAATTTTGCCGACCAAAAAGCGGCGCGATATCATATGAATCGTTGGTTGGATCGCATTCAAATTTGAAGCTGTGGTTCTCTAGATATTTCTGATCGTCTGACTTAGTGTAAATAATTCCGCCCAGAAAGGTTCTGGGGGCTGCCGCAATATCTATTATGAAACTTTGGTTGCATCGCATTCAAATTTGACATAGTGGTTCTCTAGGCATTTCTAGGCATTTCTGGTGATCTGACCAACTTTTCTGATAAAATCATTAAAAACAAGATAGTTGACGGAGGACATATTGAAAAAGTTAGCATTGTGTGTGGGGTATTGTTTTTTATTTAGATTATTGTATTGTAGTAGTCTCTCCAAGTTTTAATAATTTATTTTAGCGGGAGTGGTGAAAGTTTTTGTTGAACTGACCTGGAAATATCTGTCGACATGGTCGAGAACAATCACAAATTGTTTTCAAGGTTATCGTCTAACTTCGTCTGAACATAATTTTACATTTACAAACAGTGACAATACGTCCCTTTTAAAAAAAAGTCGTATCTGCAACTTTACAAACCGTGACAATACGTCAAGTTGATCAGTTGATGAACGGCAAAGCGGGGATTTACCGCTGTCAGTCGTTTGTCCTCAAATTTACCCTTACAACGCTGAAATATTTATCTATAAGCCATGACATCTACAAACCGTGACAATACGTCCCTTTAAAACAAAAAGTCGTATCTGCAACTTTACAAAGTGTCAGATACCTGGATACCACCCTTCATGTCAAGTTGATGAACGGCAAAGCGGGAATTTACCGCCGTCAGTCGTCTGTCCTCACATTTACCCTTACAATTTACCCTTACATTTCAATACCTATGTTATGGCTACACAGCCATTATAAATATTTTGCTCTTTCAGTGCGGTGCGATCTTTAAACGTCAGAATCGGACGTTATGTTCTTTAGACGTCATAATCTGAAGTGTATACGTCAGATTATGTCGTCTAACATGTCTAAAGACCGTCCCTGCACTGAATGGGTTAATCTGGTCCACCTAACCAGGAAGCGTGATGATATGTTTGTGAATGCCGGATATAGATCCAGAATCGGTATACATGTATCTTCCATGTATTTCTGATGGTACGTTATATCACACTATAAATAATGGCATCATTCAATAATATATGCCACATTATCATGATTATCACATTTTGTGTGGCCAATAACAAACATGTAAAAACGGCAGTGCTAATTTCTCACGGAAATTAACCACTTGAGAATAATAAATTATTAGTTCCTTGTTTGGTCTACATTATGATGATGTATTTTAGATAGACTTAGTGATATTGTATTTATTTCATTCTGTCATCAGAAAAAAAATATTATATAAACATGATCACTTTTTGTGTGGCCAGTAATCATGGTAATTAGGATGCAAAAAATAGATCGTTCAACAACACTGATTTTTCACGGAAATTGGCCACTTATGCCTTGTTTGGCCTACATTAATTGTAGATGCAAGATGAATTGTAGACATAATCATGATAATAGACTTGTATTCACTTGTATTTATTTAATTCTAGGAAACAGCGATACGGGTGGTACAATGAAATAATGTTTAGTCCTTCATCTGTTTATGTAGATGATGATATAACAGTATGTAAATGAATGAATAAAATGCACAGTCAGTCTAAACCTTACATCGCTAAGCAAGACTAGAGTCGTTTTTGTCGGTTTTGTCACCGTTTAGTCGCAGTCGATGGGAGCATAATATTATGTGTAAACACCAAGATTTGCAAATGTTTGGTCTCAAGTTAAACAAATATGAGTAATTTTCACCCACTTGAAGTTGTGGGTCGCTGTAGCGACCCACAACTTCAAATGGGTGAAAATTTATTTCGTCTAACGTAGCGCTTTTAGGGTTAATAGGGCAGCTATTTATGTGATAGGTGGTAGACATGGAGCATGTCTTGTATCGCAGAATAAGTGAGAGCTCCTGAGGTTTTTTTGTTGGCTCTGGCATTATCAGACAGTCGACTATATCTAGGGAAGCGGCAGTCTCCTCATGACTCATACCATACCAGTAGTCTAGTACACGCCGGGCATTGGTCCAGTGGTGGGCCAACGTCTTCCTATCGTGTCATGTGTGATAAAATGTCACGTAACACTCGCTTCATGACGTACATTATTATTATTATTAGCTTGTTTTGTTTAGTTATAACAGAAAGTATCGAGTAAACATGGTAAGGTTATAAAATCCATAGATTGAGTGACTAAACCTTTCCCCAGCATCTGGATGCACTAAATGTAGATATTTCAAGATGACGATGTGATGTGATATAAATTTCGGTTATATAATTACGAGATTTTTATCATTTTAGAAAATCACAAGCAGGTTACGTACTGCGGGGGTGAAGACAGGCTAACACTAAGACACATAGATAAGTTTGATTTTAGTGGGCAGTATTTAAAATTTTGGCCACAATATTTCCATCCCGTCAATGTGCCATGGATATGCATTTGTACATTGTATTACACCCACAAGTTCTGTTATGTGTTATCTTGTGAGACGCCTTATCATTATTTCTGTTTCTCTGTTGCAGGCTGAAAATTTACTCTTGGATTCCAACATGAATATAAAAATTGCAGGTAGTTATTCTTATATATTATTAATTAGTATCAGTATTCCATACATATACAACAAAGCGGGTCTTGACGACTTTAACTTGATTAACCCTTAGAGCACTGACAGATTTAATTTAAATTTTCAGTCACTTGAAGTCATGTCTCGCTAGCGCGATCCACAACTTCAAGTGACTGAAAATTTGTGTTATTTGTGATATTTAAGTCCCAACATATATCAGTGTTTCAAGATTAAAAACATATTTTACTTTAAACAACTGGTTATACACGTAGCAATAAAAAGACAGAATGTCTACTGTGGTCGACATCAGTGTTCTAAGGGTTAATATTCATTTGTAAGGTTATATGTTTGTTGTCTGAAACTCCTGGCAATGACAGATTCTTAACTTGAATCTCATATAAAAATTACCATACATTGATGATTTATTACAATCAGTCTGTGGATGGAGTCTATACCGCTACCCACCACTTCAAGTGGATGAAAATTACTTAAATTTGTAGACTTGGAATCAAAACATATATTATCATTAATGTCAATCTAGCAAATTTAATGCTCATTCCTACTTCCAATTTTCTTCCATTAACCCTTTAACCGCCGGTGCCGCATATATTCGGATTTTTATTTTTTATTAACACATTAAGTACCACATTTTTACCACATGTTAAAGACAAAATGTGACATCAATTAGCAAGATTTGAAAAGAGTTCACCTCCATTCTGTCAAATCTGAATAATTTTCACTCATTAGAAGTTGTGGATCGCGTCAGCGAGACACTACTTCAAGTGGATGAAAATTCAAATTGAATAACTTGGCGGTTAAAGGGACAAAACAAAGGCTACAAAATCACCCTTACAACGATTAAATACGCTTATCATTGTATATACACAAAGCGACAAAAGTTCAAATCATCATAAATGTCTTAGTTAGTCTTTTCCTTTTCACTTGAATCCGTATCTTATGGGTCTACGACCATTAGAAAACAATACTCTTTCGGTGCTGGGATCGACTTTTGACGTCAGTATCTGACGTCTAAAGCAAAGTTGGCCACCGCACTCAAAGGGTTAAGATAACTACAGTATTGATGGTAAAGATACCGCTATGTATTATTTTGTTTAGAAAGTTGCAATAGAAATTAAAATTGAATGTAAACATAGTAAAATCGGAACTACTTGCTAATTGGAAATATGTTTGTGCGTATAAATTATGTGCGCCAGTAGATGTTAAAGGGTAAAGTTTGCATGTCACAAAATGATGTAATTCAGACGACTTGATCGGTAACCATGGTCCCATGATATAATGTACTTATAATACCGGGCCTGCTAAGTTAGGGATTCATTCTACTGCGTGGATTTTAAGAGAAGTTTTGTTTTCAGATTTTGGTTTTGGGAATTATTTTACACCTGGAGAGGAACTGTCTACGTGGTGTGGATCTCCACCCTATGCCGCACCAGAAGTGTTTGAGGGCAAGAAGTATCACGGGCCGCAAATCGATATCTGGGTACGTCATCCAGATGTTGGGAACAATTGAAGCATTTATGATTTAAGGCACAACTTGACAATGTGAAAATACTATTACAATTTGTATTTTCCATTTCTAAATTTATGTTCGAACAGTTTTAATACTATGGAACTTCAAAATCACATTAAAACATAAGAAATTTAAGGTATGATGACTGTGTAGGCCGTCTTGAATGATTCAGACACTGCATGCACTTTATAGAAATATTTATCATGTTTATGTAATTTAGAGGTGTGGAAAATAATAATATTCATAATACTAGTATTATATTTCTATGCCCAACGTCTTTGACGTTGGTCCAACATTGTATAAATGTTATACAAATGTTTTGTGTTTGCTGAGTGGGTGAGTCAGAAAGTACTACATTAGCAAAAATACATAATAATAATACACATCAAATGTGAAACCACTCACTGAAATTACAATGCATCATGACCTTTATGTATTAAGTATGATTTAGTAGGCCTACATCCCGATAGCAAACAGGATACCAGTATTTACTCTTTAACAACGGACACAAAACTATTGTGTAGTTCATGTATATGCCTAGATATTTGATATTCAACACATGCGATCATAGTGTGTGGCTAAGGCGTGTTTAACAGATAATTTCTTCCGCATCCCGGCAAAGGGTCAATTCTCTTCGATGTTTAATTATTCTAGGATATATTTTCATTGGGGACTAGCAACGTGTCTATCCAGCGGCGTGCAGCGATAAACACGGTAATTAGCACAAGGGTCTCGTGTACACTAATGGACACTGATGCGGGTGCCTGATATCCATATTCCGACTGTTAAAGTGATATGCAAAAGTATGTGTTTGATCATGCAGATTGTGCGGTATTTTATTTCACTTAACACTATAACAGTAAGTTTAAATGCAACTTTATCTGAGTGAAGCCACCAAGTCCGCTGAATATTATAGTTAAGAACGTGATGGTTTATTTTCACATTTAATAGTGTGTGGTGTGAAAATTACTCATATTTGTAAAACTTTATGTTTGAATAATCACTTTATTCTTTGCTTTGATCGGCTAATAAAACGGATTAGAACTAATAAAGTCCTATACTAGTCCGATGAAAGTGTTAAGGAGCAGTCCACTGTGTACGAACAGCGGGACACATATGTACCCAGAAAGCACCACGCTGATTACAGAGATAGAGGAAACTGTGGTACCACTAAGACCAGAAACGTACATCGAGTGGTCTATAGCTTTAATGAAATTGGGAAAGCACCTAGCTCGGGACGTATCTGCTGGGGAAATGACCCACAGACACAATACGTTTTATCAACGTTGGTTTAACGTTGGTCCACCGTCTACGACGCTGGACCAATGTGAAACCAACGTTGATGCAGCATCTTGTGTCTGCTGGGGGGTGGGTGAGCTGTTGGCTCAGGCGTCAGGTGGTTGGTTGTCCACCCACACAGCCTTACTGGACGACCCGACCTTTAACGGCGAGCCCGTTTTCTCGACGTGATGAAAACATGGCGGGGATAGGCAAGTGTAATAACCCACCCACGCCGAGAAAACTAATGATAAACTACAACTGTGCGGGCGAGCCATGTCTCTCATCCACAGCCACACATCCTGTTTATTCACTAAAAATACTTCTAATTTCATCATTCGTATTTTTGCAGACACATTTTCTCCATTTGGATCTAGGCTACGTTTTATGTGTGTCATGAAATAGGAGATTTTCATCTCGATACAAGTCGTTTCCGTGATCTACATGTATGATCTTATGTAGATTGAGGCCCACACTAATTATCATTTAGCAACGTGTCCTGCTAAACTCCCTTTCTTGAAATGTTTGAGAAAAATATTCAATTGATTTAAATGTTTAAATCATCATAGGAACATGCATTTAAAACACGATTTACTGACACTAGGTACCAAGTCAAAAAACAATTGCTGCATTCACCATTAGATAATCAAATAGACTTGAAATTAGTTATGAATGATTTTTTTAATGGATGTAAGCCTGCATTTACCGTTTCATCCACTACAAGCCGCGAATTGCTGTCGCAATTTTCGCCTTGAAGTGGATTTAAAAAACAATCCAATGAAAATTGTCGTTCTAAAACCACTAGGCCTCAGAAAATTAAGTCATTTTCTAGAGATGCAAAATGATGCTTTAAAGCATCGTTAGTGTTTAAAGGGTTTTAAGGGTTTTCTGGCTTTATACACTAATACCAGAAATAGATAAGAGAGCCTCTCTTATCTATTTCTGATAAATGTAATGTTCTGGGTTTTGAATGTAAATGTGCAGTAATCAAATGAAATGTTTCTGAGTTTGAATATGCGATTGATTCCGAGTCTGATATCTAAATATTTATTCAAACCCATTGTATTTTCTTTCATATCAAACTGGAAATTGCAACAACAATTTCAGGTTCCGAAGAAAGAGAAAATTCCAGAGTTAAAATGGACTATTTCTGTGTGTTTATGTATAATCTGTGTGTGTTTATTTTCACAGAGTCTTGGTGTGGTGTTATATGTGCTGGTCTGTGGGGCATTGCCGTTTGACGGCCATAATCTGCAAACCCTGAGAGACCGTGTCCTCTCCGGCAGATTCCGTATTCCATTCTTCATGTCAACAGGTGAGCTGTGCCTCATACACTTAGACCTTAAAGCGCTCAAATATTTGTATATAAACCATCGGTTGGAGACCAAAGGGCTTTTTTCAATTTGAAATCACCAGTAACGTCTTAGTTGGCTCTTTCCGCTTCAGTTGAATACCTATGTTGTGGATCTGCGGCCGTTAGAAACATTTTTATTCGTTAACTCTAGTTTCTTGTCAGAAAATAGCGTAAGTCATATCTATTAACCCTTGTCCTGCTGAATTGTTTCAATTGTATTTTTCGTCATTTGAAGCTGGAATTGCTAACGCAATTGCTCGAAATTGCTCGAAAATATACATCTTCTAAATAGAGTTATTTTACTAACTAAACATCTACCACAAACTATATTGTTCATTTCAGTCACATATCATTTGGCTTAAAATATGCTTAAAACCGTATATATCCGGGTCTAGCAGGATAAGGGTTAATACGTATTGGTGTATACGTAATAACTTTACTAATAACTCTTGAGCTATTTTATTCTTGTTGTTTAGTATCCCCGAAACTATGGGGGTGCTTGCAGTGTTTAGCATTTTTTCGTCTTCGCCACTTTTGCGGGCGTATCAGTAATTTAGCTCTCACTGAAATGTTAACTGATAGAGATGGCCTCCAAAAATACGTGTGGGCGCGATATCTTATGAATTGCTATAAAGCTTTTGTAAAGTATCCATTAAAGATAAGATGCATGACGGAGGTCATCTTGAAATAATTGATATGGTGAGGGTTATTTTTTTTAATTAGATGTTTTTAATTGTAGCCCAGTAAGCACAAAAGATCTCTGTAAAATTTATACAAAATCGGCCCAATGCTTCGACGGTGTTCCAACTCTGTATAAAACTTATCGAAATGTTTTGTATTTACTGGGAGCAGTCTATTGTATAATTTTTCAAGTGTGGGAGGTGAATGTTTGGATGAACTGACCTGGAAAAAATGGTCAACGGGGAAGCTGTTGTTTTCGTTCAATCAAGTTTTAACTCTCCAAGTGGCGTCATTGACACCTGTTGTTACTGACCTGAATAGCTCGCCGATTGTCAGTTGTTTCTGTTGACCTACATGGGAGAAGCCATAGCTGGACATGTCTTCACCGCAGGAGGACTGTTGTGTAATCTAGCCAAATGAATAAGAAGCCACAGATGCACGTCGAGGGCCTGGATATGGCCAGCTCATTGTAGTCATATTGTCAGCACAGCCAAAGATCAATGTTTGGCCAACGTCCTAGATAATGGCCCAATGCCTTGTAGTGTAGGCTTCGTAGTTTCTGGACCAGCCATCGCCTACATAATGTAGATGCCCTGCAAACACGGAGCATTCACCCGATGCTGTTTCAATGTTGGGCCAGCGTCGAAGACGGTGGGCCAACATTGAAACAGCATCGGGTGAATGGCCTCGTGTTTGCTGGGTGTCTTTCTCCAAGTAGCTTAGACCAAGCAGGCCACTAGCTACTAGGCAGGTCATTTTTTTTCTCCAACAGTATGCTTTTAACAAGTCTAAGACTTTGTACAATCGGGATAAGCTGGACTTTGGTTTGAAAATTTTAACTTTTGCTAAGTAGGCCTATCCTTGATTATTATAAGATTTGAAAAGCATGGTTGTTTTTTTATATAACTTGAATGGTCAAAATCTCATTTTTGTCATTCTCAGGTATTCATGGTATTGTATTGTCATATGGGAGAATTGCCGGGATTGGACCACACAACAATACGTGGATGTGCAGCTCATCAGAAAAAAAATATTTATGGATGAAGTTTCTTTAACCAAAAATTATTTTTGGAAGAAGTTTCTTTAACCTTTACAACATCTGAAATATTTTTGTATAAACCATGGAGACCAAAGGGTTTTTCCAATTTGAAATCAGTATAAATATCTTGGCCAGCTCTTTCCGTTTCATTTATATACCTATGTTATGGGTCTATGGCCATTATATTTTGGTAATTCTTTCAGTGCTGGGACTGAATTTAGACGTCAGATTCTGACGTCTAGAAAATCTGACGTCTTAAGTCGGTCGCCGCGCTGAAAGGGCTGATACCATTAAGGTATAGTCATTGAGTCAACTTATGTTTCGGCACGTTTATTATCCTGGGGAAAAGGACCCAACCAGCACTAGATGTAATTTATTTTTTAGTTCAATGCTGCGCCACCGTTTGCGAGGCTGACC
Source organism: Flabesymbios commensalis (assembly GCA_964017125.1). Classification (NCBI taxonomy): domain Eukaryota; kingdom Metazoa; phylum Annelida; class Polychaeta; order Terebellida; family Flabelligeridae; genus Flabesymbios; species Flabesymbios commensalis. The sequence goes on from OZ024905.1 coordinate 55,823,263, forward strand.
CAACATTAAGCCAACATCGATTTAATGTCTAGTATTTGCTGTGTACTGGCATAAGTTGCACTTCGTGGCCTTGTCCCAGTTTTCACCTTCTTGTCAAATAAAAGTAAATTGATCTTGCATACAAGATTCTGTTCACTTAACTCGCCAGTCAGACACACCAATGTCAGGGACGCACCATTAGATATCGGGGAGGGGGGGGTAGAGTTTTTGATGGTTGTTTCAAGGAAAATAATATCTGATTCTATTTTCTTTGCTTGTTTTTACCTAGAAGACAATAATTTTCTTTGGCAGTGAACGGTCGACAAACATTTTTTAATGTTTCGTTAAAGAACAGAAATATCAGATTTTGTCGTATTCTTCTTAACTGTGTACGTTCTCATTTCCTGGTTTGTGCTGGTCAACATAATTTTTCATCAATTATGTCAACAACTTTTTTTCTGCCCACATTTTCAACCTTTTTTTTCTGTTTTATGTGGAGACAAACTTATTTTGTGATTTGTTTTAGCCCCCTCCCCCCAGATATCTAATGGTGCGTCCCTTAGTCATGATTAAGCTCAGGTTTATCAATTACCATTGTCATATTACACGACAGGGAACCATCGCCGTGTAATTTTCCTTACAGATTAGGTATATATACATGAGCCTCAGGCTACTCGACTAGTCTAAGGTGACTGGTAAACCAGAGATGTTCATCCGATATTAGGTCAATGGTGGGCCAACGTCTTAGATGCAGGTCAGACATTGATAACCTATAATGGAACCTTAGACTCGGTGCTTGCGGGACTTATGGAGTCGGGTTAATAAAGGTCAGAATGTTGATATGACTGCTATTGGAAAGCGGAAAATATAGAGCAATAACTGGAATTAGGTTAACCTTTTCAGTACGGAGATTGACTTTAGACGTCAGAATCTATAGATGTCAGATTCTGACGTCTAAAGACGATCCCCGCACTGAGAGAGTAAAATATTTATGATGGTCGCTGACCCATAACATAGTTATTTAAATGAATCGGAAAGAGCTAACTGAGACATTTATAATGATTTCAAATTAAAAAAATCCTTGGTCTCTTGGTTTATATAAAAATATTTCAGTGGTTTAAGGGCTAATCTACATTATCAAGTAGATTGACCGCACTATGATGTTCCAATAAACACCAGGCGTTCATCCCACGTTGGTTCAAAGTTGGACCAAAATCTACGAGGTCGTATGAAGCTGAGGGACTGTGGAGAACAATGTAGATTTAAAAACCTGTTAAATATTTATCCAAATGTTTTTTAACACTATTTAATCGATTTTATCTCTGATTTTTCACCAACGAGTAATAATAGGCGATGATGATGGCATGTGATGTGATGTGCCAAACATTTTAATTGTGCACTTGACCAAAGCACGGACAGTGTAGTATTATTGTCCTGTTTTGAATTACTCTCCACCCTTTAATCTTAAAGAGCAGTAACGGACACTAACTGGTCTTGACTCTTAAAGGGGTAGATGTAGTCCTTTAATATACAAAAGAAAGGACGACCAGTGGTATTGACTGCCCAGCAGACACAAGACCTTGAATCAATGTTGGTTTAACGTTGGTCCACCGTCTACGACGCTGGACCAACGCTAAACCAACATTGACTCAACGTCTTGTGTCTGCTGGGTGGGAGGACACCGTACATCAAACCACCCATCCTGAAATGATGGTCCAACGTCACAAACAGTAGGTCCACATTAATTGTGGCAATACCTTATTTGGCTGGATGGAAGATCCTGGCATGTAACTATGTCGCCTGACACAGAATTGGGTCAACGTTTCTCGTTTGCTGGACAGTGAATGGCTGCCCGTGTCTCTGGGCCTTGCGTTCAGGGTAGGTACTCTGAAAGCAACTGACCCAGATGTTAGACATGTGATTGGTCGAGATGGCCATCTCGACCAATCACATGTCTGAGATCTGGGTCAGTCTCTGGTCCAGGTATGTTCTGAAGATGGTTCCGATTCTCGCACCAATGATGTCATATACGTACAGAACGTCCTCCCAGCAGACACAAGACGTTGAATCAATGTTGGTTTAATGCTGGTCCAGCGTCGTAGACCAACGTTAAACCAACATCGATTCAACGTCTTGTGTCTGCTGGGAGCTTACTCACACTGCTCACGCCATCACTGGTTTCCTCTCGTCTTCCACAATTAGTTTCCCATCATCCACCTGCACCTGAACCACGTTATCACACATTATCTGATGGGGAGGTGACAGAAGACACGATCTTGGCTTGTACTGTCCTATAAAAGTGTGTTTTACAATATGGCGTCCGACAAAGTGACCGCAATGTCTTCTGAACCGTTTGTTAATGGACCTGATGACATCAGAAATGCATAATACAACAATGTTTTTTTAGTGTAGTTTGCATTTCTGAATCTGTAGATTATATTATGATTGATTGATTTCTGATTTGATTGAATTTGTGAATGATTTATTACATCGGGAAACGATTACTAAATAAAAATAGGCACTGTGAACAGAGGTGTTGTCATTCTGTGTTGACGTAAGTTTAACAAAAACATGCGAATTTGACGTGACAGTTCTTGGTTGAAATTAAAATTATATCTTATCTTCTAGCAGCCAAAGTGTTGTATGTGCGACTGAAATGTGACCATCTGCGCTGTTGATAAGATTGTTCAAATATATTTTGAATAAACAAACATGTTGTGTGTATTTACTAGTGAATGAGATATGTATATTGTGTATGTTGTCAGACTGTGAGCAGCTTATTCGGCGTATGCTGGTGTTGGAGCCTCGTCGTCGGTATACCATCAACCAGGTGAGACAGCACAAGTGGATGAAGATGGGAGAGGGTCGACCAGATCCCATACCCGGGGTGCAGGTCTACCCCACACCACCAGCTCCTACCTTCCCCACCCAACTCAACACCAAAATCACACCAGAGCTGAATGATCAAATCCTAAGACTGATGCAGCAGTTGGGCATAGATCAGCAAAAGACCATTGAGGTATGGATAGTCAACTGTAATTGGCCAAGACTGAAGTTAACCCTTTAAGCGCTAAATAAATTTGAAAAAAAACATCGCAACAAAAGTTTTTTTTTAATTTGAAATCATCATAAATGTCTTAGTTAGCTCCTTCTGATTCATTTGAATACCTGTGTTATGGGTTTAAAAAAGTCAAAGTCAAAATAGTTTATTCTGTGTTATGGGTTCCCGTCCATTAGACATGTTAGAAACATGTTGATTCTAACAGTGCGGGGATCGACTTCAGTCGTCAGAATCTGACGTCTACAGACGTCAGATTCTGTCGACTAAAGTCGATCCCCGCGCAGTAAGGGAATTGTCTAATGTTCTTTCTGTGTGGATGTACTTGAAACGGCTTTGGCCCCATATCTAACAGTATTTTATCAGTTATTAAGATTTGTATTATGGTCAATATTAGGTAATATGGTATTGTTGAAAGTGTAAAAATTTTATTGAATACTACACTCTGAAAAGAAAAGGTTCTTCAAAGGGTATCCTTGAGCTTTTCTTCCTCAGCACGACTGTTTAAGTTTTCGTGGTCATGTCACTCTGTATAGAAAACCAACATACACCGACCTGTAGGCTTACCTGAATTTTCAGTCCAATAACCATCTTGAACACAAGGGTTCTGTTGTGCGCACCTCTTAAATAGAGCACGTCATCATTATGATGACGACAACGGAGAGAAAACTGAGGAGACTGAGCATGTTAAGGCAGTTCTCAGGGTTGATGATTACCATCATTGACTACAACGATTTAGCCGGTCGTGCTGAGGAAGAGCTTGGGATAAGCTCACAGGTTGACAGAGTAAAACATAGACCCTGATAGGTATCTATTTTTGCGTTATGTACTTCAAGTTTCTCTGGTGCACACAATATAGAGAAAGGTTTGTATGAAGCCTTTGCCTATATTACTATGTTGGAAAGAATCTTGAAGAACCATTTGTAGTATGAGCGTATATGTCAGGACGGCTCTTTGATGATACTATGACTATAATTATGTTGGATGAAATGATGAGCCACCGTCTGCGACGCTGTCCCAACATTGATCCAACATATATACGATATAATGAACGACTCGTGTTTGCAGGGTTATTGTTACCAGGTCACGCTTATTAATTGACTATGAGTACATGTATATGTTGTTATGTTTTCTGATTACAGGCGCTGAAGAAGGATGCTTATGACCATTACACGGCCATCTACTACTTGTTGCTGGAGCGTCTGAGACAGCACCGCAGTAGTCTGCCAGATGGCAGAGGTAATGAGCGCCGACGACGTCCCAGCACCATAGCTGAACAGGCCATGATGAGAGGTGCCTCACAGAATCGTCCTGTGCTGGCCAGCGTCAAACAGGGTACATTCAGCCGCACTACCGACTGTGTAACGCTGCCGCTCAACATGCTGCCCGCCAACCAGCAGCAGCTCCTGAATGACATGGAGAGCCTAGGAGCAGAGCATATGCCCTATATTCCTCCCAAAGGACAGCCATTGAATGGTAGCGGCGGAGGTGGTAATGACAATCTTATCACTTCTTCCATAGATGAAGGTGTTGAAGTGGACATATCAGAGAAGGACTCCGATGCTGGAAGTCGTGCCAGCAGTGTATGCAGTAATACCAGTCAGCAGGCCTCCATCATATCTCACAGCACAAGCTTTGCAGACAGTTCATCGGCGCTCACCCGCAGCAGTGTGTTTGGTGATCTCAGCCAACGATCCAACACTAACACCAGCAATCAGTCACTTAGCACAGGTATTGGCTCCCCGTTTGCCAGCTTTGATTCCAACATTGAAGCTGACCTGATGTCTAGTCAGTCATCGTGTACCACACCACCTAGTCTGCCCTCCTGCTCGTACTCCCACCAGAAAAACGGCTGCAATCAGCATTCAGCAATAACTGCCACTATGACACCACCTGTCGCTTCTAAGTTCCCCCATAATAGGGAGAGCTGCATGGACAAGGCGTCTGAGGACCGCAGTGACACCAGCTCGCCCACCAGTTTCCGTGAAGGGCGCAGGGCTTCTGACGGCCTCATGTCACAAGGTATCTTTCCTTTCAGGCAGAGGTTGAAAGAATCTATGAAGACGCGAGGAGTGGCCGAGCTGCGCAAAGAAATGGAATGTCTGGCCAATCAGTTCAAACAAACTGTGACTGAGCAAGAACTGATCCACCTGCAGCAGCAACACCATGCGTACCATGCGTACCACGAGAAGAACACTCAACCACGTCAGTGGTCACTTGAAGAGAGGTTACCCATAGAAAGACCAGTTCTCACTACCAAGCGCAGGAGTCTGCCCTGCCCTATACCCGGGGTCATGGACTTGGGACCGCACAAAATGGCTATGGGACTCAAACGCCACATTCACACAGATGCCAAACTGACAGCTAAGCCGCCGGTAGCTGGAGGGACAGAGGTGGTAGGGGGTGGTCAGAGTGGTAGCGGCTACCCAGGCCAAGGCAAGCCTCTACAGCAGCAGCTGCTGCACCACCGACTACAACAGAAAAGACAAGAGTTTCAGAAGCAATCACAGCTACCACATTGGCAGCCCCCTCAACCACCACATCAGCAGGCACAGCCTCAACTGTTCCAGCAGTTCCAACAGATGCAGATAGATGGTGCTCAGTCTGCAGCACAGCATGATCTGCCCCCTGTACAGACACTAGACCAGGCGTCAGTGCCCGGTGAGGCCGCCATGACAGATAGTCTAGTGGCGGCTGAGACAGTGGGGCTAGGTCTAGACACGTGCGATCTGAGTCTGGATCTTGGTGTGGCGGCAGGGACAGGCGTGGTTATACCACCTGATGGCGGCAATCCCACCTGTATGCTCCTACCAAACGACTGCATCACCTCTGTTCTGCCAGGGCGATCAGAGGCTCTGGTGCTGTCTCCCGGCACTGTGCTACCAGTGGCGGGCAGCATACCCCTAGCCCTCTCACAACAGTACACGCTGTCTCAGAGACGTCACATGGTGAGACAATCATCGTATAAACTGGCCCAGCAGCAGCCAGTTCTACCGCTGGCTGAAAAGGACCGCTTACTGTGGATGCACAGCTGTGAGAACCCACCGCTCTCCCCCATGTTCGAGGAGAGTAACGAGCATGATGAGACGGAGGAAGTGACAAACAGTAGCTCTCAGGAGAAGGCAGAAAACACGGGAGGTGCGGGTGGGGACCACAGTATGGAGTTATCATGATAATGTGTCTTCTCCGGCACATACCGCCAAACACGAGACGTTGATCCAATGTTGGTTTAATGTTGGGCCAGCGTCGACGACGCTGGCCCAACATTAAAGCAACATTGGATCAACGTCTCGAGTTTATGGGGATGTGTGTATGAGATGTAACAACACTGAAACTACCACACGCCTGTCTATGTTGTCTCGGCGATGACATGGCATTACCCCAGCGAACGCTAGACGTCGACCCACTGTCTACGACGTCGGTCCAACAGTGAACCAGCCTTGGGTCAACGTCTCTTGTTTGCCGAGTCACCCCTTTCAGATCAACAGGTGGTTAGTACCGCTGAGTAAAGTGACACTCGCCACTTCTTAAGCCCTGAAGAGCTAATATAAATCATTGAAATGTTCACTCAATTGAAGTTGAGGCTTCGAGTCGCAACTTCATTATGTAAAAAATACGTCTCTTTGTTAAATTTCGATTTTAAAATTCTCAATCCTTGTGATTGAAGTTAATTTGAGGAACCGTTATTTAATGTGTCAACAAAAGTGGTGAAGTTTATAGATGCCCTTGGCACTTGAAGGGTTGATACGATGCGGTGGTGGGGTGACCGGCGTGGTAGCTGTCGCCCATTCAGTTGTTCTAAAGGATCATTGCGAGGAGATGTGAGCAAGGTATTCTACTTTATGATAATCATCCGATATGTAAAGATGGCCATGTTCACCTTCTGGTGTATATGTCCCAGCAAACACGAGACATTGAACCAATGTTGGGTCAATGTTGGGCCGACGTCGTAGACGGCGGGCCAACATTGACCCAACATTGGTTCAATGTCTCGTGTTTGCTGGGGTAAACCTGTTGACAGTACCGACCCCGCAGCTTGTACGACGATATCAGATCTAGACATATTGTAACCAGCAATCACACGACGTTGTAGCAATGCTGGGTTAACGTTGGCCCAGCGTCGTAGACGCTGGGCCAACGTTAACTCAGCATTGCTTCAACGTCTTGCGTTTGCTGGGATTGTAAACAGCACATTCTAGTCAGCACATAATATTATAAATGTTTGTTTTGTTGCTTTGCGGCTTCTGTATTGGAATCCCACTTTGGAAAATAATATGTAGTTGATTTCCAAGACGTCTCCTTAATAATGGCCTGAGAGCAAGAATAATAAATCTCTACATTTAAAAGATCTTGTCATGCCAAACGGGACAAATGTGCAATTACTCAGGTGTGAATAGTTCATGTTCTCTACATTTACAGCAACACGGTACTTGTCTAAATTTATAGCAGACAGACAATAGTTATCTTCTGTTAACCTCCCGTAAAAATGAATGCAATCGAACAAATGCAGTTCAAATTTGGTTTTGTATGACTACGTGATTCAGTGACTTTGTTCAAATTACCACCCTCAGATTTAAAGTAAAAGTGAAATTTGTAGAAATTTATGTATACATGGTCGATAATAATTATTGTTTTTTTCGCGAAGCACTGTTCTGATTTCTTGAAAAAATGGTGAAAATGTGACAGCGTTTCCACTGGTGTTTAAATTGATATTTAATAGTGGGCATGATTCTGCCCACTATTATTCAACCATTCACGAGTAGAGTACGTAACATATTAATATATGGCGTCGTAGTTATCACCCACTCGTCATTCGTGCTATGTTAGTCCAGCGCTTGGTCAAACTTGAGGCAACCCTGTAAAGACGTTATGTTGAGCCAATGCTGGATTAATGCTCAGTCTGTGACGCTGGCCCAGCGGTAATCTAACATTGTTTCAACGTGTCGTGTTTGCTAGGAATGTACGTGATATTGGTGCTGTGCGAGTTGACTTGACAAAACAACTCTCACAATAGTTGCTAACAATAGCTGCTGAGTGAACCCTAGCACCCGAAGGGTGCTGATACACATTAATTATTTAACTTGTTTTGTACAACAACCTATTTATGGTGTCTAGAATACACTCAATACCACCTGTGTATAGCACAACAATTGGTCACATGTTCTTGTTGTTGGAGACAATACTCCCAAACGTGATTGTGCAATAATATGTCTGCCTCGGTTTACATCATTATTATTAAGTGTTAGATGAGTCTTAGTTAATAATTGACAACTCAATCTAAGGCCATAGAAACCACAGCTAGCTTTGTTTCCCAGTAAAAGTTCCATATAGACTTATGGTATAAACATTGGTTGGCAATTGATTAATATACGTTCTTCTTTCAAGTGCAATCACATCATCAACCGTTTAATGCATCATGTTTATAGAAGTTATGCATGCTAAATGACTTTTTGATCCACATACAAATAGTCTTGCCAAAGTGTCCAATATTCTCACATTGATATTAAAAGGACGTATCAGCCACTGTACTAAGTGGCAGATACGACCCTTCAATGTCAAGGCTAAGATGTGGTTGATAAACCATAATACTATATTGCCCACATCCCTCCGAAAAAACCGCATTGTCATTATCAATGTGGAAAACCCATTGTTATGTTCGGATACTTGAAAATGTTTTGTGTTCACTTAAATCAGCTAAGATAAAAGTGATATTAATAATATCACTTTTAATAATATTATTGACAATCACATATATATCCGTGTCCGGGTTATTATTTGGATATCAAAAAACAAAATAACTGTTCTTAAATGTGAAATAACTATTTATTCTTCGAGAACGTTATCACCCCATTCAGCACTATTAGATTCTATTGCCATATTTAGTAATTATGGTTATTTTTCAAAAAAAGATAATTTGTGAGAGAAATGGGCGTTAATTTTGCTAAACTTGCATATGTTTTCATTCAAATTGTAAAAATATATGTAATTTTTATTAACTTGAAGTTGTTGGTCACGGTAAAAAGACACAACATTAAGTGGGGAAAACATTAATCTCTATAATATAGCGCTTTAACCCTTAACCTTTTAAGCCCTCACGATGCATAAAAGCATCATCTTACATCCCTGAAAACAGACTTAGTTGTCTACAACCAATGGTTTTAGAACGAAAATTTCCATGAAACTGGTTTACCAATACATGGGAATTTTCTTATATTTTTAAACCACAGCAAATCATCTTCATTCACTACAAGTCGAGAATTGCGACTGCAATTCGCGGCTTGTAGTGGATGAAGATGACTATGGTAAATTCAGGGTTGGCACTGAAATAATTTGTAAAAAAAACTTTGCATCCAAAGGGTTTTTTTTAATTTAAAACCATCATAAATGCCTTCGCTAGCCCTTTCTGATTCATTTGAATACCTATGTTATGGGTCTACGACCTATATAAATATGTTGATTCTTACAGTGCGGGGACTGATTTTTGTCATCAGAATCTGACGTCTACAGACGTCAGATTCTGACTCAAGTTGATCTCCACGCTGTAAGGGTTTAGGGTTAAGTTTAACAGATCCCCGCCATTGTTACACTCATGACGTTATGGACAGCTGTAGCTGAATAAAACATCCAATGGGTCTAAATATCTAATATCAAACTTGTCGCATCAACAGTTAGTAAATTCTAATTTTTTGAAGTTTTAAATGTTTTTAAATTTGAAACAATCTGCTTTTTAAATTCACATTGAGACTGCTTTTAAACACTGCATTTGCCTTGTTTGAAATATATTTGTCATTGATTGTCCACATATTAGTCAAAGCTATTGATATGATAATAGATAATGTTTTACACTTTCGATATTCTACACAATCCTTGTATCACAGGGATAATCTGACAATTTTATCGTGAATTAATACTCTAACAGTTTTTAATGCTTTGTTTTCATTAGCATATCAAATTTTTTTTTTTTCCAGATAAATTTGTATTTGATCAGCTTGAATTGTAAAACGTTCGTCTTTGATCTCAAATTAAACACAGGAATATTTGTTGCCCACATATGTATCACAGTACTGTCAAACTTGATGTGGGTTAAAAATTAAAGTCCTGATATTTTGTGGCACATCATTTATGGTATGTATGCGAAATATTTTTAATGTAGGTAAACTGTGATAATATTTTCACGATTTGTTGTTAAATAATCAAAATTGTCTGGCAAAAAGAAGTATATTGACATTGTGATAGATTTCCCCCAATTTTTTTGTATCCTTGATAAATGTGATAATTAGAGTACATGCTTAACATATCACATGACATGGCTGTTTAGTGTTTTTATATTGACTTCGGGGTAATGTACATACATGTTGATAAGAGGTTTAGGCCTCGTTGTTACTTGGTGTGTTGTAACTCATGTTTTGTTACATATCCCAGGAACCACAGGCGATACCGCAACATTGTTTCTATCACTTGTCTGTCAGCCGAATGTCTAAAGCACCAAAATTGTTACAATTCCCTGAGTACTTGGGTAATTTGCATTTTTGATTCGATGTCTGGTTGTATAATGCTCCGAATATAGAATGGTCACAGAGCTGCTATCTAAGCCCATGCTAAGCCCATCATACAAACTGATTCAGTGATTAATCTCTATTTCCAAATTAACCCTTATGGCGCTAAGCATGGCTATAGGTCTTTTTAACCCTTTTGCTACCGGGACTGAATATATCTGTTTTCAAGTAATTTTCTGACCAGCAATTTCAACTTGAATAGCTAAAATGTTTTGTGATAGATGCTTAGTTAATGTATAAATTACATTTTGAATATGTATATTTTTTCATAAAAATAATTATTTTTCGTCATTTGGAGTTGGAAATTGCGTTAGCAATTCCAGCTTCAAATGACTGGAAAATACTCCGGCAGCATAAGGGTTAACCCTTACAGCGCTTAATTATTTTGTGTAAACCATGGAAACCAAAGGGTTTTTCAGTTCAATTTGGAATCATCATAAATGTCTTGGTTAACTCTTCCCGATTCATTTGAATACCTTTTTTATGGGTCTACGGCAATTAGAATTATTTTCACTCTTACAGTGTGGGTATCGACTTCAGACTTCAAAAAAGTTGATCCCCACGCTGTAAGGGTTAATCCGTTTTACTAACAATTTAAGGGTTATTGTTGCGTGAATTGTTTACTCTTATTCCTCGCTCATTTGAGGGTCGAAATTGTGTCAAAATATTTCTAATCATGAAAAATAGGATTAAATTGAGCATTTGCAACCATTAAATTATCACTCAATAGCATACAATTCCCCCCTGGTTTAATTGCAATGATCGTAATTTAATCTACCGGAATAGAGAAGACGCGATATAGCTTTTTGAAAAATGAAATGAGAATTAAAAAATGGATGTTAGCTAATAGGGAGATTTGCTTGGAATAAGGCTATCCACTGTTCTGTCGGTTGTAGAGCTAGTGACTTAGTCCCACTTTAACATGTAAACGCTCCCAATTATTCATCTTAAATATATCCAGCATAGCAGACTCGATCTCAGTTTGTGGGTGCTTGCTGATAATGCTATGAACATATTTTAGAAATAGATATACATCTCGTGACCTTGGAACCAAAGTGTCCCATATGATACCTTAACAAGTATGATATAGGACCCTTTGGTACTCATGATTGTGTTTACTGTACATAATAAGCGGTGGAATACAGTAATTATCTCTGCCGCACTGTGCAGCACATTGTAGTACAGCATTGTACAGGCGCACTTTGCAAAATTGTGTACATATTCAACCACACGGTAACTGTAGAGCATAATCTAGTGGCTTCAAGCGGTAGAGCAATTCTATTTTTGAAACAGGGGGCTGTCTGTGTGAATGTTCTATGATAGAGAGTTTAATTTAAGTGCTGTGAACCGCTCTGCTTTGCAAAGCCAGAAGGCAGATTCTGCGTACTTTACAAGTAAGCAGATACTGCCTTTTAGCTTTGCACGGAACCGCTGTAGTGACTGGCCATACCGCTGATTGTCGACCATATCCTTTGATGAATGCTACCGGTACTCAATGTAGGAGTTTGTCTCCTTGTCATACTTTGTTCAAGTTTGTCTGTTGCCGTTGTATAATGATGCTTGAACCGTCTTGTGCAGGGACGTCACTACATAACAGCCACGAGATGTTGAGCCTGTGTTTTTTCAATGCTGGTCCAGCATTGAAACAACAACGGCTCATAGTCTCGTATTTTTGGTTATAATGTTATGTTAAACCACTGCAGCTTACCGGTGTAATATGGCTTTGTTGCATTACTTGCGATGTTTACGACGAGGCATATGATATACAACTAGATATTTTAAACGATAAGCTTCTGCAGAGTAAAATTTTACAAAAATTGTCGGAATACCAAAATTACTGTTATAGATATTTTGAAAAACGGTTCAAATATCATAAATGTAGGGTTCTGATGCTAGATAAATAAATTGATAATTAATGTAACAATTCAGCATTGTAATGGAGCATTTCAAGAAGAAAATATTTAATTTCAACATTATTTAAAACAACAATCTATCTGTCTTTGCCTCGCTGATTAGATCAAGGACACAAGTGTCCCTGATTTGACCAACATTATTACTGTCAAAATGTTCAGTAGAAAATTGACGCAAGCAAGTCTCTTTAAAAATATTCCCTTAGTAGCTAAAGTGTTGTATATTTCACTGAAATGAGTGGCACATACAGCATTCTGACAGCTAAGGAACTAAATAATAGTCTAATTAAATAGATATTCGGTTGAACTGAAACTCAAAATATGTCTTGTTGGGCATATATATGGCACGGTGCTTAAAGAGATACACCCTTAAACCCCTACATTATCAAATTCAATTTTCACCAACTTGAAGTCGTGTCTCGCTGCCGCGACCCACAACTTCAAGTGGGTGAAAATTGAATTGATAATGTAGCGGATTAAGGGCCAACTCTTTAAGATTCAAATTTTTTTGAACAAATATATAAAGGCTAAAAGTGGCCATAGACACTTGAATTAGGTTTTAAATAATAATACTGTCATGGTGGTATATTTTTCTGCTGACAATTCCTTCACTTGTACGTTTTATGGTTAGAATCTTCAAAAACATAATATAATTATTCCTGGTAATCATTGCTAATGTTGACATGTGACTAGACCAAAATATACTATTACTATGTGGCGAGATTGTAATTGTCAAACAGTTGTGATATATTTGCTGTGTAGGCCAGACGTCTGGTAGACTTTGGCCTTATATTTGAACAAATGCATCTGAAATTACATACCGGTACAACAATTAGTCAATACTTATACTTTCATATTACCAGACACACACAGTTTGTACCACTGACTGCTGGTAGTTTTATATTGTCTTGTTCTTAAAATAAAATCCAGACAATTAAGATAGATATAGCTACATGTAATGTGTACATATCTATTTGTGTGTAATTGTTATGCACTAGGAAGAAAAAAACACTTTGTCTGTTAGCTGATAGTGTAGGAGCACATTGACAGCAAAATTAACCCTCATGCCACTAAGGTCATTTAGTTAAATTTTCATCCTCTTGAAGTTGTGTCTCGCTATACCGCGACCCACAATCTCAAGTGGCTGAAAATGATTCATATTTGTTAAATTTGGGAACAATCTTTTGCAAATCTAGATTTTTAAGCCTTTTTAAGCCACTGAAGCCCGTTTTTTTGTGCTGAATGCCATAGCATTCAGCACATAAAAACGGGGTTCAGTGGTGAAAGGGTTAAACAGTCATTTAGATACCAATATCAGTGATTTAGTGGGCAAATAAAACAGATTGACCCTTCAACCGCCAAATTATTCAATTGTAATTTTTACCCACTTGAAGTTGTGTGTCGCTGACGCGATCCCCAACTTCAAGTGAGTGAAAATTATTCAGATTTCACAAAATGGAGGTCAACTCCTTTCAAATATTGCTAATTGATGTCACATTTTTATCATTAGCTTGTTTGAAAGGTAGTACTTAATGTGGCAGTAAAAAATGAAAAACCGAATATATTTGGTACCGGCTGTGAGGGTTAAAAACGACTATGGTTGTGATTAGGAGTGTGAGGGTTAACTGTACAACCCTTTATAGCCTAGGTGTTGATAATATTGTACACACTATGGAACTGGCTGATGAGTAGGGGATGCATTCAGGATGTACACACCAGATAAAATTAGGGTACAATCGAAGTTGAACAGGACATACAAATATCCTAAAATATGCTTGATACCTAATTTATTATTAACTGTCAAACAAAGCTAATATGCATGGTTTTCACTGATGGCTATCCTCAGATTTTTAAATAACAAATATCACTAATATTCAGATCATCATTTTCAATAAAATCTAACTTCCAAAAGGAGTAATTTGAGAAAAATAACTTTTAAAACCATTCAAACCACTGAAATGTCAGACATATTATTTGTAATATGTCTGTCCAGAACTGTCAATGGTTAACTGGTCTATCAGCCTGAATGATGCATTTGTGATCATTTGATTCTACTTTCTATCATTTTATTTGATCTGTTGAAAACGCAAATTGGAGAAATACCAGCTTGTTTGAGATAATTGTGAATTGATCTGTTAGGCTGGGAAGTCACGACCTAAGTTTGTTTGTCACCTTTACCTAAGTTCATTGGTTCAATGCTGTCTCAATGTTGTTTCTACTACAGCGACAGTTTTGACTGAGCTGCTATTAAATTGAGACAGCTGTTCATTTGCTCATCAGATGTCCCAGCTTCAGATACCATAATATTTAGAAATATGCCACATTGACATATACCATATAATTTAAGAGTATGTGATACAGGCATATACCATTATGATTATGTGATATAGGCATATAGTATATGCATACCGGTACTGATATGACATAATGAGATGAGTGGGTGGGAGGTCCTTCGTAACATAGAGAGCCATCGTGTTCCCAGTTAGGTACTTGTTAACTTTGATAGAAGTCTGTGTTAATATTATTACATGGTTGTTTGTGATAGCAAATATGAGGTTCTGTTGATCCGTTATCAACCTCTGAATATCAGTTTGATCAAATCTACCAGGAAATCTTTACACCACAAAATAATGACAATGAAAGTTTGAAATACTCCTGACACCAATGCTATTGTTAAAAGTGGATGTATAGGTAAAATAAGGTCACGTATGCCACGTCTAGGTAACACTATTATAATTGTGCACAACATCGCGATAGATTGTTTAGCAAGTGGCGTTTTACGTTATAATTATGCCAGTTCACTCCAGCTGAATTGTTTTATTTTATATAATGAATTTGTAATTGAATCATTGTTATTTACAAAGTGTTGCGTCCCCGAAACTAGAATGACGCTAATTTAAAGACAGATGGACAAATTCACATGCACATCATGTCACAAATCGCGGTAGCGATCAATCAATCACATGGCGTGAATGTAAATGTGAAAATTTTCTTTTAAAATGTATTTGTTTATGCCGACTGAATGCATATTTGTTGATAAGCGGTTCACCTTAGATTTGGCCGAGACGCTATGCCAATGTTGGTTTAATATTGGCCCATTGTCTGCGACGCTGGGCCAACATTAAACCAACATTGGCTGAACGTGGTGGTGAACTTCACTTGATTCCCCTGTGTGGCCAAGTCATCCTTGTATGCAGCAACATGTTAAGTCTGCTTGTCACTATATAATGTGTTAACTATTATGTCGATCAGGTTTAGAGCATAATTCTCTTAAAAATACAGTAATCTGATAAATAAACCTGATGTGTTCATCCCTGTGTTCACTTGTCTATATTATGTAGTTGTTTTGTTTCCAGTAAATTATTGATGGTAATGAACAATCAATGTTTTAAAGCTATATTCGCGTGATATTTCTGGATTACCTATTACACCTGAAGCTATAGTGGGGCCTATCATAACGTTGGGGGCTAGATGGAACATTAAATTTACTAAGTTTTACACCTAAAAATTAACCAAACATGAATAATAATTTGAATACATTCCTTTCAAGAATTTGTTTTATCTGCTTGTCCAGCTGACTAATTCAGAGAAATGATTCATCACAATTTAGACTTCCATTTCTTTTTTGAATATATTCCAAAACAGCATAAAACAACTAAAAAAAAATACCATTTAAAATTTCATGATGGACATGACATTTTAAATGGTATTTTTTTAGTACCGGTATACATCTAGATCAGCCCTATTTACAATGTAAATCCATAAAAAAACACTCAATGATGGACGAAAATAGGTTAATTTTATATCCATTACTGTCAAATCAATCAGCTGTCAAATCAATTTAAAATGTGACTCACAAAAAAATAATTGATTAATGCCATTGGATGTAAAAGATGATGGATGACATTATGATACATATGTATTATTATGAACTCATGCACGAATAAAAAATGACACGCGAATGTCTGCTTAAAAATACACACCTCACAGGCAGGTTCACAACATACACTACTAACTTTTCAGGTGAGATAGGCCACGATCGTGGCTTTTCTGCAAAATGCGATGGACCACGCTTGTGGCTTTCTTTACATATAATTATATTGAAATATAATTATTGTCACAAGGAAATCAACAAATACTTTTTACTTGAATTACTCCCAACTAGGGTGTAGCCAAGACGAACCAGCTGCTTTAGTTTCATAACCATTCACAAGGTCGTGCTATTGTCGTAAAATTGAATTTTTAGCTGGGAACCAGTTTCTGAGGCTGACATACCAGCTAACACATCTTTTTTTCCGAGATATTGAGCAATGACGTTTTACCCACTTAAGTGATATTGTTTAGGTTTGTAATTTGTATCGGTTGTATGTTTCGACATCCACATTGACCAAAATTAAATTTATGTCATATGTATTTTTTTACTTGTAAAGTAAGCATAGGCCTATATGCTGCCTTTTTGGCTGTCTACATTAGACTGTGAAGTCGATGATCTCAGTCGTACGGGCGATCACAATATTGTGATATTACATTTTTTATATTACATGTGACGTTAGAAATCAGCTTCCTTCATGATAATATGTCAATAACATAAATTATACTGTGTGTTTTTAGCATACAAATACGTTGCAATTTAACGTATGCTTGCTTTTAGGATAATTTAGATTTTGTTGATCCATGCTACTGCTACTTCCAAATAAGCTGATTAGCTTAGAATGGCTGATATGTTCTATTTTGAAACAGTTAGATATTTGGATGCATACAACTTGCTCAACTAATTTGCAGTCAGATATTGTGGAGACTGGCCTTCAATAATTCTTTTGTGGGAGTTTCTCATTCCAAATGAGCTTTTGTCAGTGCAGGAGAAACAACTATATTCTTGAGAGATGATAGCATCCCTTCAGATTGACAATTGCGGGTGATGTCATTCATGCCAACAAGCTATGTCCATACCGTACCATGCGACATAATTTTGAATTTAATTTTCAGTATAGTTTCATCACATCATTTTCTCTCGCTGTATTGAATTGAGACAAAATGTGTAGATCATGTGTGATGGGGTGAATATTATTATATTGGTTTACGTCGCTTTCTAAGCATTGTTTCCTTATAGTCTACAGTGCCATAGACAGCACTGCACACTCCAGGCCTTTGAACAGTTTGGAGCACAAACCCCGATAACAATCAACATCCGACCCGACCGGGATTCGAGCTCGGTACCTCTGAGTTACGAGCCACAACTGGAAAAATAAGCCATGTGTGACGAAAGCATTTTTTTTTTCTCACCAAAATAACAAATAGGAAACATCCCTTGCACAATCATGAATGGGTAGTGTTTCAGAATTCAGATGATAGATTCTTATCGCTAATAACTATACCCCTGTGAGTTTTCCCTTTCTCATGCTAGGAGAACATAAATATTTTCTTCTCTAAATCTTTGCATATTGTTCTGTTCAGTTGATGTTTTCTGCATTGACGGTAATTATAATTTTTTTAAGCCGAGATAAATATGTTCCGGAGGCTCGCGATACTTCGCGAAACATAGATTTTGTGGTTGTTTTATTGCAGGAGGTAAATAACATAATAAGTTGAACTATTGTTTAATATGCTTGAGATAAAATTTTGTGCGTATATGAACCATTTAGATGCATGGCATTTCCAGCTGTAACACTTGTTGGACTACTTTTGACTGACAATTAAAATGATTAACCCTCACAACGCTGATTTATTAATATATAAACCATGCAAATCAAAGTTTTTTTTTCAATTTGCAATCATTATAAATGTCTTAGTTGGATCTTTCTGATTCATTTGAATACCTATGTCAGGGGGGTCTACGACTATTCGAACTATTTAATTCTTCCAGTGCGGGGAGCGTCTTTATACGTCAGAATCTGCCGTCTACAGTCTGCAGATTCTGACGTATAAAGACGGTCCCCGCGCTGAGAGTGTTAAGCAGTTTACCTCCTGCCACGTTTATACTTCCAGGTCCATTGTCTCCAAATAATTATGATCCCTATATTCCCGAGGTTTTATTGCATTATTTGGGAAACTTTTACATCGTAAGAACCATAATATTATGTACAAAATAATACAATTTTTCAAGAACGTCACAAGTTTTTCAATATAAAAAATTAGACATAATACCCGTACCAAATCCACTGGGAGAAAACTATGCCACTATTCACTAACGTCTACGAAGGCTTAACCTCGGAGAAACTAAAAATATGTGCGAATAGTCCATGGGCCAGATAGGGTTACCGTGCACCCACCCCCCCCCCCAGGACAGTCTGAGACCAAGTTTTTTTTTGCTCCTTGTATCTCCCCCGATATCATCAAAAATCGATGCCATAAAAAAAAAGTTGGGATGGACTACCTGTTTTGGGCCATTTTCAAAATGGCCGCCATCGAAATCTGGAAATCACATTTTGTGCCATAACTTGTGTTCTAAGGCAGTTGGAGTCACAAAATTGGTGTCTATGCATATGTTTTTGGGGGTGAGGAATTCAATTATGCCAATAAAAAATATTTCTGTCTTGTGGAAAATTAACAAACAGCTATACAAACGTATTTTTTCGTGCATTTCCGGTCATTTTTTGTGTTAGTCCATGGGCCAGATAGGGTTACTGTGCACTGTGTTACTGAGACCAAGTTTTATTTGCTCATTAGACCTCCCCTAGTATCAAAAGTCGATGCCATCAAATAAAAGTCGGATGGACCACCTATTTTAGGCCAATTCAAAATGGCCGCCATTGAAATTTGGAAATCACGTTTTGTGCCATAACTTGAGTTCTAAGGCAGTTACAATAATGATGTCTATACATATGTTTTGGGGATGGGAAATCCAATTAACCCAATAAAAAATATTTCTGTCTTGTAGATAATTCATAAACAGTTAAATAAACGTATTTTTCGTGTATTTTCGGGCATTTTTGTGTATTTAGTGCGAACACAGAAAAAAAACTAACTTTAAAATAAAACTTGTAGTGTTATTTTATTCCGTGAATAATGAGCATTACAGTGTGAAAAGTTGTAAATAAAAATTCAACTTTGCTTATGACTAGCATGAGAAATGAAAAAAAGAAAATATTAAAATAACAAAGTGGTGACTGTTCTATGAACCGATTAAAATTACATGTAATTTTCATCCTTATTAGATCTGACCAGCAGCTGAGTAGAATATTTCCTTCATTGCAAAAAAAAATCAGTACTTCTACACAAGATCATATCGCCACTTTGAAATTTAAAACGGCAGATACACCCTTTCAATTCCAATTTAAACCTAATCCTCATCACTGTCACTTTCTGCTACTGCACTGTCATCAGACAACTCTTCTCCCTCTGACAAAATTGCTACATCGTCATCACTTTCTAATGTATCATCTTCCTTTGCTATGTCTATTGGGATAATTGGACCTTGACACTAGACGGGCACAAGTTTCTCATTGTTTTCAGTCCATCCGTGATCATTAATTGCTAGATAAATATATGGCTGAGGAATATGAGCTAATTTCCTAATTCCAGTCTGATATTTTACTCGTCTTATATGCTGAGACAATGTCTTTCTACACGGTGGAAAGTGACTGAAGTCGATATTGCTCACTTCTGCTTCAAGATAGAGTAGCGATACATGTCACGTGTTAACTCTTCTAGGTCGGTCACCAAGTCATCGGATATATGCCAAACATCTCCTAATTTACAGAGTACATCTTGAAATCGCATAGTCTTCTGAATCAGTTTTATGGTTTATTTTTCCCTACGCATTTGAATGTGCTGGTTGTATCTTGTCCGGGATGTGAATGATGCACCAGTTCCAAGTGATTTAAGCAGCACTCTGGTCATACAAGATGACAATGCTTTCTTCCATGTTATGTCAAACATCACCAGCAACTTTCATCTCATTGCACGTACAATTTTTGACAGCATACCAAGGAGTGGCGAGATTATCTTTAGCACAGAAGGCTCGATTAAGCAAATGTAGAGACAGATGCCTGGTACCAGTGATACATTGATCATAAGTGGGCTATTGGAAAAAGCCAGCTGATTGGAAGACATTTCTGATGAACAATGAGAACAAATCACAGTTAGTTGATGTTATGAATGATGTTTGGTTCTCTCATAAATTTGCTCCAAACCTTGCATAGAAAAAAAATAATAACTGTCCCTCATGGTAGCTGCTACCTTCTTGCGTCTGAAGATAGAACAACAGTTAATAAAACTGAGATTACATCATTGTTCTCAAATCAAAAAGAAACTGATACTGTTTCTATGCACAAGAGCAAGGCTATAATACAGTTCGCATTCGCAGTTCTGACAGTGATGTGTTTTTCATATTGCTGTACCATGCTTTCAAGTTAGACATCACTATTTCGTTTGATACTGGCTCAGACAACACAAGAAGGCTTCTGATTGTAATTCACATAGCCAACAATGATGGTCAGAAGCTGTGCACTGCCTTTCTGCCTCTTTGTGCATTCACGCGTAGGGAAAATTAAACCAATAAAACTGAGTCAGAAGACTGTGAGATTTCAAGATGTAAATTAACTTGATGTTTGACATATCTCTGATGACATGGTGATCGACCTAGAGGAGTTCACATGTGCCATCTATGGAAAAAGCCGTGATAAGAGTGTACATGATATTCGCTACTCTATTTTGAAGCAGAAGTGCATCAATCTCGAGCGCAATATTGACCTCAGCCAATTTCCACCATGTAGAAAGACATTTTCTCAGCATATTAGACGAGTACATCCTCAGGAGGTTCTCCTGGCCCAGTTTAGCCTATATGTGCACAAAGGTGGCCTAAAGCCCGATTCATTTCATTTAGACGAGTAAATCAGACTGGAATTTGGAAATCAGCCCATATTTCTCAGCCATATATTCCCCCAGCAATTAATGGTCACGTATAGATTGAAAACAATGGGAAACGACACAGCAGAGGAAGATGATACATTATAAAGTGATGACGATGTAGTAGGTTCATCAGAGGAAGAAGTGTTGTCTGATGACAGTGCACTAGTTGAAAGTGACAGTGATGAGGATTAGGTTTAGCTAATCAGTAGCTTGCGACATATTTATTTTATGTTCTATGGTAGTGCAAACGCATTTCATATTCTGGTGGAACAAGGACTTTACCACCGCTTTACCACCATTTCTGCTGTCACCACTATAAGAATTTGATGACATGGCAACTATTATGTTAGAAACTCTGTTTTTAAATGGGTGTTAGATAAACTGGTGAAATGAGTGTGCAATACATAAGAATGACTGTCAATAACCAAATCTTCCCCTTGGAATTGAAAGGGTGTATCTACCGTTTTAAATTTTAAAGTGGCGATATGATCTTGTGTGAAAGTATTGGAAGGAAATATTCTACTCAGCTGCTGGTCAGATATAATATGGATGAAGATTACATGTACTTCTAATCGGTTCATGGAACAGTCAACACTTTTCTATATTTTCTACACTAAGTTTTTTTCATTTATCATGCTAGTCATAAGCAAAGTTTAATTTTTATTTACAATTTTCAACACTGTTATGCTCATTATTCACGGAATAAAATAACACTACAAGTTTTATTTTAAGGTTAGTTTTTTTCTGAGTACACAAAAATGACCGGAAATACACGAAACATACGTTTATTCAACTGTTTATAAATTATTAATAAGACAGAAATATTTTGCATTGGCATAATTGAATTCCTCGCCCCCAAAACATATGTATAGACACCAATTTTGTTACTCTAACTGCCTTAGAACTCGGCACTCGGCACAAAACGTGATTTCCAAATTTCAATGGCGGCCATTTTGAAATAGCCCAAAATAGATAGTCTATCCGACTTTTATTTGATGCCATCGACTTTTAATATTGGGGGAGGTCTAATGAGCAAAAAAACTTGGTCTCAGACTTATGGGTGGAGGGTGCACAGTAACCCACTCTGGCCCATTGACCCAAATACCCGAAAATGCACGAAAAATACGTTTGAATAGCTGTTTATTAATTTTTCACAAGACATAAACATTTTTTATTGGCATTATTGAATTCCTCGCCCCCAAAAACACATGTATAGACACCAATTTTGTGACTCTAGCTGCCGCAGAACTCAAGTTATGGCACAAAACGTGATTTCCAGATTTCGATGGCGGTCATTTTGAAAATAGCCCAAAACAGGTAGTTCATCCCAACTTTTTTTTGATGGCATCGACTTTTGATATCGGGGGAGATCCAAGGAGCAAAAAAAACTTGGTCTCAGACTGTCCTGGGGGGGGGGGGGTGCACGGTAACCCTATCTGGCCCATGGACTAGAATATGTGCGACCGAAAGTTAAGATTATCGATGTAGTTAAAACGTAGGCCTATTCTCTACTTACAAACTTGATCACTGCGGAATTAATTAAGAGCCAATTACGTTGGATTGAAATTAATGTCTTCATCCTCGACATAAAAATGGCAATAGTCTAGATGAAGGCTTTTTGGATGTCTCATCTTGGATACATTGCTACTCCAGTCAGCGGTATCATGAACTATCATGCAGACTGTTGCCTGTCTCAGTGTATGTAACGATAAATAAAAGGCAATAAATGTTTTTTTTCAAGAACTGTCCAAACAGAGATCGAAGGGGTACCGATAGTCACAGGCTAATTCAGCAAATCCTTGGGCCACACATTAGAACTTGCAACAATGCAAGAGTGTACTGTATGTACATGCTTGCTTGTGACTTAATGTATAATTATTTTAAAACAATTTTTCTCGATAGAATGGTAAATGTCTCCTCGTATTTCTGTAAAATTAAATTGTAGTCAGTGCACATTGGCCTTATTTTAGATGGATATGGCCCGTCCACATTGTTGTGTACGGTTGATTTAACTTCAGATCCTGATATTTACTCTTCACCAAGCAGAATTTGTACTGATATGCTCATTTATTTGTAAGCACACTATCTCTCTTACCTGCTTAGGTAGGCAATGGTGGACCCCATTTCTGGTTTAACTGATAATACTCACGTTTTCATGTTTATCATTTTTCCGTCAAAAGCAGAATAATAAGTATTTCCCAATTTTGTCATTTAAAAGTCTAAATCACACAGTAATCACATGGTGGGGCTTCTTTTCTAAGAATCTTTGGAAGGATCAACCATATCAACAGCCTCGAAATAATCAACCCTTCAATCACAACACGTTGAACCTATGCTGATTTGAGGTTGGTCCAGCGTCGTAGACGGTGGACCAACCTTAAATCAGCATAGGTTCAACGTCTTGAAGTGTCATGAAGTCTTCGGAGTCCTGATTATGGCTTTTTAGTTATTATTATTAAATACAATATTTCCACAACGTTTTTAAATCTCATATTTCAGCATTTTAACAATTTTGTTTAGTTGTCACGCACGATTTAGCAGTTAAGATAATCATTTGTTGCAAGCCCTACTTTTTTCAAAAAATATATTTATTAATACATCTACCCAATTATTTTTTTTCATGAACTAGCCTATGCACCGACCACAAAACACTTGATATCAATTACAGTGGCATTTTACTTGGTTTCAATCGTGTTTGAAAATGTATGAAACTATGCGGATCCCAGCCGGGGACGGGAGAGAGAGTGGATGATCGGTCAAAATCTGTAAGGGGGTGTGCTGAAATCCTTACACGTGAATATACAGTTGTAGACATAAAAAAAAGAGTTGTGGTCGAAAAAACATCATTAATTATACAGTTTTGAGCAAAACACAATCTTTTTGAATAGATAAAATGCTCAGGATTACCTAAAAAGTAAAAAAATATATCGTTCCCTAGCAACACGAGTGTCGTATGTGCCACTCAAATGAGTGGCACATTCGACACTCTGGTTGCTAGGGATCGATATATCTGTGATTGTGCTCCCCTTTTTGCACAGCATGCGAATCTAGGCCTACTGTTGGAGAAACGGACCTCCGACATGTGATCAAACCAGCCCTTGGTTATACAGCGGGTATAGATGATTTAATTGACCCTTGAATTCCCAGAATATATCATTTTCATACACTTGAATATACCAAAATTGGAACAAAAACACGCATTCTAAATACAGCAACTGGCTTAAAGTACCCATACACTGAACACGATGAGTCCCCCCCCGGACTGCCACGCTGCTCCAAAATAAAGCCAATGTTGGGACAGCGTCTCGTAAGCCTATTTACAGTAGAGCTCAGTAGGTCTTTACCACCAGTCCGGCGATAAGTTTTGATCACAAGTCAAACCACACGACATCTAGTGATCATAACTGTAAACACAATTATTTCGATTATTCTTATCACAATGATACTAAAATGAGAATCACGTGCTTATAATCTATCAACCTCATATCTCACCGTACATATCTCACCGTGGAAACACTAGTGAACAACCACATGTATACTTATAGCTGTTTAGTCGAGTGAACACACAGAGGTGTTTCATCATGAACCTGACATCAGAACCTGTATGGAAGAAGTTCACCCTGGATCCGCCCCTTCCATGTGACAAGGTGAGTGTTCTACTGTGATAGTCAACAAAATCCATCTTCCGGATAGCAAGGCTTGACCTCGAGGCCGTCAGGCCGACGTCGGATGTATAATATACACATATATATTGAATAATATAAATCAGATACACACATCATACACATTATATAATAGTTTACTATTTAAGTGCTGCAATACTCACTGACATTTTTTTCATTCATTTGAAGCTGGTATTGCTGACGCAATCGCCAGCTTCAAACGAATGAAAAGTACCCCCACGTCTGATGATTAGGTTTGTTTCAATTTCAATTGATGTCTATTTTGATATCTTCGCATGCAAATTTAATAATCGAGTTTTTGTTGACAAAACGGTTCGAAATTATCCCAAAGACGTCGCCATGACTAAGAGGGTCAGTGTAATATTACACGCAGGGCTACGTATCTCACTGACCCGAAGTAAAGAGGGTCTAAAGTTTACACCAGTGAACACATAACGTAGTTTCAATGCCGACCCGATGTTGAATTTTAATAATAATACTCCAGGCCTACTATAAAGAACACCCTTCACATAGAAGTATAATGTGGCTCCCTTGGAAATAAACTTGGTATCTACTACTCAATTAAGTGCGATATATCACAGTCTTCATTCTGGGTGACTTTAACACTTTAATTGCCGGTGCCGCATATATTCGGGTTTTCATTTATTATTAGCACGACATTTTAAATATGTTAAAGATCAAATGGGACATCAATCAGCAAGATACGAAAAGAGTTGACCTCCATTTTGTCAAATCTGAATAATTTTCACTCACTTGAAGTTGTGGGTCGCGTCAGCGAGACACAATTTCAAGTGGGTGAAAATTCAAATTGAATAATTTGGCGGTTAAAGGGTTATTAAATAATAATATTATTTGTTTTTTAGTTCATTTTGTGATCATTAGTTGTTATATTGCCAGGATCGGTAGATGACTCTGAAATAACAATAAGAACCGTGGATCATTGGGGGATTGTTATGATGACAGCCTTGTTAGGATATATTTTGAAAGTTTATTTTTGACTAGAAATATAAATTTTAGTCTTTTCATATTACTGATAGTTTCTCCAATATTTTTCGAATTATCATCTACCCAAGTAAGCGTATATCGTAATCACTCCAAACCACGCATGCACATCCTGTCTGTTCTGTCTGTCTGTCTGTCTATATCCCTTCATTTCGTTGCAGTATATTGTGACTAAATGACAGTCTATGATTGGTTAGAGCAGAGTAATTGTGTCTGGTGGTCTGATTCAATTTATGAAAACTCATCTGAACACAAAACATTCCACATGTGGTATTTAACATGTCCAAGGTTAATAATGAAATACATGTTATGTCAACGTACATTTAACAAGCAAGCAAGCAAGCAAGCAAGCAAACAAGCAACCAAGCAAGCAAACAAGCAAACAAACAAACAAACAAACAAACAAACAAACAAACAAACAGACAAACAAACAAACAAACAAACAAACAAACAAACAAACAAACAAACAAACAAACAAACAAACAAACAAACAAACAAACGAACGAACAAACAAACAAACAAGCAAACAAACAAACAAACAAACAAACAAACAAACAAACAAACAAACAAACAAACAAACAAACAAACAAACAAACAAACAAACAAACAAACAAACAAACCAAAAAATCAAAAAACAAACAAACAAACAAACAAACAAACAAACAAACAAACAAACAAACAAACAAACAAACAAACAAACACTACCTGATATATTATTCAATTAAATGATTTACAGATCAGTCAGTCCAAGGATAAATTTGTAGAACGGAAAACTGACGCTGGATGTATGTCTGGCGTACAGGATGTACATAGTATACCAGGACACATAATGCTTGTACGCGACAACGCAAGTACTGTTACGTCACATGATGTCATACCAGCATCAAATGGTACACCAATGGTAAGGATGGTTTATTTCTAAGGGGATGGGTATAACACCACTATTTTAATTTAAAATTTGTAACATGTTTATCAAATTTGTAACACGTTTATCCTTTGAGAAAATATAAACATGTATTTGAGGACATAGGGAGAATATTAACCCTTTAACCGCCGGTGTCGCATATATTCTGGGGTTTTTTATTAGCACATGAGGTACGTAAAAGTAAGTAAATATGTCAAAGATAAAATGTGACATCAACCAGCAAGATTTGAAAAAAGTTGACCAGCATTTTGTCAAATCTGAATAATTTTCACACACTTGAAGTTGTGGATTGCGTCAGCGAGATACAACTTCAAGAGGGTGAAAATTCAAATTGAATAATTTGGCGGTTAAAGGAATAAACCCACTCTGATTACCATCATGAATAGGTGGCGTAGATGTAGGGGCCTGCATGTACGGAGCACGTCAGCTTCAAATGAAAAATATATATTTGTGATTAACTGTACGCATACTAATTTCTGAAGATATATATTATATCCGACTGCTATCGTGATGCTTCTTCTCACTGGCTAGGAAACATCATATTGTGACAGTTAAGCCTTTTTATAATAAGCGGCAACTGGCGAGCGTAGAGCAGTGGAAACCTTCTCATTGTAATAATGCTGGTCGTCATTGCAGTCAATATCACCAGGTCACAATATTGAAACATTTTATTTGACTCAACCTCCGCAGTCAAACTTCATGTACCCCCGCAGTCAAACTGATTGCTTTTTTTAATTGATTTGGCTAACATAAATCTACACAAAGCAATACTAGTATATTATACTATTATGCATTGTAAAAAACAGTGTAACCAGCTCAACTACAGATTTTGTAAAGTTGAATAAACGTAAGCGCCAAAGTAGTTTACTCTATGTGTATATATTGACCCAATAGAGCAAACTACTTTCGCATTTACATGTTTCTACTTTATAAAATCTGACAATAGTTCAGTTTATTAGTAGGGTCAAGTACACTCCAAGTTGTACAAAAATGGCTAATATACAACACAAAACATATTTTTCACAAGACACAGTAAGGAATGGAGTTTGTCATTATTGCGACAAAGTATATAACATTACTTTTAACAAAACCTGGTCAGCGCAGACATGTATTATTCTGATACATGATTCTATGTATCGCCAGTTGTATTTGAATTTGTTGTTTTTTCGTATTAATATATTAGTATGGCGTGTTGGTGGCCATGCGACGGTTTCACGAGCTCAGGCTAGCACATGCAATTTTAACTAAGGGTGCAAATTATATAAAAGCGATGTCTGTAAAAAGTGTTCCAGTTGTAGCTATTTTGTAGGTTGCTATGCTTTCTAGAGTGTATTTTATCTATATACTATTCCTAATATTATGTAGGTTTTTATATCTGGTTTTGGCGCAGGCAACTTTTCTATATTATGTATTTCCTTATGATATGTTTTTAAAATATCAGCACTGTATAGATACATCAATGCATTCTAATAATGTACGACTAACAATGTATATACCCTGAATCTTCCTGTACAGATATAATATAGTAATACAATTTGATGTGATTTAAATCGTATCTGACAGGCTGATGGAGAAACAAAACACTTAGATGTGAGAAGTGATTCACCCCTGGTTGCCATACACTCGACCTCAAGCCGTGACAAGAATAACACTACTGATATCACAGTACTCCTGGTGAGTATTGGTCAGTATCATGGTGAGTATTGGAGAGTATTGGATATTAGGTGGCTCACCATCCCCGGTGCCGTTGCAACAATCTTGTTGTTATTAAGGCTTTCCCTCCACGCGTCTGGGCGGGGGCCCTAGGGTAGTGGCTAGCACCGCTGCCTTTCACGCCAGAGTCCGGGGTTCGGTTCCCGGTCTCGGTTTGAAAGAAACAAAATTGTTTCTTCCCCATCCACGTGTGAAAGTTAGTATTGTGGGGAGCCTCCGTGACCGAGAGGTAGCGTGCTCGGCCTCAGACCGCCAGGGCTCGAATTTCGAATCCTGTGTCTGGAGGACAGTGTCATCTCAATCATCTCACCATCCTCAGGAGGTTCTCCTGGCCCAGTTTAGCCTATATGTGCACAAAGGTGGCCTAAAGCCCGATTCATTTCATTTCCCTCCACGCGTCTACTATTTTAGCATGAAAATCATTAGACGCAATGGGCATCTTGCAAAAGTTCCAGTCTTCAAATGGTCTTAGGAAAGAGCGTTTTGGTTTGTAAGTGATACGGTAATGCCATAACTGCATAGAAAATATCAGAAACCTATTTCATTAGAAACATGCCTTGCATATCTTACATGATGTTTTAAATTTTGAAATATCTTAATCAATTGTATAACATTGTGAAGCATTATAAACTGTAGCATGATATGCTTATAGCACTTTATCTCACCAACTATACATGTAATGTTAACCCTTTGACTTCCAGGCCGGAGTGCATGCCAGGATCCAGATATACTGGTGTAGGAGTTCTATTTTTCGTCATTTGAAGCTGGAATTGCTAACGCAATTTCCAGCTTCAAATGACGAAAAATACATAAATGTAGTATATATTTGGCGAAAATTTGTGTCATTTTATGGTTACGTTCATTGACGAATGACGACGGAAATTTCCGTCATGTATGGTAGTGAAAAGGTTAAGTACTTATATTTGTAACAGATTTACGGGAATGGCAGCGCACAGTGTAAACAATTCAACAAAACACGCCGTGGATGGTCACACAACTGGTCACGTGATTTACCACTGACGTCACCAGACCATCACGTGACCAGTTCTGTTCTGTCAAACACGGGAAACCGCTTATTCTGGTGTGACGTCACTACCGCTGATACGGGCAGCGTAAGGTGTTGTCGGCTGCCTTCTACAGAGGATTATGTCTGTAAGACACCACAATCTTTACATTCATGATTGAAGGAGTTCTAATTTTTATAAGGTGGAACGCTATTTTCTAAAACGGAAAAAATGGAACTGACTAAACATTGTGTAATAAAATTGTTTTTTTAGATATATATTTCTCCTTGTAATATTTTTTTTTATTCGATATAGAGTTTCATATTTTTGTACGTGTCATAACACGCATTTCGGGGCTGTTATTTTTTTTAATCTCAGCTTAATTAGTTGAATGAGCTAATAGAGGCACGGTTAATTCACATATATATTTGGAATTAATTCTCCTTTAACGTTCCACGATACAAACTCAACACAAGTAATTATATTAAGTATATAGATTTAACCAAAAGGCGCATGAAAAAATCCAGTGTGTCAGTGGACTAAACTGATATATTATACAGATAAAATTAATAACTAATTATGTATTACCTTCATTCAATAATTTATTGCATTGCATTTTTACAGCCAATGAACATGAATTTGAGCCAACCCAAATTTTACTGACACGCTGTTCATCGTGTGATCTATACATGGCCGGGGATAAGCTTATCATATGGACAAGGTTAGCCTATAGTTAGTCATTATGAAAATTTTGAAATATTTTTTACATGGCTCACAATCCATTAATGGCTCATTTTAGGGTTCTCGTTCAATGTGATGTCAAGTCACTAATATTTTGCTCTCTCTTCCCACCTGGATTTCAGCCTGAGTGCATATCAAGGCGGTGTAATTATATCCTCCCCTTGGATATGAAATGGTGTGTCTGTCACTAAGTGGCAGATACGTCATAGCCTACTATAGCACAATATTTCTTATTTAAATGATATAAATAATCATACATCTTTAAATAAGCACATAAATATTTAATTTCAATATGTTTGTCGCAGAAGTTGAAAACAAACGTCAAATTGTGAAATTGTGAAGAAAATATATTTCTTTCAGTAAGCCAACCGGCCTGTTCTGGACCTGTGAGTATCAGTATTCAATTGAGATGAAGCTCTGGCACACAGGACTCGGCCGCCTGGTCAGTGAAGGCGATCAGGATACGGATCACCACAGTCAAGTACTACCTCTGGATCACCATCTACAGTCCATGAGGGTCGTGGCAATATGGTCATCTGTAAGTTATCCTACCTAATACGATGCTCCAATGTTGATTTGATATTGGTTCAGCGTCGTTGACGCTGAACCGATATCAAATCAACATTAATTGTGTTAACGTTTTGCGTTTGCTGAGATATACACAGACATTTTCATTAATATTATCCACCGGAATATAGCCGGACAATAGAAAGCGTTAGGTCCAAGTGACGGGTCTCTGTCGGTCTAAGTATAGCATTATCCTCTAGACCACGCCTATTCCTTTATTTTTCTTATAAGGTACATGACTAAATGCCGCCTCTGATTTCGTATGTGCCGTAGACGGTGTCCCGATATTTCACTATATTACTGTTTTTAAGCAATTAAAAATCTATTCAAAGTGATTTCACCAAATACAGGTGACTGCCGAAAGTAATGTTTTATATTTATATAATTATATACAATTTTGTAGTCGGTGTTAAGTTTTTTACAAAATATACATGAATATAAGCATGGAGATAGTAGCCTCGAACTACTATCTCCATGATATAAGCGACGATTCATTGTTATGTTACTAAAGTCATTTTTTTTTACCTATAGACACGCTGCGATGTTTACTGTTGGTAAATAGCTACACTTAGTAATGTGGACCTATTTTATTCAACCTTTGCTTCAACATGTTGTAGCTGATGAATAAGTTTTGCACAAATCTAAATTATCGTTACTGTTCCGCAAGCTTTAATTAATAAAAAACCTAAAATTAGTGGCCATATAACCTATTTTACGTTGGAAACTAATTCAAAATGTTTAGCCAATCAACACGATGAACAATAAGAATTAACAAAAATCTGTGCAGATTAACCAAGTGCGCACTCTGGTGGTGAATGGATCAGAACAAGAGCACCACCTGCTGACTGACTCTGGAAAGCTAATGTTGGTGAATATAGCTGATAACAAACTAATCACTAGATGTCAGCTAGATTGTTTTTCTGACCATCATTCGAACGACGATGTCCGTGGCGGCAATCCACTTTCTGTATTACTGATCAAGACGAAACTTCTTGTTGCGAGCAAATGGAATGTTTGGTGAGTTTTAAATGATTTTATTGATGTAAAGTGTTGTCATAACAAGCAAATTTGGTATGCAATTTTTTAACATAATCTATTTTGCTTATCGCATATGGATTATGGGATTTATTTCGCTCGAATTTTAATTTGAAAAAAGTATTGTAATCCCATTTTTTAATCCCAATAATTTTAGTGTGTAGTTTGCAACCTTTTTTAGGCTGATTTTTTAAACCATGGGCAGATCGGTTGATGTTTGCAGAATGATCAAACGCCGCCGGCGCCGCCGCCAATTAAGTTAGCTCTCACTCAAAATTTACCTTTGTGATTTTGTTTTATTTTTTATAAAGCAGTATAATTTATGTGCATGAGGAGTTTTTTACATATATTTTCTCCGACTGATCAAATATATTGTGAATCCGACATCTTCTGAACCGTTTATCATGTTTATTGGCTTGCATTCAAATTTGGATCCATTGACCATACTGCCCTACGTCAGCAATCTTGAAAAAGGCAGATAGGGGGCATTTGAAAAAAATAATCAAAATTATTTGAGTAGTTTCTCCTAATATATAGGACTGGAGTTATTTTTCTACTCCAGTTAATATAAATTGAGGACAATTTATTTTGAAGCCGAGAGGTTGATTTCGGAGATGTTTTAATGCTTTTGTTCAACCACTCAAATTAGTTCAATCAAGCAAATTATGACCGTCATTGCTCTAGCTCATGTCCTAAGTCACACATTGACTTGGTTTCCATAGGGGCTAATTCAATTAGTTCGTATGTAGCCAGGTATGCACAAAACATTAATCCGGTATCGTTTCAATGTTGGGCCAGTACCTCATATTTATCTCTGCACGGAAACTTGTACTATATTAGTTAAACAAATATTCATAATGGGCGAACGCTGTGTTTGGTGCCCACTATTGAAATTCCACCAAGCCCAGGAAGAATGTATATTTCCAGTCTTATTTTTTTGAAAATAACTAATGGACCAAAATAATATGATAATTCACAGAACAGGTCATTCTTAGGCTTACATACACTTTAATTATTTTGCTAAACTGAAATCACTCCACCCGAGCTTTAAGTGCGACTGGCTTTCGTTTGACCACTCCGACAAAAGGTCACCCGAAGATAAACATGATACTACATGATGCTCCTAAAATATTTAAAATAGGGATCATTTTCTTTTCAATGGCCAACAAGTAGCGATTTCTAAACGAAACAGAAGCGCGGCTATCTAAGATGTATACAGTATTATGCCGATAATGCTCCAAACCAAAGATGATGTAATATTTGGGGCTTTACTGTGAGGTATGTCTAATCCTGGTGAAAATCCAGATAGATAAAAAATATTTACAGCGTTGTACGACAAAGCTTTCTAAAATTATTTTTATTCAAATTTATTAAAAACATATATGTAATGCTATAATAAAGATACTTTATCATGAATTTCATTAATAATTATGTGATTTATAATAATTTAGGCACATTCTGGTGCAGAGAATGTTAATGGGATATAAATATGATTACACTCCGTCGCAGCGAGCACACAAAGTTCTGCATATGCTGTGTTAATGCCGGGCCACCGTCGCAGACGGTGTCCCAACATTAACCCAGCATATGCACAAGACCTCGTGTTTGATGGTGTGCTAAGTGCAGTGTGTGCTGTTCAGGATGTACGGGGCGGTCACTGGGGAGCTTCTCGGACAAATTGGAGTGGACACCGGTCAACCTGGCGACCTGACCCTCTCTGACCACTTGCCAGACGAGAGGATCACCCAGAGATGCCGTCTGTCTACGGTTACTCGGCTGGTTCACCACAGGGGGGCGCTACCTGCAGCCCTGCTGCTTACCACAGACAACTTGTATTTTCTGCAGGTAATTTGACGCCCACAAACAGACAAAATAAGCCGCCAGGGCGAGAACAAATTCAAATACCAGAGAACTGTTAATAACATCTAATGACGTGAACAATGCAATACAGAGAACTTTGTTTTTAGTGTTTCTACTTACAGCTGTATTGCATTTACATACAGTTCCAATAGTACGTTACATTTCAAATTTCTAAATTGGAAATTTAAATTAAAGCCACGAAGGTCTAGTTTTCCGACATGTTTATGGATTAATATTATTAAAGTGAAAGTTATTGGAATTTCACTCCACATGATCAATGCTGATAATTATGCAGACCAAAACAGAAAATTGCAGGAAATTAGCATAATTTGGGCAAACGGGTGCATCATTAATTTGTCAAAATAACAAAATTTTGAATTGTCATAGGGCAAATAACATTTAAAAACCCTATATGATTGTAAGATGTTTATTTTTCCAAAACCTCCATTGCAATGATATTTTATGTATTTTGAAATGTGACGAGGTCCAGCTGTCATAGACAGTGCACTGGCATGGACTAGGTAGCTTGAGGCAAAGTTGGTCAATTCCGCGCATGGAATATTTCGATCAATAATGTTAATATTGAAAGTGTATTAAATTGATCGTTTGATATTGAAAATGAGGGCTGGAAAAAACCATAACAATCAAATCAAGCTTAGCCAGCCTACAGCGCGGGGATCGACGTTGGACTTCAGATTCTGAGGTATAACGACGATCCAGGCACTAAAAGAAATAAAATATTTGTGAAAAAAACTTTGATATCCATGAATTACACAGACACATTTCAGCGTCATGAGGGCCAACCGCTGTTTCAGCTTCTTCCTGGAATTCCAAAGAAAACAATGCCAGCCCCGTCATCACAAGCATCAGAACCCGTACCCATCCAAACTCAGCAGAAGTCGACAACCACGCTACAGCTTCTCCATCAGCTGTACACCTTCTACCAGGTCTATATAAGTCACATATTATCAGATGATAGACATAACGTTATCGCGTAGCATTGCTGAAATTGTCTATTCGCAGAATAAAAAGAAAGATAATTTGCTTAATCAGTTAATGGCCTACTTATACGTATTAACTTAAACGTTTGAGTGGAATCAACAATATTATTTATTTATTTAATGTTTGCGTCGCATGAAGACATACAGACGATTTGTTTCACCAGGGTGACATGTGTTCATCTTCAATAGACAAGGAAAACCTTCGTAGACACACGAGTGAAGGTGAAGACCAGTCAGTTTTTGTATCTCCTTTACAACAAAAAATAGGTCAGTGCATTTATACATGTATCTCTGTTTCATAATACATAATGAACTGCATGTTTTTTTTATCGATAAAATTAAGCGAATATAAGTATGGCTATCAGAAAAAAAATATCCGTGCCTAATTAAAACCCTTTCAGGCCTGAATTTTGCATTGTCATCTTCATCCACTAAAAGTCGCGAATTGCTGTCGCAATTCTCGACTTGTAGTGGATGAAGATGATTTGAAGTGGTTGAAAAATATAATAAAATTGCAATGTATTGGTGAGGCAGTTTCATGAAAATTTTCATTCTAAAGTCCTTAGTTGTAGAAAAATTTAGTTTGTTTTCAGGGAAATAATATGATGCTTTGATGCATCGTGAGGGTCGAAAGGGTTAATTAAAATTTAAAGGTCAGGTGAAGTACCCAAAACTACTGTACACGAAGCATTTCTAAATAAAGTATTAATGGCGAGAATACATCATCGTGACGCTTTTCCAGCAAACACGCCATGTTGAACAAATAAGGTCTTAATGTTGGGCCAGCGTTGCAGATTTCCTGGATTCGCAAGTAGGAGTGGAGTTAGGACGGGGGTTTCAGATATCAGGTGGGGGTATTTTGTCTGATTCGTTCAGTACAAGCACATGTAGATATTTATGTAGAGCGGACTTCAAAATATGGACACACGTCGACACGAAACTAGCTGTCATTCAAGTTCTGGCCTTTCAATGCTCCAGCTCCTGGCCGAAGTCACACATTGACTCGGTTTCAATACGGGCTTATTGAAATAGTTCGTGTACAGCCATGCAAGCACAATACGCTGACCTGGTACCGCTTCACTGCTGGGCCAGCGCCACATATCTCTTTAGGGGAACTTCCACTCTAATATTTGGCTAATATATTACTGTTTATACTGGGTGGACTTTGTGTGTGATGTCATCTATTGAAGCTCCACCCCGCCCAGAAAAAAATACATTTTTATTCTTACTTCTTGTCAATAACTAATAAACAGTATAGTTAAATTATAAGATAATTCACAGAAAAGGTCATTGTGAGATACATTCCCATTACTTTGCTAAACTGAAATCACTTCAACTGCACTCTAAATTTGTCTTTCAAATTTTTTTTTTAAACAATTTCGCATTTTAGAGGTGCAGACGCCAAAATCTGGGCCTATATTATCATCCATAAAAAAGATAAATTTTTATATGTATAATTACTAGTTGTTGATTGTTATTTGAAAGCAATTACTGATATCGAATATTGCATAGAGCTTTCTCACTATAGAACTATGTGTTGACTTTCCAGCTAGGGACAACGAGAGCTATCAGAGCTAGAGCTATATGAGCATGACTGATATTTATTCTTAATCTTTATAAAAGATTTTTAATGGGGTATTTAATGCTACAATACCTGGTAGTTTTCATTCTGAAATCTAATTACCTGAAATATCAACCACTCATTTATCCTCACATTGCTCTAAATATGTGTTTTATTACTTTCTAACACAACATCCTCTACAATCAGAGAGGTACATGGCGCAATGGTTAGAGCGTGTCGACCCAGTGTTGGCTTAATGCTTGGCCGCCGTCTACGATGTCGGCCCAACATTAGAGAAATATCATGTTTCTCCCCTCTCAATCTTGGGACATTGGTTCGATGTTGTGTCCTTGGGCAAAACACTAAGTCAAATGCTTTACTTGACTCAGGTGAAAATGAGTACTTGGTATGACAGTGTAGCAATGTGTACGAGAAGTTCAATGCGCCGAAATGACTGCAGAACTGTATGGTCTCTGTAGAGATGAAATGGCATACGAATGAACAGGTTCATTGACCTGGAGGTGAAATGTAAAGTTGGATGATAGGTCTCTTCAGACTTTATATCAGATTATAAATATGTACCTTTATCTTTTTTTTACAATGTGGTCCAATGGTTAGAAGCAGATGAAAATGCTGACCACTTGAATGTCTCGTAATGGGAAGCACAATTATTATTATTGCATAATGCAGATGTCTAGATAATTTCATCATGAATAATTTCAGGTCGATATTTTGAAACGTTTCTGAAACTAGAAAGGAAAAAGAGAAGCTATTTTGATGAAGATGTGTCACATGAGGTTTGTCGTATAATTAATACAGACAAATTAAATTTATATTGAAAACTTAATACTAGTAATTCGTGTGCTTAAAAATAATTGTCACATTTCCATGAACTTCATCGCACAGATGTAAGTAATTTACAAGAAAGACGATTTTTTTCAATTACTTTTAACTTATTAACTTTGCCCAGAGTGGTCCCAATGGGCATTCA